>JARQOC010000004.1:493294539-493351425 GCA_033576535.1 Allobates femoralis
ATGTTTATATGTATACATATGTGTGGATACATACACGTATAAATATATATGTATATGTATATGTTTGCATCAAATCATTTTTGGACTTGTGGGAGCAAGGGCTTGTGTCTGGCTGCTCAGGTAAGAGCCAGAACAGTCCAAAGAAATCGCTATTACAGCGTGATGCTAAAGGGGTTTTGTGTGATATAGTTATGTGTAATAATGAGTTTGTACCCCATAAGTGTGACAGCCCAGAGTTAGGGGTGACCAAAGAAAATGGTGGGTCTCCCCAACGTAGCAACACGATGAGTAAAGACGCAAACCTCACTGTGACTGGTAGTAATGTGACTTGGGGTTCACCAGACAGTGGCGTATAACACAGACTCAAGGGGTGACTGTGACTCTGAGAAAGAAAGGGAGTACAGTAAGGAAGGGCCCAGCAAGGATGGCAAATCGTCCCGTAACAAAAGGAGCAAGCGCCATAAAAAAAACTGCCCAGGTGACCCCAGCTGAAAATAGTGTCATGTGCTGCTGTGCCATGTGTGAGTTCTCTTCCAGACACTGAGACGAACAGAATGGAAGGTGCAGTGTTATTGCCTGTAGAAACCGCTGGAGCTGAGACCGATATTGTGCTGTCTAAGGAACTGACACCGTGTGATGACACTACCGTTCAAGTGAAAGACAAGGAGAAAGAGCCACCCAGGAAGACTGTAAGGGTGTCTGCTCCCTTGTCTGCACAAGCAGCTGATGGTTGGTCATTTGGTGGCGTGGTAGGAGAAAAAATTCTGGGGAGAGATAGTGGAGCAAGAGTCCCTGATAGTCATGGAGAGCCGACCAATAATAGACCCACCACTGAGGTGGCTGGAAGTGGAAACAGCACCACAGCAGAGATGGTTGAAGTGCTGGAAAAGGTTGAAGAGATGGAGGGTGAGAAAACCTCTGAAGATGACACTACAGAGACCCAAGAGAGGGCCGAGGGTATCGATGCTGAGACCTACGAGAAAGAGGAAGCTGATACCATTGAGACCCTGGTGAGGGTGACAGATAAGGCTGCTGAAGCCCAAGAGTGGCGTGCTGTGGCAGAGGTCACAGGTGAAGAACTGGAGACCCTTGGACAGACACACGATGATGTGGTCGAGGTTGCTATGGCTGCTGCCGGACCCCAAGAGGGGAAGATGACTGCAGAAGTGGTAGAAGCCACTGAGAAAGTGAGGGCTGAAGTGAATTCCTCCTCGAGTGTTGTGAGCTTGCCTGACCCGGTGGATGTTGGAGGCAAGATAAGGGAGCTCACGGAGATACTCCAAGGCTACTTGAGACAAGAGAAGCTGTCGAGACAGGCGGTCGAGACTCGAGTGGGTGCTTTGGAGACAGAGAGGTCTCCGGGAAGTTTGGTAGAAGAGCGGTTGAAGAAGGAAGGGCTTCAAAGACGAGCTGCTGAGAGGCGAGTAGCCGAACTAGAGGAGGAAGTCTCTGACCTCAAAAGTCGCCTGGTCACATGCCAGATGAAGAACAAGGCCACCTTGGAGAAGGTAGAGCACCCAGTGTTCCTCCCGGGCAAACGCGCTGAAGAAGCCAAAAGTCCGTTGGCCCTGAAACCTAAGCCAGAGGAACTGGAGGGGACCAATAGTATGACAGAAACTCCTCTATACAAGTGCCTCGTAGATGTACCTGAGTACTTGAGAGAAGAATGCACCAGAGAGTTGGTGCATGAAGAGTTTAAGAAGGCCGTGGGAGCCTGTAACGTGTACTGGACTTCAGAAGCCAAACAGCTGGTGGTCCTGTCCACAACAGAAGTCACAGTGAAGTGAGTGGCTATCCTAAGTGACATGCCTTTACGATGCGTTCGCACAAAGCGGATGATCCAGTTGAAGACTAAAGAAGCTGCTAGACAGCTGGAGCTTATGAAGAGAGTTCAGAGTCTGCGGGAAGACGTCATACAGGTCCCTTATGCTATGGTGACAAAACTCGTTGGAAGAAAAGGCCAGGCCATGCAAAACATGGTAAAGAAGTCTGGGGTGATGAAAGTAAGCTGTCCACGTGATTGCCAGGACTGGATACCTGATGCAGGTGGTATGGTGTCGTTCACTGCTATTAGTATAGAAGAACCTCTTGGGTACATATGGATACTGATGGAATACTGTCTGGCCAATCTGTGAGAAGTGGAACAGCTGAATCTTGCAAGATGGAGAGTTGATAGACATCGTCCTCTGAGCAGCAGGAGGTGGAAGCCACCCAGGAATGGTGAGACCCGACAACGCTCACCAAACAACGGATTGGTCACAGCAAAACCTAGAGCCTGAAGACACGAGTGGTGTACTGCTTCTCAAATGATAACAAGTGATGAAGTAAGACGCCAACAGAGAGGTCTCCAGAGACATCCTAAGGGTAGCGGGCTAGTCTAGTTGGAGGTGATGAATCCTCCAGTACCTCAACTCTGAGAGGCCCTCTCGAACGACCTACTAGCGTATGTGACAGAACACCGTCAGACTCAACCGTGAATACGGTAACCAATTACCCTACCTACAGTAATGACTGCTGGGGGCGGGGAAGGTCTGACAAGAGGATGACTCGGACAAGTGACATGGTGATGTCTGATAGAGAGTTCCGCATACGGAAACAGTCAGTGACACTGACGGGTTGTAGGTCCCTGAGGGAGGGGCTGCGGTCGATGACTCCAGTTCCAAGAACTGAGCCGCGCACAGGTCCAGTGCGGGGACCCTGTTTAACCTGTGGGTGGTAATGCGTCTGTGTATCATATGTTCATTCCCTATGGGATTGAACAAGGACCCCCTCCTTGTATGTGAGGCATGCCAGTGCTATAGCACGTGGCTGGTATGACTCACATGGCCTGCAGCAATCTGGGTGATTGCTGGAGTTAGTGATACACACAGGGTTAATGGCAGCTAAGTGTGTGCATGAGTGAAAGGTGCTGAGTACCACTGTGTTGCAGCTGTGGGTTTGTCAGGCAGGAGATAAGCCTGCCCAGTGCTGTGTGAATCAGTCTTCCAGAAGCCTGCAAAGGTGAAGGACACATGATATGATATGAGTCTGAGAGTCTGTGATGTCAGCTCAGGTCCTGGAGGCTAGAAAATCCTGCTGTGGCTGAGCACATGTTGTGGCTGCAGTGTGCTCTGAGGCTGGAGAAGCATATCCCAAACCTGTGCACCTGTATGTGAGGTAACCGGACTGAGTTTTTGTAAAGCCAAAGGAAGGCTCATGTTTTACTTTGCACTATATAACTAGCTGTAGTATCCGGCTACGCCCGGGTTAATAAATAACTGCTGTTAGCTATAACAAAATAGAATTTGAATATGTCATAATAATGACCTGTAAGAAAATAGAAGCTGAACTGTGATTGGTTGCTATAGGCAGCCTAATAAATCTACAGCCAACAGAAAACCCTCCCCCGGCCGGTCAGTATATGTTACCTCACACATACACATAATAGACAGCTCATGTGACTGACATCTGCCTTAATTCCCTATATGGCACATGTGTTGCACATTGGCTGTTTTTAATCAGATGTTTATTTTTGGAAATTAAAGATAGCACACGTATGAGGCGAGTTGTGTGAGGTGATTTGTGCATATCTGTATCTGTCTGTGTGGTGTGTGTGTCCCTGGGGTGTGTGTGTGTCTGTGGGGTGAGTGCATGTGTCGCTATAGGGTGTGCATGTGTGTGTGTTCCCTGTGGGGGGATCTGTGTGGTGTGTGTCTCTCTGTTTTGTGTGTGCCTCTTTGTGGTGTGTGTGTCCCTGTGGGGTGAATGCATGGGTCCCTATAGGGTGTATATGTGTGTGTGTCCCTGTAGGGGGTGTGTTGTTTCTCTGTGTTGTGTGTGTCTCTTTGTGGTGTGTGTGTGTTCGGGTGCATGGTGAGTATCCAATGTTGGGGCCCCACCTTAGTGACTATATGCTGGTATATGCCGTAGTCTTTGGCACTGTCATTAAGCCCCTCTCATTCACAACTGTCAACTGGTAACCGTCACTTTTTCCCCATTATGTAGATAGGGGAAAAATTGTTTGGTGAACTGGAACGCGCGGGGTTAAAATTTCGCCTCACAACATAGCCTATGACGCTCTCGGGGTCCAGATGTGTGACTGTGCAAAATTTTGTGGCTGTAGTTGCGACGGTGTAGATGCCAATCCCGGATATACATACATACACACACACACACATACACACATTCAGCTTTATATATTAGATGATGCATCGCCGCAGCGCCGCTGTCGCCGGGATACACGAGGCCGGCTGACGGTGGCCGCAGCACGCGTGACCTCTGTGCCGCAGTAGCCGCGACCAATCAGAGGAGCGGTATTCAAACCGCGTGCTGCTTCTCTGATTGGTCGCCGCGTTCAGCGCCGACCAATCAGAATAGCGGCGCGTGCTATGGTGCCATATTTCAAAACACTGTACTCAGTGTATTTGAAATATGGTACCATGGCGCGCGCCGCTATTCTGATTGGTCGGCGGATTCAGCGCCGTCCAATCAGAGGAGCGGCATTCAAATCGCACGACAAGCCGCACTACTCTTCTGATTGGTCACCGCGGCAAACAATCAGAGAAGTAGCGCGGGTTGCCGCGCAGTTTGAACTCCGCGTCTCTGATTGGTCGCCGTGGTGACCAATCAGAAGAGTACTGCGGCTTGACGCGCAGTTTGAATGCAAACCCCATCCTTGCAGCCTCCTCCATCCTCTCAGCCTCCTCCATCCTCACAGCCTCCTCCATCCCCTCAGCCTCCTCCATACACACAGCCTCCTCCATCCTCACTGCCTCCTCCATCCTCACTGCCTCCTCAATCCCCTCAGCCTCCCCATCCTCACAACCTCCCCATCCTCACAGCCTCCTCCATCCTCACCAGCCTCCCATCCTCACAGCCTCCCCACCTCCTCACAGCCTCCCCATCCCCTCAGCCTCCTCCTCATCCCCTCAGCCTCCTCCATCCTCACAGCCTCCTCCATCCCCAGCCTCCCATCCTCACAGCCTCCCACCCTCACAGCCTCCCATCCTCCAGCCTCCTCCATCCCCTCAGCCTCCTCCATTCTCACAGTCTCCTCCAACCCCTCAGCCTCCCCATCCTCACATCCTCCTCCATCCTCACAGCCTCCCCATTCTCACAGCCTCCCCATTCTCACTCCTTACTCCTGTCTATTAGGTCTGTCATTCAGTGTGACACAGTTTGCTCCTGTCTACAAGGTCTGTCAGTCAGTGTGATGAACTTCACTCCTGTCTATAAGGCTGTTAGTCAGTGTGACAAACTTCACTCCTGTCTACAAGGCTGTCAGTCAGTGTGACGAACTTCACTCCTGTATACAAGGCTGTCAGTCAGTGTGACACAGTTCACTCCTATCTTCAAGGCTGTCAGTCAGTGTCATGAACTTCACTCCTGTCTACAAGGCTGTTAGTCAGTGTGCCACAGTTCACTCCTGTCTTCAAGGCTGTCAGTCAGTGTTAAAAACTTTACTCCTGTCTACAAGGCTGTTATCCAGTGTGACGCACTTCACTCCTGTCTACAAGGCTGTCAGTCAGTGTGACGCACTTCACTCCTGTCCACAAGGCTGTCAGTCAGTGTGACGTAGTTTACTCCTGTTTACAAGGTATTCTAGAATACCCGATGCGTTAGAATCGGGCCACCATCTAGTATATATAATATATATATATATATATATATATATATATATATATAATATATAAAGCTGAATGTGTGTGTGTATGTATGTATGTGTGTATGTATGTATGTCCGGGATTGGCATCTACACCGTCGCAACTACAGCCACAAAATTTTGCACAGTCACACGTCTGGACCCTGAGAGCATCATAGGCTATGTTGTGAGGTGAAATTTTAACCCTGCGCGTTCCAGTTCACCAAACAATTTTGCCCCTATCTACATAATGGGGAAAACGTAAATGGAAAAGTGTTGGAGGAAAATCGACAGCTGTCAGTTATAGCCACAAAATTTTGCACAATCACACATCTGGACACCGGAAGCGTCATAGGCTATGTTGTGAGGCAAAATTTTAACCCTGCGCATTCCAATTCACCAAACAATTTTGCCCCTATCTACATAATGGGGAAAAAGGGAAAGGAAAAGTGTTGGATGAAAATCGACAGCTGTCAGCTATAGCCACAAAATTTTGCACAGTCACACGTCTGGACCCCGAGAGCGTCATAGGCTATGTTGTGAGGCGAAATTTTAACCCTGAGCGTTCCAGTTCACCAAACAATTTTGGCCCTATCTACATAATGGGGAAAAAGTGAAAGGAAATGTGTTGGAGGAAAATTGACAGCTACCAGATGTGAACAAGGAGGACTTAAAGAATGAGAGCGATGCTGCCAAACAGTATATACCATACAGTTGCTAAGGTGGGGCCCCGACATAGGATACTCACCACTCATGGAGATATGAACACACACACAAAATGTGCCTCACACTACCACATGCTTGAACACATATACCACCCTCAGCACACATTTCACCACACATACACCAACCTCGCCACATAATCGCCCTAAAACACACACAAGTCTGGTATTATCCTTCAACAATAAAAATCTGATTAATAAGCAGCAAAACTACAAGAGAAACAAATGTACCATATAGGAAATGCGGCAGCTGTCAGTCACATGAGCTGTCTATTATGTGTATGTGTGAGCTAATATATACTGTCAGGGGGGTTTCCTGTTGCCTGGGGATTTATCAGGCTGCCAATAGCAACCAATCACAGCTCAGCTTCTATTTTGCTACTGTTAATCTGAGCTTTGATTGGTTAATATAGACAGGGCTGCCACTAGAAATTTTGGGGCCCCTTACTAGCAAAATTTTGGGGCCCCCCTGAGACTCCACCCCAACTCCGCCTCCACCCACACTCCGCCTCCATCCAGGTTCCGCCTCCACCCACTCTCCACCTCCACCCATCAAACCTTCCATAGTTTCACCACCCACTATGGGAAAAACTCCCTTTCTGCACCACGTCCTCGCCAATCACTCATTCATCTCTTTCAATACATTGTTCTTTATCAGAGCTGTGGCGGGATGTGAACAAGAAATGCCACATGAGGCAGAATAATACTGGTGGTGTTATGGTGCTGTCACACAGCACAACCTGGCCAGCGATGTCGGAAGCGATGAGCGGGTGCCCGCTCGCTCCCGACATCGCTGGCCAGCTGTCACACAGCACGGCTGCGGCCGGCGACACCGCAGCGATGCGGGCGGTGACATCGCTCGCTGGGCTGCGCTCAGCCCAGCGAGCGATCCGCAGCAACGCTGCGGTATAGGCTGGATCGTCGCTGACATCGCTCTGGCGATGTCACACGGCGCGATCCAGCCTTATCGCAGGTTGTCAGGTTTACAGTTCTTCCCGTAAACCTGACAACCTGCGACTAGCGATAAAACGCGGTCGCGTCGCGCTGTCACACAGCGCGACGTCGCTAGCGACATCGCTGGTACATCACTTTTCCGGCGATGTCGCTAGCAACGTCGCCTGGTGTGACAGCACCATTATTCATCACCTTGTACAGGGTGGGGTGCCTTTTTGCTGCTGGAGGGACATTTGGAAATTTCTACCATCATTTAGGGGCCGCACATCACCATGAAAATTACCGGCTACATTAAATTAATTACCTCACCTAATTTGCTGGCTGCAGCTGCTCCTCTGTGTCCTGCGATGTTCAGTGATATCTGATCTTCCAGCTTTGTGTTGGTCTGCAGCGCAGTCGACTCTGTGACAATAAGTTTTGTAAATCAAATACATGACATAGGAAATTGTTATATATACAATATACAGGACAAAGAGTATATACAGCACTGCAGAGGGCTAGGGGACACAGACTGGGGGTGAACTGAGCTCTGCAGGAGCCACAGAGATGTATGGTCTCTCCCCGGGCCCCCACCCATTGAGGGGGTGAAGTGAGCTCTGGAGCCAGGGGTCACAAGCTTCCAGAAAACGGCAGCGAATCTCGATTACTTATTATTATCATAGACTCTGGAGAAGAATGCTACCGGCAAAGGCAGCCGAGATTATAGGAGCGGGAGCGGCATCCGATGGGGGTTACCACTGGTACACACACCTCGTACGCACGTGGCTCCACTCCGTACACCTTGTACGCACGCAGCTCAGCTCCGTACACACACGACTCTGCTCCGTACACCTCGTACACACTCGGCTCCACTCCGTACACCTCGTACACACTCGGCTCCGCTCCATACACCTCGTACACACACGGCTCTGCTCCATACACCTCGTACACACTCGGCTCCACTCCGTACACCTCGTACGCATGCGGCTCAGCTCTGTACACTTCGTACATACTCGGCTCAGCTCCGTACACCTCGTACGCATGCGGCTCAGCTCTGTACACTTCGTACATACTCGGCTCAGCTCCGTACACCTCGTAGGCATGCGGCTCAGCTCTGTACACTTCGTACATACTCGGCTCAGCTCCGTACACCTCGTACGCACGCGGCTCTGCTCCGTACACCTCGTACACACACGGCTCTGCTCCGTACACCTCGTACGCATGCGGCTCAGCTCTGTACACCTCGTACACACTCGGCTCAGCTCCGTACACACTCAGCTCTGCTCTATACACCTCGTACACACTCGGCTCTGCTCCGTACACCTCGTACACACTCGACTCTGCTCCATACACCTCGTACACACTCGACTCTGCTCCGTACACCTCTTACACACTCGACTCTGCTCCGTACACCTCGTACACACTCGACTCTGCTCCGTACACCTCGTACACACTCGGCTCTGCTCCGTACACCTCGTACACACTCGACTCTGCTCCGTACACCTCGTACACACTCGACTCTGCTCCGTACACCTTGTACACACTCGACTCTGCTCCGTACACCTCGTACACATTCGACTCTGCTCCGTACACCTCGTACACACTCGACTCTGCTCCGTACACCTCGTACGCACTCGACTCTGCTCCGTACACCTCGTACACACTCGACTCTGCTCCGTACACCTCGTACACACTCGACTCTACTCCGTACACCTCGTACACACTCGACTCTACTCCGTACACCTCGTACACACTCGACTCTGCTCCGTACACCTCGTACACACACGGCTCTGCTCCGTACACCTCGTACACACTCGGCTCCACTCCGTACACCTTGTACGCATGTGGCTCAGCTCTGTACACCTCGTACTCACTCGGCTCAGCTCCGTACACACTCAGCTCTGCTCCATACACCTCGTACACACTCGGCTCTGCTCCGTACACCTCGTACACACTCGACTCTGCTCCGTACACCTCGTACACACTCGACTCTGCTCCGTACACCTCGTACACACTCGACTCTGCTCCGTACACCTCGTACACACTCGGCTCTGCTCCGTACACCTCGTACACACTCGGCTCTGCTCCGTACACCTCGTACACACTCGTCTCTGCTCCGTACACCTCTTACACACTCGACTCTGCTCCGTACACCTCGTACACACTCGGCTCTGCTCCGTACACCTCGTACACACTCGACTCTGCTCCGTACACCTCGTACACACTCGACTCTGCTCCGTACACCTCGTACACACTCGACTCTGCTCCGTACACCTCGTACACACTCGACTCTGCTCCGTACACCTCGTACACACATCGACTCTGCTCCGTACACCTCGTACACACTCGACTCTGCTCCGTACACCTCATACACACTCGACTCTGCTCCGTACACCTCGTACACACTCGACTCTGCTCCGTACACCTCGTACACACTCGACTCTGCTCCGTACACCTCGTACACACTCGACTCTGCTCCGTACACCTCGTACACACTCGACTCTGCTCCGTACACCCCGTACACACTCGACTCTGCTCCGTACACCTCGTACACACTCGACTCTGCTCCGTACACCTCGTACACACTCGACTCTGCTCCGTACACCTCGTACACACTCGACTCTACTCTGTACACCTCGTACACACTCGACTCTGCTCCGTACACCTCGTACACACTCGACTCTGCTCCGTACACCTCGTACACACTCGACTCTGCTCCGTACACCTCGTACACACTCGACTCTGCTCCGTACACCTCGTACACACTCGACTCTGCTCCGTACACCTCGTACACACTCGACTCTGCTCCGTACACCTCGTACACACTCGACTCTGCTCCGTACACCTCGTACACACTCGACTCTACTCCGTACACCTCGTACACACTCGACTCTGCTCCGTACACCTCGTACACACTCGACTCTGCTCTGTACACCTCGTACATAAGTGGCTCTGATCTGTACACCTCGTACACGTTGTTCCACTCCGTACACCTAGTACACACGCAGCTCAGCTCTGTACACCTCATACGCACACGGCTCCGCTCCACACACATCATGCATACATGGCTCCGCTCCGTACACCTCGTATACATTCGGCTCTGCTACATCCACACTGTAAATCCATCCTGATCACAGATACACTTTACCTCATCCAGCACCCATGACAACTGAGGAGCTGATCATGTGACCCCTGACTCCTCCCCTCCAAGTGACGTCATCACAGGTCCTGTAAGAACAGAGCAGCTATGTAGCGTACTGCTCTGCAGGTGGAGAACAATGGGGGGGGATCCCGACCTTGGGCACTGCAGCAGGCACCCCCAAACCCCCCCCCCAAACTGCTGCGCACAGGCCCCATGACACAGACAGCAGCAGAGGGAGAGTGGGCGGGCCAGGGCCCCTGCACTGTGAGGCTGATGTGTGTGTGTGATGTCACATACACACTGAGTGACACTGTGGGCGGGTGCTGCCAGTGGTGCCGCTCAAGAGTAGGAGAGTCAGCTGTATGTTACAGGCTGTGCTGCGCCCCTGACCCTGTGCATTGAGGCCTGGGATGAGCGTGGATGGGCGGGCCCCCACAGGATAATAGAGGGTGGGCGTGCCTGGGCGGTGGCTGGGCGGTTCCCTGTGCCTGCTTGCCTGCCCAGCCCCAGCCTGTGTCTGTGTGTGTGACGGTCCCAGCCAGGCTCCCAGCAGGCCAGGTCCGGCCTGGTGGCGTGGGGTGGACGGACGGGAGCGCCGGCGGCGCCGTACACCTCGTGCTCATTACAGCAGTGTTTGAGCAATGGCACGGGCCGGCCGACACCGCACTCTGCCTCGCCCGCCCCTGGCTGGTGACTCAGAGTCAGGCAGTGCTGCGTAGGAACTAGTCTGTGCCACTGCTGCTGGCTAAAGGGGGCGGGCATCATTGCTCCAAATGGCCCCGCCCACAGCCAGCGCGCCCGGCCCCCCCCCCTGCTGTTTGTATGGCCACGCCCCCTCCACTTTTTGCCGGGCCCCATACAGCTGTATGGCTTATAATGCCCTATTGGCGGGCCTGAATATAGACAACAAAGGACATTCTCAGTAAAGCTTCTGTGAGGTAATAGGATGTCTGTGAGGTAATAGGATGTCAGTTAGGGTGTGTTGGTGGAAAGGCTGGTGTCAGTCATATTACCTCTATGTGAGAGGATATAGAATCTGCCAGTTACAGACTATTTTTACCACAATAATGCCTCATAAGAAAAGGAGTTCCTTGGCACGAATGTCAGCTGATGCAAAAAGAAAAGCTGCATTACGGGTGAGTGAAAAATGTGAAGACTGAGAAACAAGGCTGACACACATGAGAACAGCAGCTGCTTCCTCAAGGGCCAATGAACTTTCTGAGGAGAGGGAAGCGAGGCTTGCAGACATAAAAACAAGAGCTGCTTCCTCAAGGGCCAATGAACTTTCTGAGGAGAGGGAAGCGAGACTTGCAGACATGAAAACAAGAGCTGCTTCCCCAAGAGCCAATGAACTTTCTGGGAGAGGGAAGCGAGGATCCACCAAAGCTGTGTAATGGAACAAGACTCTTGATTAAGAACCTGTTTCCACATGTAATTCAGGCAACCATTTTGACAGGATGTGCCACAGGAGAAGATGTTTTCATTCCAACAATTCCTCTTATTCCATCTGATTTGCCTTTTGATTTTAAACGCCTCCAGTTTCCTGTTCGACTGGCATTTGCTATGTCCATCAACAAGGCTCAGGGACAGTCTTTGAAAGTAGTTGGAATTGATTTACAATCTCCATGCTTTTCTCATGGTTAACTTTATGTGGCCTGTTCAAGAGTTGGAACAGCCAAAAATCTGTTCGTCTTTGCACCTGAAGGAAGAACTAAGAATGTCGTCTATCAAAAGGCTCTTGAATAAGGAGTAGAAGATTACTTCACATTACTTGGCCAATTTAGTTAAATCTGTGTGGAATATCTGTGGTGTAGAAATATATGTTGTGAAATGCTTCTATTAGCTTAGTTTTTGCCTTTTAATAATTACATTTCTATCGATTTGTTTTGTGGTTTTTGTGTGCTGAATAAATTCTTGTTAACACATTCTATTTTGTTCATTCTATTTTGTCAACGGCAGTTATTAACCCGGGTAGTACAGCTAGTATATATATATAATATATATATATATATATATATATATATATATACTAGCTGTACTACCCGAATTCGCCCGGGTTAATAACTGCTGTTAACAAAATAGAATGTGTTAACAAAAATTTATTCAGCACACAAAAACCACAAAACATGTCCCTATAGGGACACATGCACTCACCCCACAGGGACACACACACACCACAAAGAGACACACACAACACAGATACACACACACACCACACAGACCCCCCCCCACAGGGACACACACACATACACACCCTATAGGGACACATGCACTCACCCCACAGGGACACACACACACACCACAAAGAGACACACACAACAGAAACACACACCACACAGACACCCCCCCTCACAGGGACATACACACCCTACAGGGACACATGCACTCCCCCCCCAGGGACACACACATACACACACAGACAGACACAGATGTGCACAAATCACCTCACACAACTCGCCTCATACATCTGCTATCTTTAATTTCCAAATATAAGCATCTGATTAAAAACAGCCAATGTGCAACTCATGAGCCATATAGGGAATTAAGGCAGATGTCAGTGACATGAGCTGTCTATTATGTGTATGTGTGAGGTAACATATACTGCCCGGCCGGGGGAGGGTTTACTGTTGGCTGGAGATTTATTAGACTGCCTATAGCAACCAATCACAGCTCAGCTTCTATTTTCCTACAGGTCATTAATATGACATATTCAAATTCTATTTTGTTATAGCTAACAGCAGTTATTTATTAACCCGGGCATTATTGTGGTAAAAATAGTCTGTAACTGGCAGTTTCTACATCCTCTCACATAGAGGTAATGTGACTGACATCAGCCTTTCCACCAACACACCCTATCATCCTATTACCTCACAGACATCCTATTACCTCACAGAAGCTTTACTGAGAATGTCCTTTGTTGTCTATATTAACCAATCAGAGCTCAGATTAACAGTAGCAAAATAGAAGCAGAGCTGTGATTGGTTGCTATTGGCAGCCTGATAAATCCCCAGGCAACAGGAAACCCTCCCCCCTGACAGTATATATTAGCTCACACATACACATAATAGACAGCTCATGTGACTGACAGCTGCCGTATTTCCTATATGGTACATTTGTTTCACTTGTAGTTTTGCTGCTTATTAATCAGATTTTTATTGTTGAAGGATAATACCAGACTTGTGTGTGTTTTAGGGCGATTATGTGGCGAGGTTGGTGTATGTGTGGTGAAATGTGTGCTGAGGGTGGTATATGTGTTCAAGCACGTGGTAGTGTGAGGCACATTTTGTGTGTGTGTTCATATCCCCGTTGTGGGTGAGTATCCCATGTTGGGGCCCCACCTTAGCAACTGTATGGTATATACTCTTTGGCGGCATCGCTTTCATTCTTTAAGTCTTCCTTGTTCACATCTGGTAGCTGTCAATTTGCCTACAACACATTTCCTTTCACTTTTTCCCCATTATGTAGATAGGGCCAAAATTGTTTGGTGAACTGGAATGCTCAGGGTTAAAATTTCGCCTCACAACATAGCCTATGACGCTTTCGGGGTCCAGATGTGTGACTGCAAAATTTTGTGGCTATAGCTGACAGCTGTCGATTTTCCTCCAACACTTTTCCTTTTCTTTTTTCCCCATTATGTAGATAGGGGCAAAATTGTTTGGTGACTTGGAATACGCGGGGTTAAAATTTCGCCTCACAACATAGCCTATGACGCTCCTGGGGTCCAGACGTGTGATTGTGCAAAATTTTTTGGCTATAGTTGACGGCTGTCGATTTTCCTCCAACACTTTTCCATTCACTTTTTCCCCATTATATAGATAGGGGCAAAATTGTTTGGTGAACTGGAACGCGCGGGGTTAAAATTTCGCCTCATAACCTAGCCTATGACGCTCTCGGGTCCAGACGTGTGACTGTGCAAAATTTTGTGGCTGTAGTTGCGACGGTGTAGATGCCAATTCTGGACATACATACACACATACATACATACACACACACATTCAGCTTTATATATTAGACTAGCTGTGAGCCCGATGCAAATGCATCGGGATTCTAGAACGTGCATTAATTTGATTATAGTAGTTATAGCTGTTAGCCTGATACAAATGCATCGGGTGTCTAGAATATGTTTATTGTTTTTTTAAAGATTTTTAAATAATAATCGCATCATCAATAGCAATAATATTAGCAATAGCATTATTATTAGCAGTAATAGCAGTATTAATAGCATTATTAGCAGTATTATGAGCATTAATAACAGTATTAATAGCATTAATAGCAGTATTAATAGCATTAAGAGCAGTATTAATAGGAGTAATAGCATTATGAATAGCATTAATAGCATTAGTATGTGCATTAATAGCATTAATAATAGCATTAATAGCATAAATGATAGCATTAATAGCATAAATAATAGCATTAATAGCATTAGTATTAGCATTAATAGCATTAATAATAGCATTAATAGCAATATTATTTGCATTAATAGCATTATTATTACCATTAATAGCATTATTAATAGCAATAATAGTACTAATAATAGTATTATTATTAGTATTAATAGCATTATTACCATAAATAGCATTAATAATAGCGTTAATAGCATTATTATGAGGAGTAATAGCATTATTAGCATTAATAACATTATTAATAGCATTAATAGAATTAAAAATAGCATTAATAGCATTATTAATAGCATTAATAGCATGATTATTAGCCTTAATAGCATTAATAGCATTAATATTAGCATTAATAGCATTAATAACATTATTAATAACATTAATAGCATTATTAATAGCATTAATAGCATAAATAATAGAATTAATAGCATAAATAATCGCATTAATAGCATTAGTATTAGCATAAAGAGGATTAATAGCAATATTATTAGCATTAATAGCATTTTGAATAGCATAAATAGCATGATTATTAGCCTTAATAGCATTAGTAATAGCATTAATAGGATTATTATCTGGTGGCGAAACTGGCTGCCTCGGTGAACCACACACAAGCATCTGTTAATAACCACTGGCGAGCTTGGGTACTCTTTAAAAAGACACTCATAGTGACTTAAGCTTGACCCCTCGCCTCGTTTACTCAACAGAGACCCTCTAGGCTCCACCTCATGACCCGCCCTCCTCATGACCCGCCCTCCCCGTCTCTCTCTTTTTTTCTCCCCTCTAACCTATTATTCTCTCCCCTATCCTACTATCTATCCTCTCTTCCTCTCTCATTTACTGTTTCTTTTTTTTTCTTTTTTTTCCTGGGCTTTACTTTCTCTAGATAGTTTGACAACAACCGTTTTTAAACTTATGTTCGGAATTTTCTAATCATTTTTCATTAATTGTCATGAGTTGAATTCTTCTACTCTGTAATTAACTGATTATCATCTTTATATCTTGTAAAACAATAAAAAGAATTTTTGAAATGAAATGAAATAGGATTATTATTAGCATTATTAGCATTAATATTAGCATTAATAGCATAATTATTAGCATTAATACATTATTATTAGCAGTAATAGCATTATTATTAGCATTAATAGCATTATTAATAGCATTAATAGCATTAATAATACAATTAATAGCATTAATATTAGCATTAATAACATTAATAGCATTATTAATAGCATGAATAGCATGATTATTAGCCTTAATAGCATTAATAATAGCATTATTAGCATTATTATTAGCATTATTAGCATTAATATTACCATTAATAGCATAATTATTAGCATTAATAGCATTATTATTAGCACTAATAGCATTATTAATAGCAGTATTAGCATTAATAATAGCATTAATAGCATTATTAATAGCATGATTATTAGCCTTAATAGTATTAATAATATCATTAATAGCATTATTATTAGCATTATTAGCATTAATATTAGCATTAAGAGCATAATTAGTAGCATTTGTAGAATTATTATTAGCAGTAATAGCATTAATAGCATTAATATTAGCATTAATAGCATTAATATTCGCATTAATAGCATAATTAATAGCATTAATAGCATTATTAAATAGCATTAATAGCATTATTAATTGCAAGAATAGCATTTATTAATAGCATTAATAGCATTATTAATAGCATTAATAGCATAAATAATAGCATTAATAGCATAAATAATAGCATTAATAAAATTAATAGCAATATTATTAGCATTAATAGCATTAAGAATAGCATGATTATTAGCCTTAATAGCATTAATATTAGCATTAATAGCATTATTAATAGCATTAATAGCATAAATAATAGAATTAATAGCATAAATAATTGCATTAATAGCATTAGTATTAGCATAAAGAGCATTAATAGCAATATTATTAGCATTAATAGCATTTTGAATAGCATAAATAGCATGATTATTAGCCTTAATAGCACAAATAGCATTATTGTTAGCATTATTAGCATTAATAGCATAATTATTAGCATTAATAGCATTATTAGCATTAATAGCATTAATAATAGCATTAATAACATGATTAATAGCATTAGTAGTAGCATTAATAGCAGTATTAATAGCATTATTAGCATTATTATTAGCATTAACAGCATTATTATTAGCATTAATAGCATTAATAATAGCATTAATAACATTATTAATAGCATTAATAGCATTAATAACATTATTAATATCATGAATAGCATTATTAGTAGCATTAATAGCAGTATTAATAGCTTTAATATCATTATTATTAGCATTAATAGCATTATTATTAGCATTAATAGCATTATTAATAGCATTAATAGCATTAATAACATTATTAATATCATGAATAGCATTATTAGTAGCATTAATAGCAGTATTAATAGCATTAATATCATTATTATTAGCATTTTTATTTTATAGTGTAATTATTGTGATGTGTATGATTGTATATTAATGTGATAGTAAGTGAGAGAATTTTTAGCATTGAGAAAGATGTATGAATGACGGTTGAATGTGATTGGCTGGTGTGTATGTGTAAATGTGGTATTTCCCATTGATAAAGATGTCTGAATGAAGCTGGAATGTGATTGGCCGTAGTGAAATAGTAGAATTGATTTTTCCCATTGATAAAAATGTATGAATGAGCCTTGAATGTGATTGGTTGGTGTGTATGTGAATGTGATTGGTGCATTTTGGATCCGTGGGCGGGGCTTCCAGAAACTCGCGGCGGCCATCTTTAATCGTCAGTCAGCGGAGCGGACCGAAGAGAGAACATCCAGGACCTGGAGCTCGCTGAAGGAAGAAAGAAGACCCCCGAGGCCGGAGGAAGAGGATGCCTGGGCCGGATGGAAGACTCGTGGCCCGGGCTGAAGGAAGAGGACGCCTGGGCCGGATGGAAGACTCGTGGCCCGGGCTGAAGGAAGAGGACGCCTGGGCCAGATGGAAGACTGGACCTGACGAATCAGATGTCATGAAGACAGGTAAGTGATCGACGGCGTCGGGGCTGTGCGGACATTGTGGGGGTGCTGTGCGGACATTGTGGGGGAAGCTGTGCGGACATTGTGGGGGGGGGGCTGTTTGGAAATTGGGGGGAAGGCTGTTTGGACATTGTGGGGGGGCTATGTGGACATTGTGGGGGGGGGCTGTTTGGACACAGTGGGGGGGGCTGTTTGGACACAGTGGGGGGGGCTGTTTGGACATAGTGGGGGGGGCTGTGTGGACATTGTGGGGGGGGGCTGTTTGGACATTGTCGGGAGGGGGCTGTTTGGACATTGTGGGGGGGGGCTGTTTGAACATTGTGGGGGGCTGTTTGGACATTGTGGGGGGGGGCTGTTGGACATTGTGGGGGGGTGCTGTGTGGACATTGTGGGGGGGGTGCTGTGTGGACATTGTGGGGGGGGGCTGTTTGGACATTGTAGGGGGGGTTGTGTGGACATTGTGGGGGGGCTGTTTGGACATTGTAGGGGGGGCTGTGTGGACATTGTGGGGGGGGCTGTTTGGACATGGTGGAGGGGGGCTGTTTGAACATTGTGGGGGGCTGTTTGGACATTGTGGGGGGGGCTGTTTGGACATTGTGGGGGGGCTGTTTGGACATTGTGGGGGGGGTGCTGTGTGGACATTGTGGGGGGGTGCTGTGTGGACATTGTGGGGGGGGCTGTTTGGACATTGTAGGGGGGGTTGTGTGGACATAGTGGGGGGGTCTGTTTGGACATTGTAGGGGGGGCTGTGTGGACATTGTGGGGGGGAGGCTGTTTGGACATTGTGGGGGGGGGCTGTGTGGACATTGTGGGGGGGCTGTTTGGACATGGTGGGGGGGCTGTTTGGACATTGTGGGGGGGAGCTGTTTGGACATTGTGGAGGGGGGCTGTGTTGACATTGTGGGGGGGGGCTGTGTGGACATTGTGGGGGGGGGGCTGTGTGGACATTGTGGGGGGGGCTGTTTGGACATTGTGGGGGGGGCTGTTTGGACATTGTGGGGGGGGCTGTGTGGACATTGTGGGGGGGGCTGTTTGGACATTGTGGGGGGGTGTGAGGACATATTGGGGGGTGTGAGGATATATTGGGGGGGTGTGAGGACATATATGGGGGGGTGTGAGGATATTTGGGGGGTGGTGTGAGGACATTTTGGGGGGGCGTGAGGACATATTGGGGGGTGTGAGGACATATTGGGGGGGTGTGAGGACATATTGGGGGGGGGTGAGGACATTTTGGGGGGTGTGAGGACATTTTGGGGGGGTGTGAGGACATATTGGGGGGTTTGGGGGGGAGAGGACATATTGTGGGGCGTGTGAGGACATATTGTGGGGGGTGTGAGGACATATTGGGGGGGTTTGGGGGTGTGCGGACATATTGTGGGGGGGTGTGGAGGACATATTGGGGGGTTTGGGGGGGAGAGGACATATAGTGGGGGGGTGAGGACATATTGGGGGGGTTTGGGGGGGTGAGGACATATTGGGGTGGTTTGGGGGGGAGAGGACATATAGTGGGGGGGGGTGAGGACATATTGGGGGGGAGAGGACATATTGTGGGGGGGGTGAGGACATATTGGGGGGGTTTGGGGGTGTGCCGACATATTTTGGGGGTGTGTGAGGACATATTGGGGGGGTTTGGGGGGGAGAGGACATATTGTGGGGGGGTGTGCGGACATATTTTGGGGGGGTGTGTGAGGACATTTTGGGGGGGTGTGAGGACATTTTGGGGGGGGTGTGAGGACATTTTGGGGGGGTTGGCTTTGGGTGTGAGGACATTTTGGGGTGGGTGTGAGGACATTTTGGGGGGGTGTGAGGACATATTGGGGGTGTGTGAGGACATATTGGGGGGGTGTGGAGGACATTTTGGGGGGGGTGTGAGGACATATTGGGGGGTGGTGAGGACATATTGGGGGGGTGTGAGGACATATTGGGGGTTGTGAGGACATTTTGGGGGTGTGTGAGGACATATTGGGGGGTTGTGAGGACATATTGGGGGGGTTTGAGGATATTTTGGGGGGGTGTGAGGACATTTTGGGGGGGTGTGAGGGACATTTTGGGAGGGTGTGAGGACATATTGGGGGGTTTGAAGGGGAGAAGACATATTGTGGGGGGTGTGAGGACATATTGTGGGGGGTGTGCGGACATATTGTGGGGGGGTGTGAGGACATATTGGGGGGGTTTGGGGGGGAGAGGACATATAGTGGGGGGGGTGAGGACATATTGGGGGGGTTTGGGGGGGTGAGGACATATTGGGGTGGTTTGGGGGGGAGAGGACATATAGTGGGGGGTGTGTGAGGACATATTGGGGGGGTTTTGGGGGGAGAGGACATATTGTGGGGGGGTGTGAGGGACATATTGGGGGGGTTTGGGGGTGTGCGGACATATTTTGGGGGTGTGTGAGGACATTTTGGGGGTGTGTGTGAGGACATTTTGGGGGGGTGTGAGGACATATTGGGGGGGTGTGTGAGGACATTTTGGGGGTGTGTGAGGACATTTTGGGGGGGTGTGAGGAAATATTGGGGGGGTGTGAGGACATATTGGGGGTGTGTGAGGACATATTGGGGGGTGTGTGAGGATATTTTGGGGGGGTGTGAGGACATATTGGGGGGTGTGAGGATATTTTGGGGGGGGGGGGGTGAGGACATTTTGGGGGGGTTGTGAGGACATTTTGGGGGTGTGTGAGGACATATTGGGGGGGTTTGGGGGTGAGAGGACATTTTGGGGGGGTGTGAGGACATATTGGGGGGGTGTGTGAGGATATTTTGGGGGGGTGTGAGGACATATTGGGGGGGTGTGTGAGGATATTTTGGGGGGGTGTGAGGACATTTTGGGGGGGTGTTGAGGACATATTGGGGGGGTGTGAGGACATATTGGGGGGGTGTGAGGACATTTTGGGGGGGTGTGAGGACATTTGGGTTTGGGGGGGTGTGAGGACATATTGGGGGGGTGTGAGGACATATTGGGGGGGTGTGAGGACATTTTGGGGGTGTGTGAGGACATATTGGGGGGTGGTGAGGGACATTTTGGGGGGGTGTGAGGACATATTGGGGGGTTTGGGGGGGAGAAGACATATTGTGGAGGGTGTGTGAGGACATATTGTGGGGGGTGTGAGGAGGACATATTGGGGGGGTTTGGGGGTGTGCGGACATATTGTGGGGGTGTGTGAGGACATATTGAGGGGGTTTGGGGGGGAGAGAACATATAGTGGGGGGGTGTGAGGAGATATTGGGGGGTTTGGGGGGGTGAGGACATATTGGGGTGGTTTGGGGGGGAGAGGACATATAGTGGGGGGGTGTGAGGACATATTGGGGGGGTTTGGAGGGGAGAGGACATATTGTGGGGGGTGTGTGAGGACATATTGGGGGGGTTTGGGGGTGTGCGGACATATTTTGGGGGGGTGTGAGGACATTTTGGGGGGGGTGAGGACATTTTGGGGGGGGGTGAGGACATATTGTGAGGGGTGTGAGGACATATTGGGGGGGTTTGGGGGTATGCGGACATATTTTGGGGGGTGTGAGGACATATTGGGGGGGTTTGGGGGGGAGAGGACATATAGTGGGGGGGGGTGAGGACATATTGGGAGGGTTTGGGGGGGTGATGACATATTGGGGTGGTTTGGGGGGGAGAGGACATATAGTGGGGGGGTGTGAGGACATATTGGGGGGAGAGGACATATTGTGGGGGGGTGTGAGGACATATTGGGGGGGTTTGGGGGTGTGCGGACATATTTTGGGGGTGTGTGAGGACATTTTGGGGGTGTGTGGGACATTTTGGGGGGGTGTGAGGACATTTTGGGGGGGGGTGTGAGGACATATTGGGTGACACAGTTTCCATTCAGGTCCGCTCAAAGGGCTCCTACAGATACATGGCAGATGATGCTGGACGCTGATTGGTCGCTTCTTCCCATAGAGAAACATGGCCATGTTTCTCTATGGGAAGAAGCGACCAATCAGCGTGCAGCATCATCCGGCATGTATCTGTAGGAGCCCTTTGAGCGGACATGAATGGAAACTGTGTCATTTGTAAAGACACAGTTTTCATTCTGGTCCGCTCAGAATCGCGGCTCAGGCAGCGACTCGCAATGGCCTCGCGGCCATTGCTCGCGCAGGCCAACGACTCGCATTGGCCGCTACGCGGCCAATGCTTCGTGAGTCGCGTAGCTGCAGGGCAGCCACGTCTTTGACGACGGAAGTAGAGCCGAATATGACGGAAGTGAGCTACGGCGATTATATATTAGACTAGCTGTGAGCCCGATGCAAATGCATCGGGTGTCTAGAATATGTTTATTGTTTTTTTAAAGATTTTTAAATAAATAATCGCATCATCAATAGCAATAATATTAGCAATAGCATTATTATTAGCAGTAATAGCAGTATTAATAGCATTATTAGTAGGGATGGGCGAATCTACTCGTTACTACTCGGTACTCGCCGAGTAGTAAGGGATTCGCCCGACTCGTTACACTGCGAGTAATCTCAGGGATTACTCGCAGTCAGTAACGAGTCCGCAGGGAGCGAAGGAAAGAGAGGGGGGAGAAATGCTCCTTACCTCTCTTCCGGCTTCTGCTATGTGCTGTGTGCTGGGCTCTGGGACTTGCGGGCTGCGGCAGCTCCAGGGTCCTAGAGCCCGCCTACACAGAGATGTAGCAGAGCTGAGATAGTTCTCAGCCTGCTCACTCCCTGTGCATAGATATGTATATGTATGCACAGGGTTGTGGCAGTGAAGATGTCGTTTTTGGACTACGTCGGACGGAAGAGGATTTTTGGAGTAAAGATGGAGTCTCTAATGTCTTTTTTGTTTTATTTTTAATAAAAAAATTTTCTCTGTGTTGTGTTTTTTTTTTATATTGAGTACTGGAAATTCATGGCGGTCATGTCTAATATTGGCGTGACCGCCATAAATTTCGGGCTTAGGGCCAGCTGATAATACAAAGCTGGCCCTAACCTCTTTATTACCCAGCGTGCCAATGCCACCAGGGCCGCTGGAAGAGCGGGGTTCAGCGCCAGAAGATGGCGCTTCAATGAATGCGCCATCTTCTGGGGCGGCTGCGGGCTGCAATTTGCAGCGGGGGGTGCCCAGAAAGCTTGGGCCTCCCTGCGCTGCGGATTCCAGCCCCCTGCTGCTTAGCTGTACCTGGCTAGACATAGAAATTGCCCCACGCATTTTTTTTTTTATTATTTCATGAAATTCATGAAATAATAAAAAAAAGGGCTCGCCTATATTCTTGTGTCCGGCCAGGTACAAATAGGCACCTGGGGGTTGGGGGCAGCCCGTCGCTGCCTGCTGGATCCGGCTGATTACAAAAATACGGCGAAGCCCACGTAATTTTTTTTTAAAAAAAATCTATAAAACAATCCTAAAAAAGGATTGCATCTGTACTAACCCCTCGACCATGGTGGAGGGGTTAATAAAGAGGCAGTCCCTTTTTTAGGATTGTTTTATGGATTTTTCAGAAAAATTTCACGTGGGCTTCGCCGTATTTCTGGAACCAGCCAGATCCAGCAGGCAGCGACGGGCTGCCCCCAACCCCCAGGTGCCTATTTGTACCTGGCCGGACACAAGAATATAGGCGAGCCCCCTTTTTTTATTATTTCATGAATTTCATGAAATAATTAAAAAAAAAATGCGTGGGGCTCCGCGCAATTTCTATGTCTAGCCAGGTACAGCTAAGCAGCTGGGGGCTGGAATCCGCAGCGCAGGGAGGCCCAAGCTGTCTGGGCACCCCCCGCTGCAAATTGCAGCCCGCAGCCGCCCCAGAAGATGGCGCGTTCATTGAAGCGCCATCCTCTGGCGCTGAACCCCGCTCTTCCAGTGGCCCTGGTGGCAATGGCTCACTGGGTAATTAAGGGGTTAGGGCCAGCTTTGTATTATCAGCTGGCCCTAAGCCCGAAATTTATGGCGGTCACGCCAATATTAGACATGACCGCCATGAATTTCCAGTAATCAATATAAAAAAAAAAACACAGAGAAAATTTTTTATTAAAAATAAAACAAAAAAGCCATTAGGGACTCCATCTTTATTTTAAAAATCCTCTTCCGTCCGACGTAGTCCAAAACACAATCTCAGCTCTGCTACTTCCCTGTCTGTGCTTAGACAGACAGGGAAGTAGCAGAGCTGAGAACTGACTAAACAGTCAGGGTTCAGCTCAGGGCATTAGGACCTGAGCTGAACTCTGCTGTCAGCCAGACTCGCTCTGCTCCGGAGATTCCCGAGCAGTGACGCAAGTTAATTTATTCACTGCTCTTGTCACCATTCGGGAATCTCCGGAAACAGAAGCAGAGAGACTCGGGGAGCGAGTCTGCGGCTGAGGCGGCAGCGGCGGCGGAGGCAGGGGTAAGTAGCCGGCCGGGCCGGTGCACCCCCCCTCTCCCCCCTCACCCCCCCTGACCCCCCTTCCCCCCTCCCCCCTTCAATCTTTTTTTTTTTTTTTTTTTTTATTATTCTTTAAAAGCCAGCGGCTTTTTGCTGCTGGCTTTAAAAGAATAACATGGGGATTTGCAGGTTTTTCCTCTGCTGCCAGACCCCTTATAGGGTCCGGCAGCAGAGGAATCGCTGCAATACTCGCCTCCCCATTCATTTACATTGGACTCGCTAGACTCGCAACGAGTAGCGAGTCCTGGACTCAGACTCGTTACAGTCTAGCGAGTCCGAGTAATTTAGGATTCGCCCATCTCTAATTATTAGCAGTATTATGAGCATTAATAACAGTATTAAGAGCATATAGAAAGTATAGGGGGACTTGCGGCAGGCGCGGCGGCTGAGGTAGCGACTCGCAATGGCCTCGCGGCCATTGCTCGCGCTACCTCAGTGGTAAATCGCTAAGTTTGTGGCCGAGCCTCTGGTTCTATTTTTGGACAGCGACTCGCAATGGCCGCTTCGCGGCCATTGCTCGCGCGTGGTGACGTCACTTAGTGACAAAGCCACGGCGTTTTCGGGGTCCGACACGAAAATGCCTACGGCAATTATAGAGTAGATATACTGCAGAGTGCCATAACCCCTGTCCTGTATATATATATATATATGTACTCTATAATTGCCGTAGGCAAAATCGTGTCGGACCCCGAAATCGCCGTGGCTTTGTCACTATGTGACGATGGTGCCGGGGGGGGGAGTGGCGGGATTGTGTCGGGGGGCAGGATGGCAGGTGTGCAGGATGGAGCCGGGGGGCGGGGCAGGATGGAGGCGGAGGGGGGGGCAGGATGGAGTGAGCGGGCAGGATGGAGGCGGAGAAGGATGGTGGCAGGGGGGGTAGGGTTGGATAGTGGGGAGCGGGGCAGGATGGAGTGAGCGGGGCAGGATAGAGCCGGGAGGAGCAGGATGGTGGCGGGGGGGCAGGATGGAGTGAGCAGGGCAGGATGGAGCGAGCGAGGAAGGATGGAGCCGGAGGAGCAGGATGGGGGGGGGGGGGCAGGATGGAGCGAGCACACTTGCACACACATGCATCATGTACATAGCACACCTGGACCCACATGCATCATGCACACAGCATACTTTCAAGCACATGTATCATGCACACAGGACACACATACATCATGCACACAGGACACACATACATCATGCACACAGGACACACATACATCATGCACACAGGACACACATGCATCATGCACACAGCACACACATGCATCTTGCACACAGCAGACACATACACCATGCACACAGGACACACATACATCATGCACACAGGACACACATACATCATGCACACAGGACACACATACATCATGCACACAGGACACACATACATCATGCACACAGGACACACATACATCATGCACACAGGACACACATACATCATGCACACAGCACACACATACATCATGCACACAGGACACACATACATCATGCACACAGGACACACATACATCATGCACACAGGACACACATACATCATGCACACAGGACACACATACATCATGCACACAGCACACACATGCATCATGTACACAGCACACACATGTATCATGCACACATCACACACATGCATCATGCACACAGCACACACATACATCATGCACACAGCACACACATGCATCATGGACACAGCACACACATGCATCATGGACACAGCACACACATGCATCATGGACACATCACACACATGCATCATGGACACAGCACACACATGTATCATGGACACATCACACACATGCATCATGCACACAGCACACACATGCATCATGCACACAGCACACACATGCATCATGCACACAGCAGACACATACACCATGCACACAGGACACACATACATCATGCACACAGGACACACATACATCATGCACACAGGACACACATGCATCATGCACACAGGACACACATGCATCATGCACACAGCACACACATACATCATGCACACAGGACACACATACATCATGCACACAGGACACACATACATCATGCACACAGGACACACATACATCATGCACACAGGACACACATACATCATGCACACAGGACACACATACATCATGCACACAGGACACACATACATCATGCACACAGGACACACATACATCATGCACACAGCTCTTAAACTTGCCGCTCCCGGCGCAGTGCGGCAGGCAGGAAGCGGCGGCTCCTTCTGCACAGCCGCTCCCCCTGGCATGGACGGATGGATGGTGCGGCCCTGGGCAGCAGGAGCAAGGGGGGCCCCGCGAGAAGCAGAGAGGGCAGGAGGATCGGGGGGAGCGCGGGCAGGAGACGGGAGGACCCAGGGGGGCGCGGGCATGACACAGGAGGACCCGGGGGGAGCGCGGGCAGGACACAAGAGGACCGGGGGGAGCGCGGGCAGGACACAGGAGGACCGGGGGAGCGCGGGCAGGACACAGGAGGAACGGGGGGAGCGCGGGCAGGACACAGGAGGACCGGGGGAGCGCGGGCAGGACACAGGAGGACCCGGGGGGAGCGCGGGCAGGACACAGGAGGACCGGGGGTAGCGCAGGCAGGACACAGGAGGACCGGGGGAGCGCGGGCAGGACACAGGAGGACCGGGGGGAGCGCGGGCAGGACAGAGGAGGACCCGGGTGGGGGGGCTGGGAGAGAGTGTCCCGGACATTGCAAGTGAAGCAGACTCGCAAAGCCATTGAGTGAGGCTTTGCGAGTAGCTGGAGGCTATTCTGTGCAAAACTCGCAAAGCCATTGAGTGAGGCTTTGCGAGTAGCTGGAGGCTATTCTGTGCAAACTCGCAAAGCCAGCGACTCGCAATGGCCTCGCGGCCATTGCTCGCGCAGGCTAACGACTCGCATTGGCCGCTACGCGGCCAATGCTTCGCTCGTGGTGACGTCTCATAGTGACAAAGCCACGGCGATTTCGAGGTCCGACACGATTTTGCCTACGGCAATTATAGAGTAGATATATATGCCTATCCAAAGTGAAAATATATATATGTGTGTGTGTAATCCATATATATATGTGGATTACACACACACATATATATGCGCATTTTTGGGAGGGGGGCGCCGATACTCACCTTCCGAAGCCGCTCCCGCCGCACTGCGCATGCGTGGGCCAGAAATGACGCGGTTGCCGGCACCGCGTCATAAAGAGCGGGGCGGGAAGACTTAAATCGGCACCCCCGCTCTTCAAATCAATAATGCCGCCCATTGGGGCGTTATGAAACCAGCGAGGTGGGGGGATCGTGGCCCTGGTGACACCGCCCTACTGACAAGAATGCCCCACAGTCACAAATCTAGTAAGTTTATAAAGTGTTTTATTTAGCTTCTATAAAGCCCTATTAGGTCAGGCAGGGATGGTTAGGGAACTAGTTAGAGGCTGCAGGGGCAGGTAGTGATAGTTTAGGGGCCATAGATGAGGTGACAGGCTCCCTTTAATGGGGTTACCTTTAATAAATAATCCATATATTTTAATTAAAACTTTTTCCATAAATAATATTTTTTCAACTCTTTAAACTCGAATTTGTAAAGTCCTTTAATACCATTATAATGACCGACTTGAAAATAGAACTTTCCTCAAACGGCCACACTGATTACAGTGGGGCTACCCCCCCAAACCCCTCAGCCATTTCTCTCTTCCCGACTGGATAGTCATGTCAAACATATCCGATACGACAGAATCCAGATGCACCCCATCTTTCTGATATAGGCCCAGTAACACAATCAAACAAAGTGAAAAAATAGGGAGATGGAATTTAAGCATTCTAACAGAGAACACAGAACAACATATACAGTATGTAAACCAAAAGTTAGGTATAAGCCTACAACTGGGCATGTACCCATCCAACTGAGACCCTAGTAAAGGGGCGGTCCAGACAATAATGTGGTGCCCCTGCGTCCAGGAGGCCACAAAGGGAACTGCAGCCAGGCAGGTAGGACACTTGTTGCACACCAACACCCTCACAGCCCACATAACCCACGTGTAAGAGAAGGTAACATCTAGCCCTGAGATTAGAGACTCTATGAGATTGAGGGGTGGTGGATTTAGAGGAGTGGGTTGGGCACACCAGAAGTCAGGTGACTTGACAGTATATAGGAAAGGGGGAGGAGGAAGGTGTTCAGTATGCCCAGGGTGCCGAGCTGTAAAGATCAAGCACAGGCCAGAGAACAGCAGCAGGTTGAGCTGAAGCTGAGCAAGAGAGAGCCATACGTCCTGGAAGTGTGAGGGCCGAAGGAACGCAGAATCTGTACTGACCCAGTGTGAGCCAGAGGAGAGAGAAAGCCTATCCAGAGCCGGATCCCCAGGAGTGTGAGAGAGCCAAGAGGGACGGTGTAACCCGGGGCCCTAGAAACACAGCTAAAGTAACTGACTGCAGGCGGAGTAGCCCTCCTATATACCAAGAGACACAGAGAGAAAGGAGCTTGGTAGAGCCTCGTGCTGGAGGACTGCTGGAGGCTGGGCTGAAGTAGAGTGTTGGCTCTAGAGGGGACCGTAGTTTACCCGGCATCCGCAAACAACACGACAAGGGGTCTTAGTTCCAGATTGAGATCCCTACCCAAAGGACAGGCAGCTCAGTGACAAACTAAGGACTCACAGGGGCCCGAGTCACCGCCATACTGTCCAGCGTTTCACACACACCTGTGGAGACGGAGACCGTAATAGCCCGGAAAGGACACTGCAGACTGTGTGAGGGGTCACAGAGAGAGAGGCCTGGCTGCAGGGAGCAAAGGGAGCCCGGAGAGGGAGAATGTGCCCGTGTACTAAGAACTGTACTTGAACTGTGTAAGGGTGCCTTCACATTTGCGTATGGGAAGGCAGCGTACGCTGCGTTCCCATACGCAGTCAAACGCATGCGCACTGCGTTCCTATGTTTAACATAGGAACGCATAGTGCCTGCGTTTGCTGCGTTCGGGTGCGGATGCGGACGATATCTGCTCCTTCCGGTGTCCAGCATCCGCACCCGGGACGCAGCCAGTTGCATTTTTTTGTGCGCTCGGGGAGCTTGGACAATCAGCAAGCGTCCCCAAGCGCACAAAACATGCATTGTCTTCAATGGGTCCGCAGTGTTCAGCGCTTGACAGAGCGGGAGAACGCTGCGGACCCATTGAAAAATCTCCCGGTGGCCGCCGGTGATGTCACAGGAGCTCACCGACGGCCACCGGGAGATCAGCTCAGCCACTGCTGTCCTCCTCCTCCCCGCCGCCTGTAATATGCTAGCGATGTCGGCGGGGAGAACAGCTGATGTGACAGCTGTTTGAATCTTCCCGCGCCGACATCTCCTCTCAGTGTCGGCGCGGGAAGATTCAAACAGCTGTCAGATCAGCTGTTCTCCCGCCGACATGTCCCGGTGCTTACCGGTGGCGGGGAGGAGGAGATCTCCGGCGCTGAACTCCTCCTCCGGCCCGCCCCGGACAGCGCCGATTGGCTGCCGGGCTCCCTAGTGATGTGTCCGCAGGCGGACATTAACCGCTGCGGACACATCATTTCACACACTGCTTTTGACAGCGTTTGTGTCTGCATGCCATCAGCATGCAGACACAAACGCTAATGTGAAGCCAGCCTAAGAACTGCAAATGACTTGTGAACTGTGCTGTAAAGAGACTTGAAGAACTGAGAGTAAATACGGAAAACCCTGGAACTGCTTCCCTTGTGTTTCTGCATGAAAGTGATTCTTTCCATACAGGATACAGCCTGTCAGCACCAGCCAGGAGGAGAGATCCCTCCAGCGTCTGCCAAGTAAGTGTGCTACACACTCCACAATAGACTTAACCCTTACTGCCCCGGGGAACACAGTTCTACCCACTGGAACTATACCACCTAAGCTGCTATCCCATCGTCCCCGGAGGTTCTGCAGCAGCGGCGGCCCCCATCACTGGCCGCATCAAGTGGGTGGCGTCACGACTGACATCCCCTGTAAATATTCCCCTTTATTTGCCAGGGCCCAGGACACGGTCCGAACCAGGACCACCCGTGACTTCCCCAGTAAAGACCCGGTCCGGTACCGAGTACCCTCGTCCCAGTGGGCTCGACAGTAAGATGGCAAGGTCCCGGACTATCAAGTTCCAACTCCCCAAGGTACCCAGAATACCGGATATTCAGAGAGGATAGATGGGCAGAAGGAAACCATAGAGGCCCGCAGAAAACCCAAACTTTACAGTCACCATTTTAGCCGACTTTTTCCCATTCCTGCACAACTGAGCGTACAGGAGTGTTGATGTCAGATCCCAAGCCGGGTGGCGTTTTTTCTGCTCTTGGAATGAAGTTCCATTCTTTCAAGGCCTTTCCCAGGAAACTGGTGGATCGGAACACCTGAGCTGAGCCCTTGTAGCGAAATCTGATGTGCACTGGTGAACCCCAGCTATATATGAGACCTTTGTCATGCAGTATCTTACAGTACGGAGCAAATTCATGTCTTCTGGCTAAAGTTCCCGCCGAGAGATCTGGGAAAACAGTCACCTCTGTGAACGGAGGCACAATAGAAGGATTTTTTCTCATGGCTTTTAAAACAATGTCTGCTGTTGTAACCTTGCAGAAGCTAATCAAAATGTCCCGAGAGAGCATCTTGTTTATATGCGGGGGTATAGGGATTCTGAAGGCTTTGTCTATTTCCAAGTCACCCAGCGGGGTGTCTGGAAGAATAAGCTGCAGTAATGACATCACAGTGCCCCTTAAGTCCTCTGAGTCCTGAGCTTCAGGGATACCTCTAATCCGGATGTTCCCCTTCCGCATCTTGTCTTCTAGGTCACAGATCTTTAACTGTGCCTCATTAATCTCCCCCTCCATGACTCCATAATCTGTGTCCAGTTCATTATGTGAGGAGGCGTACTCCACCAGCTTGGTTTCTAAGTGGCATGTACGCTCACCCAGGGATGTCAGCTCCCGATGTATTTCCCCCATCATCTCCCACATGTCCTCCTGCAGGGATTGCCTCAGCGAGCTCAGCAAAGCCTGCAAGGACAGCTGTGAGATCAGTGCATCCTTGTCTCCCTCCCTTCAGCGTGCTCCTCGGGGCTGCGAGAAGCACAGGAATGTGAGGAAGGGGACCTAGGTGTCGGTGCCATCTTGGAGGGGGAGAGTGGGGGCTGCTCGATGGGAAAGGAGTCTATCACCTTCTTAGTGTCTTCCCGCCGTCTAGACGAGGCTCTTGGTATTCCTGAGGATTGCAGCTTTACTCCACCACCGGACCGGCTTGATTATGAAGCTTGCAGGTGCTGGGAAGTTGCCGCCTGTCGGTTCTGTCACGCGAGCTCCAACTTATGCGCCATGAGCTCCCAGGTCACGCCCTGAATGCTGGACCTTGATCTATAAAAACCTGTTTAGGATAGCCATGAGGTCTGTAAAAATGGGCTTGAAAGGCTCTAGCCACTGTTCTCGCTGTTAGGTCTTTTACTGGCACTACTACCAATAAACAGGAATAGTGATCTACAATGGTGAGGGCATATATGTAGCCTGATCGGCTTGGGGTCAGTTTCACATGGTCCAAGACTATGAGTTCAAGTGGTTACCTGGTGACAATAGGCTGAAGAGGAGCTCTCTGACTGTCATGATCTTTCCTCCACAGGTTACACGGGCCACAGTCTCTGCATCAGTTCTCGATAGCCTTCCTCATGCCAACCCAGTAGAATTGTTCACACAGCAGAACTTCTAGCTTCTGCCACCCGAAGTGCCCTGCCCCCTCGTGGTATGCCTCTAGGACCATCTGGACATCTGTCTTCGGGACCACTATCTACCAGACCAGTTCATGGGTTAATGTGTTGATGTGCCGCCTGCACAACTTACCTCCATAGATAAATAACTTCTCTTTCCATAACTGTTGTGTCTCTTGAGGAGCATCTGGACTAGGGCGTGAGTCAGCTTGCATCAACAACTCTTTGACTAAGCAGATGGCTGGGTCACTATCTCTGTGGTGGGATAACGGGTTGAACGTGGATTCTTGCATGACAGGCTGCTTGTCTCCCACACCATGGGAATGCTGGGACACACTGCTGTATCTCTTCCAGCTCCTTTGGGTCTTCTCCCGCATCTGGCAAATTGAGCATCCTTGACAGTGCATCAGCATTGGCGTCCTTATGCCCTTCTCGGTATTTGATGGTAAAGTTGTAGTTGTAATTATACAAGCGGGCCATCCATCGCTGTTCCAGTGCATCTAACATTGCAGTTTCTAAATGGGTCAGCGGGTCCGTATAGATGGTAAACATTGCGGAAGCCAGGTAATGTTTAGAGCGTTCAGACTATGGCAATCAAGTATCAGGATATAGGTGTCCACGGTCCGCGCTGCTATCACCGGGTGATTATCCCTGGATGCTTCAGTTGGTCCCCCAAAAAAGACAGGAATCCTAGGGGTGATGTGACGGTTCCTTTATTCCACTTCCACCAACGCATTTCGGCGCCCCTCTTGGCACCTTCCTCAGGGTATTACATGCGTGTCAGAATTCATCCTTTTTATAAGGCACAAAATGGTGACTCCTCCTGCTATAGGGGGTGTGTTTGTTTACCTTGATGATGTCAACATCATCATCAAAGAGTCTTTACCTCTCTGCACCTGGGATAACACGGCTCCCAATCCCACATTGCTCGTATATGTGTTCAGCACAAATGGATAGCCATAGTCAGGGTAGGCCAGGATCTTGTCCTTCATAAGGGCCCACTTCAACTGGGTGAAGGAGTCTTCTACTCTACTGTCCCATTCAAATGGAAGACTCGGGTTCTTGGCCTCCTTGGACTGGTCTACCAGGAGGTCTTGTAAAGGCGCTGCTATCTTTGTGAAGCCCTTGATAAACCTCCAGTAGTAGTCTACCAGTCCCAGGAAATGTCGTACTTTTTTTATGGCAGTGGGCCACGGCCAGTCCCTGATTACGGTGACTTCATCAGGGTCTGGTGCCACAACTTCAGCGCTGACCACATGTAATATATACTGTACCCTGGGTTTCAGTAAGTGGCACTTGGACTGCTTCACTTTCATGTCAAACTTGGCTAATGCCTCGAATACTTCAGCCAGGTGCTTCAGATGGTCTCCGTACGTCTTTGAGCAGACTAATACGTCATCCAGGTACAGTAATATGGTTTAAAAGTTTCTATGCCGAAGGCAACAAATCATCAACCTCTGGAACATCTCCGGTGCATTGTAGAGTCCAAACTGCATGTAGTTAAACCCACAGAGGCCCATCAGTGTCATGAACGCGGTCTTTGCTCTGTCAGCCTCTGCCACAGGAACCTGCCAATACTCACTGGTGAGATCTAAGGTGGAAAAATAGTTATCAGTTATCAGTGCAGCTAATGACTCTTCAATTCTGGGTAACGGGTAAGCATCTTTATGTGTAATGCGATTAATCTGCCTGTAGTCACCACACATTCTCATTGTACCATATTTTTCCTTTACCAGGGCTAGTGGAGCTACCCAGGGGCTGCAACTATCTCTGATCACCACAGCCTCCTTCATTTCCCGTGACATCTCTTTGGCACATTGATAGTGAGCTGGCGGTACAGGCTGGTACCTCTCTTTAATGGGCTAATGGTCTCCAGTGGGAATGTAATGTTGTACCCTTTTTACCTGCCCAAATTCTAAAGGATGTTTACTAAAGACATCAACTACCCCTCTGGCTGTCAGGACAGTGGGCCTACTATCTGAGTACACATGCTCTACCAGGGCTTGGTAATCTTGACCCTGAAGGCCCTACACCAGATTAACATTTCACTTTTCGGGGGTATTGCAATGGGGACCGAGTCACTTACTCTCACACTGCTGACCTCTCCACCAGACAGCTCCACCTGCTGCCTCTGCATCAGGGCCTTTATCTCTTTCTGCAGGACTCTGTGCTGCCTGGTGTTGACAGTTTTGGCAACCTTTTGTAACAAAGCAATAATTTTTCCTAGACAATTCTCAATTATATTAGTGCCTAGAATAATCATTGGGTTACATTCTCACAGTCACCATCAACAATTATGATTCCCTAGGCATTTAGTTCTGCATGCCCCACCTTAACAGTCACATCTTTTAACCCCACTTGTGGTAGAGGTTAACCATTGCTGGCGTATATGGTAAAATTTTCATTAGGTGGCGGGTGAGATCAGAGTAGCCCAGTACCATTTATAAAGGTTATAAGGCATGTTGTCACCTGTGAACCGGTGTCCAGCAAAGCATTCATGGGGATGCCATCCAGCACGACAGGCAGGACAGGCCGTCCTCCCACATACCTGTCGCGCCAGTTCTTTGGGCCGGGTTGTCTCATTCCCGGGGGTTGCCCACTGCCCCAGGGGTTTTTCATTTAAAGAACAAAACCTTGCTATGTGGCCCGCTTCGTTGCAGCGGTGGTAAATCGAGGTAACCATTTCACACAGCAAGTTGCTAGCAGCGTTTCCCTGTCCGCTCGGCTTAAGCGGACACTAGGCAACCTGCTGTGTGAAACGGTTACCTCGATACACATCGGGTAACCATGGGCTGCGTCCGCAGAAAGCGGCGGCGCACACGCACCTCCGCTTCTCTGAAAAAATCTAAGTATTTAGCGGAGAACCACTAAATACTTACAGCGGAGGTGTGTGGAAATTGCCAAAGGCTTCTTTCAAACTGGCTAAGATTTGTTTAACAGTTCTTTTGTCAATGTCCAGCTAGGATTTTACCTCTCTTTAAGCTGCATGAGTCAATTGTACTATTAGGCTGAAGGCACACTATCCATGTGCCTCACGCGAGTGTAATGCGAGGAAAACTCACATTGCACTCAGACCAGTATTATTAAATGATACTGGTTCCATTAGTGCAAGTTCCTCACATTACACCCCGCGAATGGACAATTAAAGTCTATTGGTGTGAGAAAATCTCGCACCCATACAGCACACTGTGCGATAGTAGCACGTGTGCAGTAAAAATCGCTTTGACAGCCGCAGAGTTTGAATTTCCCGTTTTTCCCAGTACAGAAAGCACTTCATCTATCATCGCTGTTACAGCAGCGGTGACAGATGAATATTAAAAACCCACCTGCCGAGTTAAATTTTCAATTCCCGGGTTGTAGCTTTATATTAACCCCATCTGCAGCCTCTGTGCGGTATGTCAGCACAGAGGCTGCAGATGGGGTTAATAACCGGTGCCTGAAGGGTTGCACTGATTTGGAGTGGTGCCAGCTGGTGTCCAGGGAGTGTCCACACTCCCTGGACACCAGCTGGCACCATACACTGGCAGTGCAGGGGTTAATACATGGATTACATTAAAAGCGGCAATTGACGGAATGTTTTATTTGCAGAACAAGCAGCATGGCTCCAGTACCCAGGGAGCTGTCCCTGGTACTGTACACAATTTGCGTACACTAACAGCAGCAGAGCTCTTATAATGAGACGCTGTCCAGCCGCAGACCTCCTGAAATGAGGAGCTGTCCCTGCTGCTGTACGCTCTTTCGGCACGGAATACCAGACAGACACACAGTATGTAGCCTTCTTTACTGGTAGTTGCAGGTTCAGACAAAGGCACTGTCCACAGGAGATATTAGGAATCCGGGTGGTATGGAAGCAAGTTGGGGATCTCCTCACCCAGTGAGTTCTGAGGCCTATCTGCTGTGTTCCTCCTTGCTGGTCCTGGCTGCCTGTAACAAAGCTATGGCCCTCTCTTCCTGCTGGTAAGTCTCTCACCTGTATGGCAGTCAGCTTGAGCACTTCCCAGGCAACAGTCCCCGGCAACTGTGCCTGAGCTCTCTAGTGCTGTTGTGCCTCCAGGTGCTTTGCTGTGGCCAGGAGACATGGAGTCTCACGTCTTCCGGTTTTGGCTGCTGGGTCTGTCATACCCTCACAACCTCGGACCCCGGTGTCCCTTTCTGGTGCTCTGCTCGGGGGTGAGCCAGTAACAAGCTCCACTCCCCAGGCCCTCTTCTCTTCTTCCTCAAACCCTCTCCTAAAGGTCCCTCACGCTTGCTTCACCTTTGCTCTCCACTCTGCCTGGGACAATCTTAGCACTTCTCCAGTCCACAGGTCATCTTCACAGTCCTCCAAGGAACTGAACTCTCTAACCTCGCCCCCAGGCCTGAATTTATAGGGGAGCTCCTCTGAACCCGGTTTTCAGAGCTCCCCTTTCATGTCTGGAGTCAGGAAAAGTGTTGCATGCTGTGGGTTTACCTGGTGTGGATACCCCTTCTTGCTTCCAAGCATGACATCACCCCCCCAAGGGAGGCAATGCCATCATGGCAATTGGACTCTGGGGTGCCACATATCCAGGTCATAGAAGTGGAGCTTCCTAGCACACATGCTCACAGGCTTCTGTCCTAGACATCATGTTTTCTTTTATATGTGTCTATACAGCTAATTTTGAATTGTATACAACATGGAGTTCCTTCCACTATAAAGATGTGTTAAAAACTTATAAGACATGATGATAAAATGAAGAATATTTAATTTCAGTCTAAGAGTCATGAATGATTTAAGACCCTGATGTTATTGTTTCATATATTGTATATATAAGAATACAAATATTCTTTTGACAGATCATTGTGAGAACAAACCCATGTGAGCCAAGAGGTGTGTGTGAAAGGGCTTTAAGGGGTTACAACTGTATATGCAAAGCGCCATACACAGGCAAGGATTGCAAAAAAGGTAAGGTGAAAATCTTCCTTGAAATCTGAGATGTTAAAATAAAACTGTACCATTGAGAATGCAGATTTCTTATTCTAAAGGCAACGTTACACACACAGATATCTGTGACCAATATCTGAACAGATCTCTGGTTGCAGTGAAATCATGGACACATTGTTCCATTTTGTGGCTGTGTACAAATGGAACAATGTGTCCATGATTTCACTGCAATCAAAGATCTGTTCAGATATTGGTCACAGATATCTGTGTGTGTAACGTTGCCTTTAGGAAAGTCAATTAACAGACACCATATGAAAATATTGGCAATATGAAGGGTATGTTCACACAGTGTGGTTATTGTGAGTAAAACACCAGAAAAGGTACTGTGAAAAAGAATGGAACTATTCATGTCTATGCAAAACCAACCTGCTAATTCATAGATTCAGGCTTTTGAACATTTATTTTAAATGTTTAGACTTTCAAAAGATGTCAAACATTTACAAGCAGCAATATACATTTTTAAGCCTTTTCTGCTATAAAGACACAATAATCTATAATAGGTGTCAGGAGAGGGCTAAAAAATGTTTAAAAAACAATGGCATCTCCTGGTCCAATCTGATATGGACGTGCTTTTTATGCTGTACTCTGGACTATGACACGGTCATGGTTATTTTTTTGTTAACTTTGTTTGAAAATTAATAAAAATTATTTACTGGAAAAAAAAAACAATGGCATCTGCATTAATGAAATAAATAAAAATTCTGGATAATCAGAGAAAGGGAATAATTCTTGAAGGAGTCACGTGTCCGCATTTTCGGTCAGGGAGCTTTCCATGGAAAAAACTGACAAACCAATGGTAATGCTGTTCAGATGACCGGTTTTACACACAGATCAAAGGCTCTCATAAAAAAATTGCAGCATGCACTAGTCTCATCCATATCTTGCATGAGACTCGCCTATTTAGGGCACATATGGAACAGTCTGTTTTGCCCATCCATGCGGCCATCTCGTATGCATGTGTGTGTCATCCATGTGTTATCCATGAGCCATTCGTGTGTACGTGTTTGAAATCTGTGTGACATCCGCATGACACATACTGGAAAAAATGCATCATACTAAATTTAAGGGGTTTTTTTATGTGTAAAAGATGTGCAAATATAGATTAATGATAAATGATGATATATAGATAGGAAGAAAGATGGAGAGATAGATTTTACAGTTATTAGCCAAATAAATAATTATTAAAAAATGAAACCAATGACGTGGGGTCCCACCTCTTTTTGGTAACCAATCAAGGTAAACCAGACCTGTCTTCTTTACCTTGGCTAGTTCTCAAAAATAGAGGGGACCCCACACCTTAAAAAAAAATAAAATTATAATTTAGAAATGACTAAAATAATAAAAAGGGCATAGGCTCCCCATTATTTTTGAGAGCCAGCCAAAGTAAAGCAGACATCTGTGCAGTGGTATTATCAGAGTTGGAAGGCCCATGGTTATTGGGCCCTTCCCAACTTAAAACTTCCAGGCCGCAGCCACCCCAGACTTTGTGCATCCATTAGATGTGCCAATCCTAGCGCCTCTCCCCGGCTCTTCCCAATTGACATGGTGCAGTGGCAATCGGTGTAATGGTTTATGGGGTCGATGCCAGCTGTGTAAAGTCAGCTGGCATCAAGCCCTGGTATAAGTAATGGAGACTGATCTTTCAGATACCACTCATTGCTAAACTTGCAAGTTAAAAGGCAAAATAACACAAATAAAAACTTATTTTAAACATCTCTCACTCTTTCACCTATTTATTTAAAAGAAAATGCTATGGTGATCTAACATAGTCTGAAGTAGTCCACAAAAGGGAACCTGAAAGACATAAGAGAGAAATAAAGACATAAAGACTAGGGACAGTGCCTTGTTCACCAATTTTTTTCCACCAAAGAAATTCCAAGTTGGTCTGACGTAGTCCCCATGGAGGTTCCACAACATTCCCTGACCCAGTCTTCCATCGTATAGAGCCTCGTTCAGAGAACAAAGCCTCATAGACTGTAAAAATAGGCATTGCAAGGTCTCACGTTGGACTTCGCAAAATGTCAGTAGCTTTGGCAAGCAGTGATGTCAGTGAGGCTACTGGAGGTCACATAGAACAGTGTTTCTCAACTCACGTCGTGTTTTCAGGATTTCCTTAGTATTTGCACAGGGGTTTGAATTATCCCCAGTGCAGGTGATTAAACTATCACCAGTGCAATACTAAGGAAATCCTGAAAACAAGATCTGCTGGTGGGTCCTGAGGACTGGAGTTGAGAAACACTGACATACAAGGTAGCACGATAAACCTGTGGTAACCGTTAGACGTCACCGCTAGTCACTGCCGCTGGCTCATGTGCTACACTAATAGACACACTGATAGGATGTTTAGATTGTGAGCCCCAATGGGGACAGTGTTGCAAATATATGTAACGTGCTATGGAATTAATAGTGCTATATAAATGAATAAATCTTATCTTTATATATACATATATATATATATATATATATATATATATATATATATATATATACATATATATATACCAAGAAAAAAATGTCTCTGCAGCACACAGCTACTACCAATATCGTACATATGCTAACAAGCAAAAAATGAGAAAAAAATTTAAAAACTTACGTTTTTTCTAAAAACTCATTATTCTTAAATTTTCTTTTCTGGGGGGTCTTAGTACATTCATTGGCCAATGTCTGCTTGCTCACCAACCACGTCACGGTGCCCCCACGTCTGATGAGTCCTGCGCTGACATCTCTGTCATCCTTTTCCTCCCTGTCCCACTGTTAGGTGGGTGGACACCATCTCAACCTCAGACCACCTGTGGGTGATGAGGGTGCTAAAAATGCAGTCATGGAGCCAGCAACTCCTTATTATATATATACTAGTAAAAAGGCCTGATGCAATTGCATCGGGAGCAGGGTGAAATGAATTGTGTGTATACAGGCGGGTCAGTGGGTAGCAGGCTGTGGTGCTGGCAGAGTATACAGGCGTCTGTGGTGGTGGCAGAGTATACAGGCGTCTGTGGTGGTGGCAGAGTATACAGGCGTCTGTGGTGGTGGCAGAGTATACAGGCGTCTGTGGTGGTGGCAGAGTGTACAGGCGTCTGTGGTGGTGGGAGAGTGTACAGGCGTCTGTGGTGGTGGCAGAGTATACAGGCGGGTTTGTGGGTAGCAGATTATACAGGCCGCTGTGTGGGTAGCAGAGTATAGAGAAGGCTCTGTGGGTAGCAGATTGTACAGGTGGCTCTGTGGGTAGCAGAGTATACAGGCGGCTCTGTGGGTAGCAGAGTATAGAGGCGGCTCTGTGGGTAGCAGAGTATACAGGTGGCTCTATGGGTAGCAGAGTATAGAGGCGGCTCTGTGGGTAGCAGAGTATGGAGGCGGCTCTGTGCGTAGCAGAGTATACAGGCGGCTGTGTGAGTAGCAGAGTATACAGGCGGCTCTGTGGGTAGCAGAGTATACAGGCGGCTCTGTGGGTAGCAGAGTATACAGGCGACTCTGTGGGTAGCAGAGTATACAGGCGGCTCTGTGGGTATCAGATTATAGAAAGGGCTCTGTGGGTATCAGAGTATACAGGTGGCTCTGTGGGTAGCAGAGTATACAGGCGGCTCTGCGGGTAGCAGAGTATAGAGGCGGCTGTGGTGGTGGCAGAGTTTACAGGCGGCTGTGGTGGTGGCAGAGTATACAGGCGGCTGTGGTGGTGGCAGAGTATACAGGCGGCTGTGGTGGTGGCAGAGTATACAGGCGTCTGGTGGTGGTGGCAGAGTATACAGGCGTCTGTGGTGGTGGCAGAGTGTACAGGCGTCTGTGGTGGTGGCAGAGTGTACAGGCGGCTGTGGTGGTGGCAGAGTATACAGGCGTCTGTGGTGGTGGCAGAGTGTACAGGCGTCTGTGGTGGTGGCAGAGTGTACAGGCGTCTGTGGTGGTGGCAGAGTATACAGGCGTCTGTGGTAGTGGCAGAGTGTACAGGCGTCTGTGGTGGTGGCAGAGTGTACAGGCGTGTGTGGTGGTGGCAGAGTGTACAGGCGTGTGTGGTGCTGGCAGAGTGTACAGGCGTGTGTGGTGGTGGCAGAGTGTACAGGCGTGTGTGGTGGTGGCAGAGTATACAGGTGTGTGTGGTGGTGGCAGAGTATACAGGCGTGTGTGGTGGTGGCAGAGAATACAGGGTCGGTGGTGGTGGCAGAGTATACAGGCGTCGGTGTTGGTGGCAGAGTATACAGGCGTCGGTGGTGGTGGCAGAGTATACAGGCGTCGGTGGTGGCGGCAGAGTATAGAAGCGTCGGTGGTGGCGGCAGAGTATACAGGCGTCGGTGGTGGCGGCAGAGTATACAGGCGTGTGTGGTGGTGGCAGAGTATACAGGTGTCTGTGGTGGTGGCAGAGTATACAGGTATCTGTGGTGGTGGCAGAGTATACAGGCGTGTGTGGTGGTGGCGGAGAGTATACAGGCATCTGTGGTGTTGGCAGAGTATACAGGCGTGTGTGGTGGTGGCAGAGTATACAGGCATCTTTGGTGGTGGCGGCAGAGTATACAGGCATCTGTGGTGGTGGCAGAGTATACACGTGTCTGAGGTGGTGGCAGAGTATACAGGTGTCTGTGGTGGTGGCAGAGTATACAGGTATCTGTGGTGGCAGAGTATACAGGTGTCTGTGGTGGTGGCAGAGTATACAGGTGTCAGTGGTGGTGGCAGAGTATACAGGTGTCTGTGGTGGTGGCAGAGTATACAGGCGGGTGTGGTGGTGGGGGCGGAGGGGGTGCTGTCAGAGGCCAGCACCGGAGCCCTTTAGTCGGTGCTGAGGACGGAGGGTGGGGGGGGATGCTGCACGGCCACCCTATAGTAGGCTGAGGGTGAGAAGGTATACAGAGTATAGAGGCGTCTTTGGTTGCAGAGTATACAGGCGTCTTTGGTGGTTGCAGAGTATACAGGCGTCTGTGGTGGTGGCAGAGTATACAGGCGTCTGTGGTGGTGGCAGAGTATAGAGGCGTGTGTGGTGGTGGCGGGTGAGTATACAGGCATCTGTGGTGGTGGCAGAGTATACAGGCGTGTGTGGTGGTGGCAGAGTATATAGGCATCTGTGGTGGTGGCGGCAGAAAATACAGGCATGTGTTCTGGTGGCGGCAGAGTATACAGGCGTGTGTGGTGGTGGCGGCAGAGCATACAGGTGTGTGTCGTGGGTGGCGGCAGAGCATAGAGGTGTCTGTGGTGGTGGCGGCAGAGTATACAGGCATCTGTGGTGGTGGTGGCAGAGTATAGAGGCATCTGTGGTGGTGGCGGCAGAGTATACAGGCGTGTGTGGTGGTGGCGGCAGAGTATACAGGCGTGTGTGGTGGTGGCGGCAGAGCATACAGGTGTGTGTGGTGGTGGCGGCAGAGCATACAGGTGTGTGTGGTGGTGGCGGGAGAGCATAGAGGTGTCTGTGGTTGTGGCGGCAGAGTATACAGGCATCTTTGGTGGTGGCAGCAGAGTATACAGGCATCTGTGGTGGTGGCAGAGTATACAGGCGTGTGTGGTGGTGGCAGAGTATACAGGTGTCTGTAGTGGTGGCAGAGTAAACAGGTGTCTGAGGTGGTGGCAGAGTATACAGGTGTCTGTGGTGGTGGCAGAGTATACAGGTGTCTGTGGTGGTGGCAGAGTATACAGGTATCTGTGGTGGTGGCAGAGTATACAGGTGTGTATGGTGGTGGCGAGAGAGTATACAGGCATCTGTGGTGGTGGCAGAGTATACAGGCATCTGTGGTGGTGGCAGAGTATACAGGTGTCTGTGGTGGTGGCAGAGTATACAGGCATCTGTGGTTGTGGCAGAGTATACAGGCGTGTGTGGTGGTGGCAGAGTATACAGGCGTCTGTGGTGGTGGCGGCAGAGTATACAGGCGTGTGTGGTGGTGGCGGCAGAGTATACAGGCGTGTGTGGTGGTGGCGGCAGAGTATACAGGCGTGTGTGTGGTGGTGGCAGAGTATACATGCGTGTGTGGTGGGGGCAGAGTATACAGGCGTGTGTGCTGGTGGCAGAGTATACAGGCGTCTGTGGTGGTGGCGGCAGAGTATACAGACGTCTGTGGTGGTGGCGGCAGAGTATAGAGGCGTGTGTGGTGGTGGCAGAGTATACATGCGTGTGTGGTGGTGGGGCAGAGTATACAGGTGTCTGTGGTAGTGGCAGAGTGTACAGGCGTCGGTGGTGGTGGCAGAGTATACAGGCGTCGGTGGTGGTGGCAGAGTATGCAGGCGTCGATGGTGGTGGCAGAGTATACAGGCGTCGGTGGTGGCGGCAGAGTATAGAGGCGTCGGTGGTGGCGGCAGAGTATACAGGCGTCGGTGGTGGCGGCAGAGTATACAGGCGTGTGTGGGTGGTGGCGGCAGAGTATACAGGTGTCTGTGGTGGTGGCGGCAGAGTATACAGGCGTGTGTGGTGGTGGCAGAGTATACAGGCGTGTGTGGTGGTGATAGAGTATAGAGGCGTCTGTGGTGGTGGCAGAGTATACAGGCATCTGGTGGTGGCATCAGAGTATACAGGCGTGTGTGGTGGTGGCAGGGTATACAGGCGTCTGTGGTGGTGGCAGAGTATACAGGCATGTGTGGTGTGGTGGCGGGAGAGTATACAGGCATCTGTGGTGGTGGCAGAGTATACAGGCATGTGTGGTGGTGGCAGAGTATACAGGCATCTGTGGTGGTGGCGGCAGAGTATAGAGGCATCTGTGGTGGTGGCGGCAGAGTATACAGGTGTGTGTGGTGGTGGCGGCAGAGTATACAGGCGTGTGTGGTGGTGGCGGCAGAGCATACAGGTGTGTGTGGTGGTGGCGGTAGAGCATAGAGGTGTCTGTGGTGGTGGCGGCAGAGTATAGAGGCATCTGTGGTGGCATCAGAGTATACAGGCATCTGGTGGTGGCATCAGAGTATACAGGCGTGTGTGGTGGTGGCAGGGTATACAGGCATGTGTGGTGGTGGCAGAGTATACAGGCATCTGTGGTGGTGGCGGCAGAGTATAGAGGCATCTGTGGTGGTGGCGGCAGAGTATACAGGCGTGTGTGGTGGTGGCGGCAGAGTATACAGGCGTGTGTGGTGGTGGCGGCAGAGCATACAGGTGTGTGTGGTGGTGGCGGTAGAGCATAGAGGTGTCTGTGGTGGTGGCGTCAGAGTATACAGGCATCTTTGGTGGTGGCGGCAGAGTATAGAGGCATCTGTGGTGGTGGGGGCAGAGTATACAGGCATCTGTGGTGGTGCTATTAGAAAAACCAGTACTGCAAGTCTGGATTTTTTATTTCCTTGCTACAACTATTGAAATCAATCAAACAAGAGGAAAAAAGTTGCTTTAGCAAAATAGGGATTCTATTTATTAAGAACAATCCACATAGTTAGAAAAATTATGACAAGTAATGTTTCAAGGTAAAATTAAAGTGCACAGTGATGAGACAAACGATAACACACAAGGAGTTGCCTCCACAGCACTTTGGGACTCAGTTGACAGATGGTTATATAGGTTTTACAGAGATGTATACATATACAGTTTACAAGGGTTTTTACAGTTTAATATCATGCATATTATCATACATGTTGTATATATGTTGCTTGAATAACAGGTTTTTACTTGGTCTATAGGTTATGCAACCAAAATCTCAGGTGGCCACTTTTTAAGATCTTATATATAACATTGTTAACACAACTTAAGATGGAGCACATCTTCCACTCTAACCACATATTCCTGCATATCACAATGCCTCATGTTACTAAGTTAAACAGTAACCCCCTTACTGCAGTAATTCTAGATGTCACCAATCTCTGTTCAACTGCCTAGAGCCGCAGCTCTTGTGTCAAACTGCAATCATACCATGTGCTGCTGGAGGGTCCCTCCGTGCGTGTGCCGGCCCCTACGCCGTTTCGCTGGTAAGCTTCGTCAGGGGGCGTGGCTACGGCATCTTTCCTTCCCCCTTTATACCATGTGACTCTGCACCTGATTATCTTCTGCCAGACCCGGAGCTCTATGCGGCGCATGCGCATACCGCCGCTACGGTTCGCATCCTCTTCCCAGCCCCGTCATGGCCGCGCACTAGTTGTTTAAACTGCAGCCATGGTGACGGGAGTGGGCGGGATAGGAGCCGGCGACTGGATGGGCCGTGCGCACCTCCCTCCTGACCGGGAGAAGGTAAAGTGCTGCTGACAGTTGCAATTGCAGTTGTTTTTTGTCTACCCTAGATCGCTACCTATATCACTCTTCAAAGATAACACTTCTATACATCAAAAAAGGACATAATCGAGCTGAGCACTAGTCACATAGGGCATATTGTATATTTACACTCAATGTTACAGTGTATAAGAATCCTCATTATATAGAGTTAAGATCTCACAATTACCAAATAAATAATAACATCATATATAAACAGGTTCTATATATCTCATGCCCCCTGATGCTCAGAGTCAGTCCTATATCCATCACAGAGAATGTTCCACTTTTACAGATGAGCAGGGGATAATTGTAGACTAGTATGTCAGCACAGTTCTTTTGAGATCTTGCATGTCTTAATCAGGCAGTTGTCACATCAAAGGGGTTCCAGGGAGACGCCGCAGCCAGTTCTATCCGAAAATGTGAAAAGAAATGAAATTAAAATTAGTGTGAGATTAAAATCAGCACCCACGAGTCAGCAACATCACTCATATCAAGGTCAAATATAAACATTATACACAAACGCATTGGATTAACCCAGATATGAGGCAAAACTATTCACTTCATTGAGTCCTATAGGTGTCAACGTGCCTAGGACCGTAATCCAGTGGCATTCCCGCTGCTGCAATTTCTTCATTATATCACCTCCCCTTGACCCTAAACTAACATGTTCAATTCCTCTGACCATAAAGGTCTTTGGATTTGAATTATGATGTTCCTTAAAATGGCGCGGGATGGTTTTTAAGGTTGTTACCTCTTCAACCTCTTTGGCTGCGATAATATCGCGAACATGTTCGCGTATTCGCACCTTCATCTGTCTGGAGGTCAGGCCTATGTAGACCTTGGGACATCCACATGTAGCATAATAGATGACTTGACTAGTTGTACATGAAATGTAGCTACGAATTGGAAATTGTAATTTACCATCTGTGGATTCAAAATCACTACATCGCAATGTATTTTTACACGAAACACAGTCACCACATGAGAAACAGCCTTGAATTTTTGGCCGCCTCCCAAATGGTGTCAATGCCTCTGGGATATAGTGGCTCTCTACCAGGATGTCTTTAAGGTTTCGGCTTCTTCTACAAGTCATCTGTGGATAATGCAACACGTGTTTTTCCAATACTGGGTCGTTTTGTAAGATGTCCCAATGCCTACACAGGATTTCCCTCATCTCCCCCCATTTCTCATTGAAGGTGGAGATGAACCTAATCCCTGCGTCCTTATTTGTTCTCGGGGAGGGTTGGAGCAGTTTATCACGTGACATGTATTTCGCTCTATGATAGGCCCTTTTTATGGAACGATTGCTATAGCCCCTGGCCCGGAAGCGTGACCTAAGTTCCCCTGCCTGCCGTTCAAAGTCCACATTGGATGAGCAAATCCTTCTTACTCTCAAGAACTGACCAACTGGAACGGCTTTTATAGTTGAATGATGATGACCCGACCATGCGTGGAGCAGCGAATTAGTTGAAGTGGGCTTCCTGAACACCTCTGTCTGTAATAGACCCACATGATCTCGTCGTATTTTGATGTCCAGGAAGTCCACTGAATCCGCGCTACACACATACGTCAATCTCAAATTCAAATCATTTTGATGGAGCTGGTCCATGAAGTCCCCGAGCTCGGCCTCACCACCCTGCGAAATGAAGAGGACATCATCTATGTACCTTAGCCAAATTTGCACCTGGGATACGGCCAGCGCCCCGCCCCCACCAAACAACTCCCTCTCCCAGTATCCGAGAAAGAGATTTGCGTAGGACGGAGCGCAGGCCGCACCCATCGCTGTGCCTCTCTTCTGTACATAGAAGATGTCCCTAAATACAAAGAAGTTGTGAGTGAGGACGAACTCGAGGAGTTCCAGGACCAGCTCAACAATCCGGCCGTCCCAGTTGCTCATTCCCAGAAAGAATCGGGCCGCTCCTAAACCCTGGTTATGATCGATTGAGGTGTATAGAGCCTCGACATCCGCTGTCACCAGCAACATGCCGGGCTCCAATACAATCCCATCAATCCTTTTCAACACATCTGTTGTATCTTGGACATACGATGGTAACAAATGTACCAAGGGCTTCAAGTAGTAGTCTATGAACTTGCAGACAGGGTCACACAGTCCGCCCAGGCCAGAGACTATAGGGCGTCCTGGGGGTTCCATTAGATTTTTATGAATTTTAGGGATAAAATACAAAGTGGGGATCCTAGCCTCCTTTACCATTAATCCTTCATACATTTTTTTAGGGATTATTCCCTGTGTGAATGCATCATATAAGATGGAATCGAGTTCACCAGAGAAAGCTTTTAGAGGTGAGGCGGACAATCTATGGTAAGTCTCCTTGTTGCGTAGTTGTCTATTGGCCTCTTTTTCATATAGAGTCTTAGGCCACAAGACCACGTTTCCCCTTTGTCCGCGGGTTTAACAACGAGATCATCAAAGTTCGCCAATTCCATCAATGCTCGTCTTTGGTTTTTGGTTAGATTATCCCGTTGTTTACCGGGGGAGATCCGTCTGAAATCTCTGATAACCAGATCAGTAAAGATCTCCACTGCCGCACAAATGGACAAAGGGGGAAACTTGGTGGACCTAGGTGCCAAATAGTCAGGGAACTTACCCACGGTATTTGTCCCCTGCTCCTCCATCAGCTCATCGAGATCATCGAGTGCCATCTTTTCCTTGTCTGTATTTGCATTGGGTAGTGGAGAGTTCTTATCAAATAGTTTTTTAAGCACCAGCTTCCTTGCGAATAGCTGTATATCCTTTATGGCTGTGAATAGATTAAAGGAATTAGTAGGGGAAAAGGTTAAACCTTTTTCTAGTACCTCAATCTGATGTTTTGATAATTCATGTCCCGACAAATTAATTACCTCCAATCTATCCTTAGGTTTTTCGCCCTTTTTATCCGGTTTCGGATTAGCTGGTTTCTAGCCCGATCTTAGAAGCCTTCCACTACCTGTGTTTAGTTCCCCAGTTTGGCTACCCTCTGTAGATGTCTGCGACACCCCCGAGGGGGTGGTACTAGGTTTGCGGGGTCTTCGCTTCTTATTCCAACGATAAACATTTCCCGTTGTAACATCATTTACGTCTCTTTGATACTTCTTTGTTTTGGTATCCCTGATTTCTTTTTCCCACTTTTTAAATGATTCTTCCAGATCAGTATTCAGTTTGCTCATGGCCTCCTTATTCAAACTTTCACGCAATCTACACTGTATACTTTCGATTTCCCATCGAGATCTTTCAGGGTCTCAGTGTTTTGTTGCTCTAACAGTCTGATAAAGCCTATTGAGCAAATTCCTGCTAGCTCCTCCCATTTCTTACGGAACCCTTGATCTGAAACCTCAAATGAAGGGAACACTTGTATCCTTAGACCTCTAGGGATGAGTTCTTTCTGGAGATATTTATTAAGGAAAGCGCGGTTCCACCATATCCTAGTGCGTTTATGCAAAAGAACCTTGAGTTGGGTGATGTCACTTTTTGACTCGCTTGGTGCCTCGAATACAACTACGTTTGGCTCTCCACTGAACACCTCGTTGATTTGGGACTGCCAAGCCCATTCTCTGACCTTGAAATCCATAAGTAGGCTGATAACTGTGAATAACACAGAAAATTGCATTACTATTAGAAAAACCAGTACTGCAAGTCTGGATTTTTTTTTTTTTCTGTGGTGGTGGCAGAGTATAGAGGTATCTGTGGTGGTGGCAGAGTATACAGGTGTCTGAGGTGGTGGCAGAGTATACAGGTGTCTGTGGTGGTGGCAGAGTATACAGGTATCTGTGGTGGTGGCAGAGTATACAGGCGTGTGTGGTGGTGGCGGGAGAGTATACAGGCATCTGTGGTGTTGGCAGAGTATACAGGCGTGTGTGGTGGTGGCAGAGTATACAGGCATCTTTGGTGGTGGCGGCAGAGTATACAGGCATCTGTGGTGGTGGCAGAGTATAGAGGCGTGTGTGGTGGTGGCAGAGTATACAGGCGTGTGTGGTGGTGGCAGAGTATACACGTGTCTGAGGTGGTGGCAGAGTATACAGGTGTCTGTGGTGGTGGCAGAGTATACAGGTATCTGTGGTGGCAGAGTATACAGGTGTCTGTGGTGGTGGCAGAGTATACAGGTGTCAGTGGTGGTGGCAGAGTATACAGGTGTCTGTGGTGGTGGCAGAGTATACAGGCGGGTGTGGTGGTGGGGGCGGAGGGGGGTGCTGTCAGAGGCCAGCACCGGAGCCCCTTTAGTCGGTGCTGAGGACCGGAGGGTGGGGGGGGATGCTGCACGGCCACCCCTATAGTAGGCTGAGGGTGAGAAGGTATACAGAGTATAGAGGCGTCTTTGGTGGTTGCAGAGTATACAGGCGTCTTTGGTGGTTGCAGAGTATACAGGCGTCTGTGGTGGTGGCAGAGTATACAGGCGTCTGTGGTGGTGGCAGAGTATAGAGGCGTGTGTGGTGGTGGCGGGTGAGTATACCGGCATCTGTGGTGGTGGCAGAGTATACAGGCGTGTTTGGTGGTGGCAGAGTATATAGGCATCTGTGGTGGTGGCGGCAGAAAATACAGGCATGTGTGGTGGTGGCGGCAGAGTATACAGGCGTGTGTGGTGGTGGCGGCAGAGCATACAGGTGTGTGTGGTGGTGGCGGCAGAGCATAGAGGTGTCTGTGGTGGTGGCGGCAGAGTATACAGGCATCTGTGGTGGTGGTGGCAGAGTATAGAGGCATCTGTGGTGGTGGCGGCAGAGTATACAGGCGTGTGTGTGGTGGTGGCGGCAGAGTATACAGGCGTGTGTGGTGGTGGCGGCAGAGCATACAGGTGTGTGTGGTGGTGGTGGCAGAGCATACAGGTGTGTGTGGTGGTGGCGGGAGAGCATAGAGGTGTCTGTGGTTGTGGCGGCAGAGTATACAGGCATCTTTGGTGGTGGCAGCAGAGTATACAGGCATCTGTGGTGGTGGCAGAGTATACAGGCGTGTGTGGTGGTGGCAGAGTATACAGGTGTCTGTGGTGGTGGCAGAGTAAACAGGTGTCTGAGGTGGTGGCAGAGTATACAGGTGTCTGTGGTGGTGGCAGAGTATACAGGTGTCTGTGGTGGTGGCAGAGTATACAGGTATCTGTGGTGGTGGCAGAGTATACAGGTGTGTATGGTTGTGGCGGGAGAGTATACAGGCATCTGTGGTGGTGGCAGAGTATACAGGCATCTGTGGTGGTGGCAGAGTATACAGGTGTCTGTGGTGGTGGCAGAGTATACAGGCATCTGTGGTTGTGGCAGAGTATACAGGCGTGTGTGGTGGTGGCAGAGTATACAGGCGTCTGTGGTGGTGGCGGCAGAGTATACAGGCGTGTGTGGTAGTGGCGGCAGAGTATACAGGCGTGAGTGGTGGTGGCGGCAGAGTATACAGGCGTGTGTGGTGGTGGCAGAGTATACATGCGTGTGTGGTGGGGGCAGAGTATACAGGCGTGTGTGCTGGTGGCAGAGTATACAGGCGTCTGTGGTGGTGGCGGCAGAGTATACAGACGTCTGTGGTGGTGGCGGCAGAGTATAGAGGCGTGTGTGGTGGTGGCAGAGTATACATGCGTGTGTGGTGGTGGGGGCAGAGTATACAGGTGTCTGTGGTAGTGGCAGAGTGTACAGGCGTCGGTGGTGGTGGCAGAGTATACAGGCGTTGGTGGTGGTGGCAGAGTATACAGGCGTCGGTGGTGGTGGCAGAGTATACAGGCGTCGGTGGTGGCGGCAGAGTATAGAGGTGTCGGTGGTGGCGGCAGAGTATACAGGCGTCGGTGGTGGCGGCAGAGTATACAGGTGTGTGTGGTGGTGGCGGCAGAGTATACAGGTGTCTGTGGTGGTGGCGGCAGAGTATACAGGCGTGTGTGGTGGTGGCAGAGTATACAGGCGTGTGTGGTGGTGATAGAGTATAGAGGCGTCTGTGGTGGTGGCAGAGTATACAGGCATCTGGTGGTGGCATCAGAGTATACAGGCGTGTGTGGTGGTGGCAGGGTATACAGGCATCTGTGGTGGTGGCAGAGTATACAGGCATGTGTGGTGGTGGCGGGAGAGTATACAGGCATCTGTGGTGGTGGCAGAGTATACAGGCATGTGTGGTGGTGGCAGAGTATACAGGCATCTGTGGTGGTGGCGGCAGAGTATAGAGGCATCTGTGGTGGTGGCGGCAGAGTATACAGGTGTGTGTGGTGGTGGCGGCAGAGTATACAGGCGTGTGTGGTGGTGGCGGCAGAGCATACAGGTGTGTGTGGTGGTGGCGGTAGAGCATAGAGGTGTCTGTGGTGGTGGCATCAGAGTATACAGGCATCTTTGGTGGTGGCGGCAGAGTATAGAGGCATCTGTGGTGGTGGGGGCAGAGTATACAGGCATCTGTGGTGGTGCTATTAGAAAAACCAGTACTGCAAGTCTGGATTTTTTATTTCCTTGCTACAACTATTGAAATCAATCAAACAAGAGGAAAAAAGTTGCTTTAGCAAAATAGGGATTCTATTTATTAAGAACAATCCACATAGTTAGAAAAATTATGACAAGTAATGTTTCAAGGTAAAATTAAAGTGCACAGTGATGAGACAAACGATAACACACAAGGAGTTGCCTCCACAGCACTTTGGGACTCAGTTGACAGATGGTTATATAGGTTTTACAAAGATGTATACATATACAGTTTACAAGGGTTTTTACAGTTTAATATCATGCATATTATCATACATGTTGTATATATGTTGCTTGAATAACAGGTTTTTACTTGGTCTATAGGTTATGCAACCAAAATCTCAGGTGGCCACTTTTTAAGATCTTATATATAACATTGTTAACACAACCTAAGATGGAGCACATCTTCCACTCTAACCACATATTCCTGCATATCACAATGCCTCATGTTACTAAGTTAAACAGTAACCCCTTACTGCAGTAATTCTAGATGTCACCAATCTCTGTTCAACTGCCTAGAGCCGCAGCTCTTGTGTCAAACTGCAATCATACCATGTGCTGCTGGAGGGTCCCTCCGTGCGTGTGCCGGCCCCTACGCCGTTTCGCTGGTAAGCTTCGTCAGGGGGCGTGGCTACGGCATCTTTCCTTCCCCCTTTATACCATGTGACTCTGCACCTGATTATCTTCTGCCAGACCCGGAGCTCTATGTGGCGCATGCGCATACCGCCGCTACGGTTCGCATCCTCTTCCCAGCCCCGTCATGGCCGCGCACTAGTTGTTTAAACTGCAGCCATGGTGACGGGAGTGGGCGGGATAGGAGCCGGCGACTGGATGGGCCGTGCGCACCTCCCTCCTGACCGGGAGAAGGTAAAGTGCTGCTGACAGTTGCAATTGCAGTTGTTTTTTGTCTACCCTAGATCGCTACCTATATCACTCTTCAAAGATAACACTTCTATACATCAAAAAAGGACATAATCGAGCTGAGCACTAGTCACATAGGGCATATTGTATATTTACACTCAATGTTACAGTGTATAAGAATCCTCATTATATAGAGTTAAGATCTCACAATTACCAAATAAATAATAACATCATATATAAACAGGTTCTATATATCTCATGCCCCCTGATGCTCAGAGTCAGTCCTATATCCATCACAGAGAATATTCCACTTTTACAGATGAGCAGGGGATAATTGTAGACTAGTATGTCAGCACAGTTCTTTTGAGATCTTGCATGTCTTAATCAGGCAGTTGTCACATCAAAGGGGTTCCAGGGAGACGCCGCAGCCAGTTCTATCCGAAAATGTGAAAAGAAATGAAATTAAAATTAGTGTGAGATTAAAATCAGCACCCACGAGTCAGCAACATCACTCATATCAAGGTCAAATATAAACATTATACACAAACGCATTGGATTAACCCAGATATGAGGCAAAACTATTCACTTCATTGAGTCCTGTAGGTGTCAACGTGCCTAGGACCGTAATCCAGTGGCATTCCCGCTGCTGCAATTTCTTCATTATATCACCTCCCCTTGACCCTAAACTAACATGTTCAATTCCTCTGACCATAAAGGTCTTTGGATTTGAATTATGATGTTCCTTAAAATGGCGCGGGATGGTTTTTAAGGTTGTTACCTCTTCAACCTCTTTGGCTGCGATAATATCGCGAACATGTTCGCGTATTCGCACCTTCATCTGTCTGGAGGTCAGGCCTATGTAGACCTTGGGACATCCACATGTAGCATAATAGATGACTTGACTAGTTGTACATGAAATGTAGCTACGAATTGGAAATTGTAATTTACCATCTGTGGATTCAAAATCACTACATCGCAATGTATTTTTACACGAAACACAGTCACCACATGAGAAACAGCCTTGAATTTTTGGCCGCCTCCCAAATGGTGTCAATGCCTCTGGGATATAGTGGCTCTCTACCAGGATGTCTTTAAGGTTTCGGCTTCTTCTACAAGTCATCTGTGGATAATGCAACACGTGTTTTTCCAATACTGGGTCGTTTTGTAAGATGTCCCAATGCCTACACAGGATTTCCCTCATCTCCCCCCATTTCTATTGAAGGTGGAGATGAACCTAATCCCTGCGTCCTTATTTGTTCTCGGGGAGGGTTGGAGCAGTTTATCACGTGACATGTATTTCGCTCTATGATAGGCCCTTTTTATGGAACGATTGCTATAGCCCCTGGCCCGGAAGCGTGACCTAAGTTCCCCTGCCTGCCGTTCAAAGTCCACATTGGATGAGCAAATCCTTCTTACTCTCAAGAACTGACCAACTGGAACGGCTTTTATAGTTGAATGATGATGACCCGACCATGCGTGGAGCAGCGAATTAGTTGAAGTGGGCTTCCTGAACACCTCTGTCTGTAATAGACCCACATGATCTCGTCGTATTTTGATGTCCAGGAAGTCCACTGAATCCGCGCTACACACATACGTCAATCTCAAATTCAAATCATTTTGATTGAGCTGGTCCATGAAGTCCCCGAGCTCGGCCTCACCACCCTGCGAAATGAAGAGGACATCATCTATGTACCTTAGCCAAATTTGCACCTGGGATACGGCCAGCGCCCCGCCCCCACCAAACAACTCCCTCTCCCAGTATCCGAGAAAGAGATTTGCGTAGGACGGAGCGCAGGCCGCACCCATCGCTGTGCCTCTCTTCTGTACATAGAAGATGTCCCTAAATACAAAGAAGTTGTGAGTGAGGACGAACTCGAGGAGTTCCAGGACCAGCTCAACAATCCGGCCGTCCCAGTTGCTCATTCCCAGAAAGAATCGGGCCGCTCCTAAACCCTGGTTATGATCGATTGAGGTGTATAGAGCCTCGACATCCGCTGTCACCAGCAACATGCCGGGCTCCAATACAATCCCATCAATCCTTTTCAACACATCTGTTGTATCTTGGACATACGATGGTAACAAATGTACCAAGGGCTTCAAGTAGTAGTCTATGAACTTGCAGACAGGGTCACACAGTCCGCCCAGGCCAGAGACTATAGGGCGTCCTGGGGGTTCCATTAGATTTTTATGAATTTTAGGGATAAAATACAAAGTGGGGATCCTAGCCTCCTTTACCATTAATCCTTCATACATTTTTTTAGGGATTATTCCCTGTGTGAATGCATCATATAAGATGGAATCGAGTTCACCAGAGAAAGCTTTTAGAGGTGAGGCGGACAATCTATGGTAAGTCTCCTTGTTGCGTAGTTGTCTATTGGCCTCTTTTTCATATAGAGTCTTAGGCCACAAGACCACGTTTCCCCCTTTGTCCGCGGGTTTAACAACGAGATCATCAAAGTTCGCCAATTCCATCAATGCTCGTCTTTGGTTTTTGGTTAGATTATCCCGTTGTTTACCGGGGGAGATCCGTCTGAAATCTCTGATAATCAGATCAGTAAAGATCTCCACTGCCGGACAAATGGACAAAGGGGGAAACTTGGTGGACCTAGGTGCCAAATAGTCAGGGAACTTACCCACGGTATTTGTCCCCTGCTCCTCCATCAGCTCATCGAGATCATCGAGTGCCATCTTTTCCTTGTCTGTATTTGGATTGGGTAGTGGAGAGTTCTTATCAAATAGTTTTTTAAGCACCAGCTTCCTTGCGAATAGCTGTATATCCTTTATGGCTGTGAATAGATTAAAGGAATTAGTAGGGGAAAAGGTTAAACCTTTTTCTAGTACCTCAATCTGATGTTTTGATAATTCATGTCCCGACAAATTAATTACCTCCAATCTATCCTTAGGTTTTTCGCCCTTTTTATCCGGTTTCGGATTAGCTGGTTTCTGGCCCGATCTTAGAAGCCTTCCACTACCTGTGTTTAGTTCCCCAGTTTGGCTACCCTCTGTAGATGTCTGCGACACCCCCGAGGGGGTGGTACTAGGTTTGCGGGGTCTTCGCTTCTTATTCCAACGATAAACATTTCCCGTTGTAACATCATTTACGTCTCTTTGATACTTCTTTGTTTTGGTATCCCTGATTTCTTTTTCCCACTTTTTAAATGATTCTTCCAGATCAGTATTCAGTTTGCTCATGGCCTCCTTATTCAAACTTTCACGCAATCTACACTGTATACTTTCGATTTCCCCATCGAGATCTTTCAGGGTCTCAGTGTTTTGTTGCTCTAACAGTCTGATAAAGCCTATTGAGCAAATTCCTGCTAGCTCCTCCCATTTCTTACGGAACCCTTGATCTGAAACCTCAAATGAAGGGAACACTTGTATCCTTAGACCTCTAGGGATGAGTTCTTTCTGGAGATATTTATTAAGGAAAGCGCGGTTCCACCATATCCTAGTGGGTTTATGCAAAAGAACCTTGAGTTGGGTGATGTCACTTTTTGACTCGCTTGGTGCCTCGAATACAACTACGTTTGGCTCTCCACTGAACACCTCGTTGATTTGGGACTGCCAAGCCCGTTCTCTGACCTTGAAATCCATAAGTAGGCTGATAACTGTGAATAACACAGAAAATTGCATTACTATTAGAAAAACCAGTACTGCAAGTCTGGATTTTTTTTTTTTCTGTGGTGGTGGCAGAGTATAGAGGTATCTGTGGTGGTGGCAGAGTATACAGGTGTCTGAGGTGGTGGCAGAGTATACAGGTGTCTGTGGTGGTGGCAGAGTATACAGGTATCTGTGGTGGTGGCAGAGTATACAGGCGTGTGTGGTGGTGGCGGGAGAGTATACAGGCATCTGTGGTGTTGGCAGAGTATACAGGCGTGTGTGGTGGTGGCAGAGTATACAGGCATCTTTGGTGGTGGCGGCAGAGTATACAGGCATCTGTGGTGGTGGCAGAGTATAGAGGCGTGTGTGGTGGTGGCAGAGTATACAGGCGTGTGTGGTGGTGGCAGAGTATACACATGTCTGAGGTGGTGGCAGAGTATACAGGTGTCTGTGGTGGTGGCAGAGTATACAGGTATCTGTGGTGGCAGAGTATACAGGTGTCAGTGGTGGTGGCAGAGTATACAGGTGTCTGTGGTGGTGGCAGAGTATACAGGCGGGTGTGGTGGTGGGGGCGGAGGGGGGTGCTGTCAGAGGCCAGCACCGGAGCCCCTTTAGTCGGTGCTGAGGACCGGAGGGTGGGGGGGGGATGCTGCACGGCCACCCCTATAATAGGCTGAGGGTGAGGAGGTATACAGAGTATAGAGGCGTCTTTGGTGGTTGCAGAGTATACAGGCGTCTTTGGTGGTTGCAGAGTATACAGGCGTCTGTGGTGGTGGCAGAGTATACAGGCGTCTGTGGTGGTGGCAGAGTATAGAGGCGTGTGTGGTGGTGGCGGGTGAGTATACAGGCATCTGTGGTGGTGGCAGAGTATACAGGCATGTGTGGTGGTGGCAGAGTATATAGGCATCTGTGGTGGTGGCGGCAGAGAATACAGGCATGTGTGGTGGTGGCGGCAGAGTATACAGGCGTGTGTGGTGGTGGCGGCAGAGCATACAGGTGTGTGTGGTGGTGGCGGCAGAGCATAGAGGTGTCTGTGGTGGTGGCGGCAGAGTATACAGGCATCTGGTGGTGGTG
>JARQOC010000004.1:493351525-493364304 GCA_033576535.1 Allobates femoralis
TATAGAGGCTGTGTGGTGGTGGCAGAGTATACATGCGTGTGTGGTGGTGGGGGCAGAGTATACAGATGTCTGTGGTGGTGGCAGAGTGTACAGGCGTCTGTGGTGGTGGCGGCAGAGTATACAGGCGTGTGTGGTGGTGGCAGAGTATACATGCGTGTGTGGTGGTGGCGGCAGAGTATACAGGCGTGTGTGGTGGTGGCGGCAGAGTATACATGCGTGTGTGGTGGTGGCAGAGTATACAGGCGTGTGTGGTGGTGGCGGCAGAGTATACAGGCGTGTGTGGTGGTGGCAGAGTATACATGCGTGTGTGGTGGTGGGGGCAGAGTATACAGGCGTGTGTGGTGGTGGGGGCAGAGTATACAGGTGTCTGTGGTGGTGGCAGAGTATATAGGCGTGTGTGGGGGCGCTCCAACAAGGCAGGGGTTAAAAAAAATAAAAAAAGATTATGCTCACCTGACCCCGAGCCCGCGCCGTCTTCCTCCAGGCTCCTGTTGCCTGCAGACTCTTCTACAGCAGTTCAGGACCTGCGTTGATGTCAGAGTCACGTGACCCGCGGTTACCATGGAGTAAGCTGGTGTCACGTGACTCTGACATCACCGCAGGTCCTGTACTGGTGTAGAAGAGCTCTGCAGGCACCGGGAGCCTGCGGGAGCCACTGGGGGCCTGGAGGAATACGGCGGGAGACGGCGGGGGCTCGGGGAGAGGTGAGGAATTTTTTTTTTTTTTTTTACAGCCGCTGCGGCTTGCGATGACGCTGCGCGTCATCGCTCGCAGTACCACAAAGCATCTTGGGATTGGGCTACAGTGCCCGAATCCCAAAACTGCCAATTATATAAGTAGATATATATATATATACACAGTAGAGACCAAATGTTTGGACACACCTTCTCATTCAAAGACTTTTCTTCATTTTCATGACTTTGAAAATTGTAGATTCACACTGAAGGAATCAAAACTATGGATTAACACATGTGGAATTGTATACTTAACAAAAACAACTGAAAATATGTCTTAAGGCCACTTCACACACACAGATATCTGAGTCCAATATCTGAACAGATCTCTGGTTGCAGTGAAATCATAGATACATTGCTCCATTTTGTGGCTGTGTACAACATGGAGCAATGTATCCTTGATTTCACTGCAACCAGAGATCTGTTCAGATATTGGACTCAGATATCTGTGTGTGTGAAGTGGCCTTTATATTCTAGGTTCTTCAAAGTAGCCACCTTTTGCTTTGATTACTGCTTTGCACACTCTTGGCATTCTCTTGATGAGCTTCAAGAGGTAGTCACCGGAAATGGTCTTCCAACAGTTTGAATGAGTTCCCAGAGATTCTTAGCACTTGTTGGCCCTTTTGCCTTCACTCTGTGGTCCAGCTCACCCCAAACCATCTCGATTGGGTTCAGGTCTGGTGACTGTAGAGGCCAGGTCATGTGGCGTAGCGCCCCTTCACTCTCCTTCTTGGTCAAATAGCCCTTACACAGCCTGTAGGTGTGTTTGGGGTCATTGTCCTGTTGAAAAATAAATGATGGTCCAACTAAACGCAAACCGAATGGAATAGCATGCTGCTGCAAGATGCTGGGGTAGCCATGCTGGCTCAGTATGCCTTCAATTTTGAATAAATCCCCAACAGTGTCACTAGCAAAGCACCCCCACACTATCACACCTCCTCCTCCATGCTTCACAGTGGGAACCAGGCATGTAGAGTCCATCCGTTCACCTTTTCTGCATCGCACAAAGACACGCTGGTTGGAACCAAAGATCTCAAATTTGGACTCATCAGACCAAAGCACAGATTTCCAGTGGTCTAATGTCCATTCCTTGTGTTCTTTAGCCCAAACAAGTCTCTTCTGCTTGTTGCCTGTCCTTAGCAGTGGTTTCCTAGCAGCTATTTTATCATGAAGGACTGCTGCACAAAGTCTCCTCTTAACAGTTGTTGTAGAGATGTGTCTGCTGCTTGAACTCTGTGTGGCATTGACATGGTCTCTAATCTGAGCTGCTGTTAACCTGCGATTTCTGAGGCTGGTGACTCGGATGAATTTATCCTCCGCAGCAGAGGTGACTCTTGGTCTTCCTTTCCTGGGGCGGTCCTTATGTTAGCCAGTCTCTTTGTAGCGCTTGATGGTTTTTGCAACTGCACTTGGGGACACTTTCAAAGTTTTCCCAATTTTTCGGACTGACTGACCTTCATTTTTTAAAGTAATGATGGTCACTCGTTTTTCTTTACTTAGCTGCTTTTTTCTTGCCATAATACAAATTCTAACAGTCTATTCAATAGGACTTAAAATAAGTCGGCAGTGGTATTGGAGGAAGAATAAAGGTCGGTTCTTATCCACTAATTTGTCCAGTATTCCTTTGGCGCTCCCTGAGACCGCTGTACTATTGTTTTTATGTGATTTCTCTCTACGGAGCCAAAGCGGCAGGAGCAGCCTGGCATATCTGGAGTGTTGAGGACCTGCGGTTACCTAATTACCAGGATAAACATACTGAGGACCTGCGATGACGCGGTATCCGGTCCGGTAGGATTACGTGAAATTCGCGGAGCACGGCGTTGTGAACGCAAACACCGGCAGGACGGAAGCACTAATAGAAAGAGGCGACCCGGAGCCCCATCACCCACACGTTTAATCTTGGTTGTGTAGACGTACACAACCATTATAGGTGAGTGCATTGGCACTTTTATTATTTATACATGCGCCCTTTTCTTTTTCTTTCTGAATATTCAATAGGATTATCAGCTGTGTCTCCACCAGACTTCTGCACAACACAACTGATGGTCCCAACCCCATTTATAAGGAAGAAATCCCACTTATTAAACCTGACAGGGCACACCTGTGAAGTGAGAACCATTTCCGGTGACTGCCTCTTGAAGCTCATCAAGAGAAAGCCAAGAGTGTGCAAAGCAGTAATCAAAGCAAAAGGTGGCTACTTTGAAGAACCTAGAATATAAGACATATTTTCACACTTTTTTGTTAAGTATATAATTCCACATGTGTTAATTCATAGTTTTGATGCCTTCAGTGCGAATCTACTTTTTTCATAGTCATGAAAATAAAGAAAACTCTGTGAGTGAGAAGGTGTGTCCAAACCTTTGGTCTCTACTGTATGTATTTATATCTACTATATAATTGTCTAATGTTGTCTGTCTGTCACGGAAATTGCACGACAGACAGAGGCCGCTCATTGGTCATCGGCAGACGCAGCGGCCAATGAGCGGCACGTATGCAAAAGACCTGCACGGCGCGCGAATTTAAAATTCGCGCGCCGCAGCGGGTCTCATCTAAACCCCTCGCTCCTCCTGTCCTGCCCGCGCTCCTTCCCCTCCGCTCCTCCTGCCATTCTCTGCCCCTCTCCGCCCCACCTGCCCCTCTCCGCCCCACCTGCCCCCCTCCGCCCCCCCTCCGCTTCTCGCTGTTCCCCCCCCGCTCTCCCGCACCTCCTGTCCAGGGCCGCACCGCTCCCGGCAGCGTCCGACAGGCAGGAAGCGGCTGCCTGTCGGAGCGGTAAGCGAAAGAGCCCCACTGACAGTGCCCCCCCAAGCTCCTCACCTGGGCGGGGAGCTGACGGCACCCCCCAACCCCTCCCGCTCTTCACCTGCGGGGGAGCTGACAGCACATCAAAATCCCCCCCCCACTCCTCCGGCTCCATCCTGCCCGCTTGCTTCATCCTGCCCCCTCGGCCCTCCTTCCCCCCAGGTCCATCCTGCGCTGCTCACCATCATCCTGCCCCCCGCCACCATCCTGCCCCGCCGTCTCCATCCTGCCCCCCCGCCACCATCCTACCCCCCTGCCACCATCCTGCCCCACCGGCTCCATCCTGCCTTGCCCGCTCCTTCCTGCCCCGCCTGCTCCTTCCTGCCCTCCCCCGCCACCATCCTGCTCCTTTGGCTCCATCCTGTCCCGCTCGCTCCATCCTGCCCCGCCACCATCCTGCCCCCCGCTACCATCCTGCCCCGCTCACTCCATCCTGCCCCGCTCGCTCCATCCTGCCCCCCCACCACCATCCTGCCCCCCTGCCAACATCCTGCCCCCGCCACAATCCTGCCTCGGGAGCGGTAAGTTAAAGAGCCCTGCGGCCGACTCCCACTGACAGCACCCCCCCCACCTCCTCACCTGCGGCAGGGAGCTGACGGCACCCCCCAGCTCCTCACCTGCAGTGGGGAGCTGACAGCACTTCCCCCTCCCCCCCACTCCTCCGGCTCCATCCTGCCCCTCTGGCTCCATTATGCCCCACTTGCTCCATCCTGCCCCGCTTGCTCCATCCTGCACCCCTCACTCCATCCTGCCCCCCTTGCCACCATCCTGCCCCCCCGCCATCATCCTGCCCCCCCGCCACCATCCTGACCACCGTCTCCATCCTGCCCCCCCGCCACCATCCTGCCTCGCCGCCTCCATTCTGCCCCGCTGGTTCCATCCTGCCCCCCCACCACCATCCTGCCCCACTGGCTCCATCCTGCCCCCCCGCCGGCTCCATACTGCACCCCTCGCTCCATCCTGCACCCCTCACTACATCCTGCCCCTCTTGCCACCATCCTGCCCCCCGCCACCATCCTGCCCCACTGGCTCCATCCTCCCCGCTCCCACCATCCTGCCTCCCCCCCGCCACCATCCTGCTCCTCCGGCTCCATCCTGCCTTGCTCGCTCCATCCTGCCCTGCTCGCTTCATCCTGCCCCCCCGCCACCCATCCTGCCCCGCTCGCTCCATCCTGCCCCGCTTGCTCCATCCTGCTCCGCTCGCTCCATCCTGCCCCCCGTCACCATCTTGCCCCGCTTGCTCCATCCTGCCCCGCTTGCTCCATCCTGCCTCACCGCCACCATCCTGCCCCACTCGCTCCATCCTGCCCCGCTTGCTCCATCCTGCCCCGCTCACTCCATCCTGCCCCGCTCGCTTCATCCTGCCCCCCCCGTCACCAGCCCGCCCCCTGACACCTTCCTGCCCTGCTCACTCCATCCAGCCCCCCCTGCCGCCTCCATCCTGCCCCCCCCCGCCGCCTCCATCCTGCCCCCCTACCCCTCTCCGCCGCCTCCATCCTGCTTTTCTGGCTCTATCCTGCTCTTCCGGCTCTATCCTTCCCCACTTGCTCCATCCTGCCCCACTCGCCACCATCCTGACCCCCCTCCCCCCCTCAGCTGATCGGTTTCTCAGGCAACGACAGGTCCTAAAGGCCTGTAGGACCTAGAAGACAGAGGTGGAGCGAGCCGGCGGACGGGTAAGTATCCTCACTGAGGATTTTTTTATTTTTACTTTTACTGTGGAGGACCGGGGGCCAGGAGAAGCGGGGGGCCATGGGGAGCGGAGTATCGTCATATACCATAGTGCTGCTATACATGTACTATAATGTACCGCCATGTACCATAGCGCTGCTATACATGTACTGTAATGTACCACCATATACCATAGCGCTGGTATACATGTACTGTAATGTACCGCCCTATATTATAGTGCTGCTATACATGTACTGTAATGTACAGCCATATACCATAGCGCTGCTATACATGTACTGTAATGTACCGCCATATACTATAGTGCTGCTATAATGTGCTGTAAAGTACCGCCATTATATAGTGCTGCTATACATCTGCTGTAATGTACTGCCATATACAATAGCGCTGCTATACATGTAATGTAATGTACCAAAATAAACCATAGCGCTGCTATACATGTAATATAATGTACCACCATATACTATAGTGCTGCTATACATGTAATGTAATGTACCACCATATACCATAGCGCTGCTATACATGGTTCACTCACTTTGACTGAACAAGTTCTGTCAGTCACAGTATGTGAACTACATACATATTCTAGAATACCCGATGCGTTAGAATCAGTCCACCATCTAGTATATATATATATATATATATATTATTTTTTGAGTGGCACCCCTAAATGCAATCAAACCGATAACACACTGGTACATCAACAAAGTCAAGAAAAAGAAAGCGTGCAATAATAATTGGATCTACATTGTAGTTTAGAGGAATAGTAAATACACTTTTATTCAATGCAATACAAAAGGACATGCTCAAGACCTATACAATTAAGAACAATTAACCCCTTCACCACCCGTCGATTTTTCATTTTTCATTTACGTTTTTTGCTCTCCTGCTTCCAAGAGCCATAACTTTAAAACGGATATGAAGGTGTGATGTCTCAGGTCAGTACGAGTTCGTACATACCAAAGATGTATACTTTTACTGATATCTAAGTGGAGAAAAAAAATTAAGACATTGAAAAAAAATATATATTTTTTTTTTGGGATCTGGAGCTATGTGATGGCTTATTTTTTGCATCTTGACCTGACTTTCTAATGATGATTATATTATTTTTGGTGTGGAGGCACTGTTTTGATCGCCCGTTATTGCATTTTATAGCTATGTTGCAGGGACCAAAAAAAACGTAATTTTGGCATTTGGACCTTTTTATCTGTTGCGCAGTTTATGGCTCTCATTCATTGATTTCATATATTGATAGAGCGGGCATTTCTGAACGCAGCAATACCACATATCTGTATTTTTTTTAATTGTTCAATTTTTTATTTTGAATGGGGGAAAAGGGGGGTGATGGAACTTTTATGTTTTTTTATATCATGTTTGTAAAAACTTTATTTTTTAATTCATTCTTTATTTTACACACCCCCATAGGGAGGCACACTGTCCGCACTGGCTGATCGCTTGTGACAGGTCACGATTTGCTGCAGCTCAGTCAAAAATGCATACTATGAGTGGTTGGCAGCGCTTGCCAACCACTCACAGGAAGCGATCAGTGATAGCTGCCGAGGTCTCACCAGGACCCCAGGCTATCACGTTAGCACGGAGATCTTGTGATATTATCGCTGGATCTCCGATGCAGGCGGGAAAAGTGCGTTCCCAACCGCGACTTTAGATCCCACTGTCAGTGAATGACAGCGGGGTCCAAGGGGTTAACAGCACTGATTGGATGCCAGGATCAGATCGGTCCTGGAAGCCTGACATCTCAGCTGATGAGATCAGCTGAGATGTCGGGTGTTTGGTGTGAGCGTCGCACCGGAGCTCAATGTCACAGTGTATTGAGAATGCTGATGAGGGAATGGCAGGTATGGGCAGGGTAACCAGGGAAGACTAGTCTGACACTAGTCTAGGAACGCTGAATGGCCCTGATCCCGATGGTATCTCTGAAGGTGAGAAGGTTCGGGACTCTAGCCTCTCTCTAAAACTCCTCCACCAGCCCTGTGCTATTCCCCCCTCACCTCCCTCCACAGAAGTGGGATACAGCAACTCCAAAGGAAAGGACATCAGCCACACAAACACAAGGTCAGCACAGCACGGCTTCCAGGCATAGAGTTAGACTCTATCAGCACCACCGCCTGGTGGAAGGAGAGGCTACTTAAAGACCAGGGGGAGCCCAGGTGAGACACACATTAACCCCTGAACCACCAGCCGAACCTCAAGGTGAATGCAGTTCTGGACCACAACACTGGAGGCCCAGGACCTTCACAACTGTCAACCATGCAGCTCTTAAAGACAAACACATACACAGCAGCATCCAGCAAAGTCAGCGCCAACTAAGAGCGTGACACTCACATCAAACACCAGGACCCGACCCATGACGTTGTACAACGTCATGGGTAAGGAAGGGGTTAAAATGAACTGTACAAAACAGGGTAAAACTCAGTGATATAGGGTTTACCAGTCCACTGCTGCATAGTGAGTACGGATTATATATTTAGTTCCAGAAAAAGTACCAGGCGACTAAGAATTCTTATACCAAGATTTTAGCATAAACATGCTGATAGAATAGAGCTCTGCCAGCTAAGAATACTGGTTGTAGAGATAAAACCCAGATCAGACCATGGAACCTGTAAAGTAAGAAAGCATGTCCATGATGTTATATAATGAAGTCACCCAGAACAACAAAGGATTCAACAGGTAAAGGAACCCATAGTCAGCAATTTACCAATGGCCGTAACAGGCAGGTTGCTGCCAGTGGATAAGAATCACCAGGATGCAATGTATGTCACCACTTGCGAGTCGCTTCCTCAGGGGTAAGATGGGTATAGTGTAAAGGAGAGCTAGCCTTAAATGTGCTTCAATATTACAGGATAATGTGAAGAACCTGCGGATGAGAGGATGGCGCCGAAGCCTCAGCATCTGGAAACGCATACTGTACATGTCGGAGAGGCTGATGACACACTAGTTAAGGGGTACATGCGCAGACCAACGGGTCGGAGTTGAATGGAGAAATCAATTACTTATACTGCACATGCGCGGTTAAGCAAAATGGAATGATAGATTTAACCAGTGCTGGCAGCACAGATTTGGAGTGGAGAAAAACACAATAGATAGCAATAGTGAAGTAGATTAAACTTTTGGAATAGATATAAGAAGAGGTAGAAAAAAGTTATCAATAATTAAGGAGAGAGCTGCATCTAAAAGGCAAAAAATATTACATTATAAGGAGTTCAATTATTACAATATTATTTATTTACTCATGAGCATCTAATTCGTAATTATAATTTGATGAGGATTTTTCTTATCAGATTCACAAACACTCTTGGTTTATCTAGATTGTCTTCTTGTTGTTTTATTGACGAAAGGATGATACATAGGCTTTCTTCTTTCTTTTTCCACTTCTCATTTGGAGGGTTAGGCTGGTTTCACACTACGGATTTTTCATTTCCGATGCTGTCCGATAAAAATCAGACAGCATCGGACCGATTTTGGCCCCCATGCAGCCCTATGGGCATCGACCGAATCGGATGTGCACTAAATGCCATCCGATTTGGTCCGATCCGATTCTGTCCGATTTTTTTATCGGTGCAAAAATCGGAGCATGGTCCCATTTTTGCACCGAAAATAAAATCGGACAAAATCGGATTGGACCAAATCGGATGCCATTTAGTGCACATCCGATTTGGTCCGATGTTTTTAACATGGGGCCCTATGGAGCAGGGTCCGAGGAACAATTGATGTGTCCTCGGACCCAATTTTACTGTACTGAGCATGCTCAGTACAGTAAAACTGCTCCTACTGGGAAAGCAGGGGTTAAAAAAAAAAAACAATGTATGCTCACCTGTCCCCGAGGCCCCCGCCGTCTCCCGCAGGTTCCCGGTGTCCTCCCGGTGTCTTCAGAGGTCTTCTTCTTCTGAACAGGACCTGCCGTGATGTCACAATCATGTGATCGTCTGTTACACCATGTTAACAGGCGGTCACGTGATTGTGACATCACGGCAGGTCCTTTTCAGAAGAAGAAGACCTCTGGAGACACCAGGAGGACACCGGGAGCCTGCGGGAGACGGTGGGGGCCTCGGGGACAGGTGAGCATACAGTGTTTTTTTTTTTTAACCCCTGCTTTCCCAGTAGGAGCAGTTTTACCTTACCACAGCATTACTTTGGTCAGTCAACTATTGCACTTATGCAAGGTGCAGCTTTGCCTTGATTAAAAAGGGAAGGCATTATTAGTGCAGGACACCAGCCTCCAATCACTAAACATCTCCTTAATCTTGGAGAGCAGCGATCCACTGGCTGTCCTGCACAATGAATAGGATTCACATAGCACGCTGTTCACAAAGGTTACTGCAATGTGTGCCCAGCCTCTTAAATTAGCCCCTATCTCATTAGGTGGGCTGTTTCTGGCACTACAACACTGCTACCTGCCAGAACGAACATCCCATATGTAGGCACCTAGCAATATAAAGAGTGCAAAAAAAAACAATAACAATTCATGAAATTGTGGGGTATTAGTTTGTCTTTTGGTCCAAAACACGTAAGCTTGTGACCCACTTCACGGGTCCCCACTTATACCAGCCACTAAATCAGTGTCCAAAAACAGCAAAGGACAAATTTAGAAAATGTTTCCTTACCACAGCATTACTTTGGTCAGTCGAGTGCAATGGTGCAATGGTCGTCACGAATGTGATGCGGATGAAAACTGCTGTAATGCATTACACTATTCGGCGCAGTTTCTTTACAATGTAAGGCTGTACAGATTTTCCTTTCAGATGATATAGTTGTTAAATCAAGGAATTCAACCTCCAAAGTAGAGTAGTTTGATATCAATATAATGTTCCAGCAGTTGTTGTTGAGACCTGCGATAAATTCCAGGCATTCTGCAGATATTTCTGTTCAAATGAACAAAATATCATCAATGAATCGATACCATTGAAGTACATTGTTTTTGAATGCTGAAAGTGGGTCTCCTCCCACCACCCTAAAAGAAGATTAGCACAGAATGGTGCACATCTCGCATGCGTGGCACTCCCTTATACCTGCATGTAGTACACACAGTCACAGTTGAAATAGTTGTTTACTAATGCTATTTTAGCAGGACCAAAAGGAAAGATTCATGAGGTTGGTTCCCTGTAGTCTGTCTATCTAAAAAGAAAGACACTGCGGCAATTCTCAAGTCATGTCTGATGCATGTATAACACCCATCCACATCCATAGTTACCAGTAAGATGTTTTCTGATACATTCAATCTATCCAATTGGGTGATAAAATGGGAAGAGTTGCAGACTTACGAGCCTAGGGAAAAGACCAAGGGCTGTAATTAAACATTGACATAGGAACACGCATGCTCAAATGCCTGACATCGTATCCTGGAGGTTTCGTTAAGGATTTGTGAACCTTTGGGAGTAAATGGAGGGTTGGAATTTTGGGGTGTTTTGAAAGGAGAAACTCCTTTTTCTTTTTAGTGATAATTCTGAGCTCAAAAGCCCTAATAACTAGTTTTTCCAATTTCCTCTTACTCTCAGAGGGTTGAGCCTGGTAGCAACTCAGGTTCCTCAACTGCTTATGTGCTTCATCAAGATACACATCCATGGGTCATAATACTATATTACCCCCTTTATCTGCTTCTTAATTAGGAAAGTGTAATTTTTCTTCAAACCATCCAATGCCTTCAGTTCTTCTTTCTTTAGGTTATTCTGCTGAAAGAGGTGCCTTCTAGAAGCCCCTTTATAAATATAAAGTGGCCTTCTAGGTGTATATTTTGTCTAGAGAGGAGAAATATATATATATACAGTGTTGGCCAAAAGTATTGACACCCCTGCAATTCTGTCAGATAATACTCAGCTTCTTTCTGAAAATGATTGCAATTAGGGATGGGCGAATCCTAAACTACTCGGAATCGCTAGACTCCGACGAGCCTGAGTCCAGGACTCGCTACTCGTTGCTAGTCTAGCGATTCCAATGTTAATGAATGGGGAACGAGTATTGCAGCAATTCCTCTTTTGCCGGACCCTATAAGGGGTCTGGCAGCAGAGGAAAAACCTGCAAATCCCCATGTGGAGAGGGTGGGGGGTGCACTGGACCGGCCGGCTACTTACCGCTGCCTTCGGCCGCAGACTCGCTCCCCGCTTCTCTGCTGCTCTTTCCGGAGATTCCCGAACGCTGACAGAAGCAGTGAATAAATTAACTTTCGTCACCGCTCGGGAATCTCCGGCAGCAGGGCGAGTCTGGCTGACAGCAAGGTTCAGCTTAGGTCAGAATGACCTGAGCTGAACCCTGACTGTTTAGTCAGTTCTCAGCTCTGCTACATCCACAGGGATGTAGATTACGTTTTGGACTACATCGGACGGAAGAGGACTTTTTAAATAAAGATGGAGTCCCTAATTGTCTTCTGTTGTATTCTAATAAAATTTTCTTTGTGTTGTGTTTTTTTTTTATATTGATTACTGGAAGTTCATGGCGGTCATGTCTAATATTGGCGTGACCGCCATAAATTTCGGCCTTAGAGCCAGCTGATAATACAAAGCTGGCCCTAACCCCTTTATTACCCAGTGAGCCACCCGCCACCAGGGCCACTGGAAGATCGGGGTTCAGCGCCAGAGGATGGCGCTTCAATGAACGCGCCATTTTTGAGGCAGCTGCGGGCTGCAATTTGCAGCGGGGGGTGCCCAGAAAGCTTGGGCTTCCCTGCGCTGCAGATTCCAGCCCCCAGCTGCCTAGCTGTACCTGGCTGGACATAAAAAAAAAATGCGTGGGGCTCCGTGCAAATTCTATTATTTCATGAAAATCATGAAATAATAAAAAAAAAGGGCTCCCCTATTTTCTTGTGTCTGGCCAGGTACAAATAGGCACCTGGGGGTTGGGGGAAGCCCGTCGCTGCCTGCTGGATCCGGCTGGTTACAGAAATACGGCGAAGCCCACGTCAAATTTTTTTCTGACAAATCCATGAAACAATATAAATAAAAGGGACTGCATCTTTATTAACCCCTGGACCATGGGCGAGGGGTTAATAAAGATGCAGTCCCTTTTTTAGGATTGCTTTATTGATTTTTCAGAAAAAAAATGACGTGGGCTTCGCCGTATTTCTGTAACCAGCCGGATCCAGCAGGCAGCGACGGGCTGCCCCCAACCCCCAGGTGCCTATTTGTACCTGGCCAGACACAAGAATATAGGGGAGCCCTTTTTTTTTATTATTTCATGAATTTCATGAAATATTTAAAAAAAATGCGTGGGGCTCCGCGCAAATTCTATGTCTAGCCAGGTACAGCTAGGCAGCTGGGGGCTGGCATCCACAGCGCAGGGAGGCCAAGCTTTCTGGGCACCCCCCCGCTGCGAATTGCAGCCCGCTGCCGCCCCAGAAGATGGCGCGTTCATTGAAGCTCTTCACCTCTGGCGCTGAACCCCGCTCTTCCAGTGGCCCTGGTGCGGTGGCTCACTGGGTAATAAAGGGGTTAGGGCCAGCTTTTTATTATCAGCTGGCCCTAAGCCCGAAATTTATGGCGGTCACGCCAATATTAGACATGACCGCCATGAATTTCTATTAATTGTTTTAAAAAAAACACAACA
>JARQOC010000004.1:493370026-493382579 GCA_033576535.1 Allobates femoralis
GGATTTGGCAAGAGGGGGGGGAAGGAGAAGCGAAAGTGAGGGGAAATAGAGCAATAAAGTAGTAACTGAAAAATAAAATTGTAGATTTTCAGACAATCAATAACATATTTACAACATTCAAACTTTCCGTTTTCCGGTACACAATTATTAATTCAGCAGTTGAGAGTGCTTAAGATATTTGAATTGGTCACAACCTGGGAGTCTTGTGAAGAGAGTGAATAAAAGTCCGAAATCGATGAATTTAGAGAGAGAATGAAGAGGCGGGGAGGGTGAGCTTATAGTGGGAGATTAAGTGATATGTAGAGGGATAAGGAATAGAAGCGCTAGATGAAGAGATTAGGGTAGAAAGGTAAAGAGGGATAGTAAATGTACAACTATAGGTCTAACGTAGTGTAGTGAGTAAAGGTTTGGGAATGTAGGTAAATGAATAGTAGGTGAGAAGAGAAGTGAAACCAATGAGTTGGTTAGGTTAGGAGCAGAAAAGAAATATTAAAAAAAAAAAATCCGGTGACCACGGATTAACAAATTTATATCTCACTTAACTTGAAGGCCTGCTTGAAGGCACTCGTCAGGCCTGGGGTGTATGTTGCACCCAAATGAAAAAATAAAATTAAGGGCCTCTGTGGGGGGAGAAAAATAAGGGGGATGACGGGCCCCAAATAAACGCCCAGATCTCAACAATCAGTGTCAAGATCTGAGAGTCCAGCAGAGAATTATGACTTAAGTCATACCAGCGGCTTGATCCACTCCTCGAGGACCAACCTTCATTTCAGTCCCGACCCTCCTCCTGAGAGGCCGCAGAACGGTTGTCGTTGTGTGTTGATGGGCTGTTTGGCGGCAAGCCAGATTTCACCATTAGTCTCCAGTCTATCAGTGCTGTTTTCATTTTAGTCGGAGAGGAAAATTGCTGACGGTTCCCTTTGTACCTAAATGATACATTAACAGGAGAGCCCCACGCATAGTTGATTCCGCGGTCTCTCAGAACAGCGCAGTATGGCGCAAAGTCTCTCCGTCTTGCGAGTGTTCCCTGAGAGAGATCCGGGAAGAGAGACCATTTAGCGTAAGGTCCTTCCAGGATTGGGTTCTTTCGTAACGTGTGCATTAAAGAATCCCTTAGTTTAGGTGATGTAAGGTGTACCATAACATCTCTGGGGACGTCAGGGGGGGCTCTCTGTGAGCGGGGGAGTCTGTATACTTTTTCAATGTCTAAGTCAGCTGAGGATGCCGTGGGGAGGATAATCCTCAGGAAAGGTAGTACAGTAGCTGTTAAATCCTCTTCTTCCTCTGATTCAGCTATTCCTCGCACTTTTATGTTACTTCTTCTCAATTTATCATCTAAATCCCAGACTTTCGCCCTCATGGTTCTGAGATCCTGTGATATATCCTGATAGCTGTCAGCTAACTCATTATGGGCCCCAGCAAATTCGGCCATCTTTTCCTCTAGGTGGCCTGTTCGTTCACTCATGGACGCCATGTCTGCCCTTATCTCTCCCACTATGTTTCTGATGTCAGATTGAATAGAGGCACGAAGATCACCTAGGAGACCTCTCAGGGCGCCATAGGTAATGACCGTGGAGTCCTCTTGTCTCCCTTTAGGTGAGCGCTCACCTCTGTCACTATGTGAGCTAGTATGTGAGCTCTGTGAGTGGGGGGAGTGGGGAGAGCGGGAAGCTGCTTCTCTTGTCGGCGCCATCTTAGGTTTCTGCACTGCAGCCCCCGGGGCTTGAGTTGTTCATTTTGATAAACGTTAGTCTGTCTACACTGTCATTGGACAGACGCGTGCACTTATCCATCAGCACACTACCAGCAGCGCTGAAGACACGTTCAGAGAGAAAGCTGGCTGCGAGGCTCGACAAAATCTACAAGGCATGAGTGGCAAGCTCAGGACATTTTTCCAGTTTTGAAGCCTAAAATGAACAAGGGTCCAGTTGCCCAGTCATGGCATCGATATTCAGCTGTAGATACTCCTGCACCATCCTCTCTAGGCGTTCACTATGTGTCTGACTTGTTGTCTCTTCTGCCATTGCAAAGGATGGTCTAAAAAATTGGTGAAATGGTTCCATAAAATTGCTTTTACCAGATAGACTGTTATTGTTAACATTTGAGTGATGACAACTCAACGTTCCTAGGGTTGGAAAGTTAAAAGTGTGATATTCACTATGTGCTCCACTGGTGTTTTGGGGAAAAGCAGATCTAAGATTGTGTAAAAGTTTCTGTTGATACTCCTGCATGCATGCGTCCCTTTCTAGGGCAGGAATCATTTGGCCAAATTTACTCTTATACCGGGGTATCTAACAGTGTGGCAACCCAGTAGTCGGCATAACTTCGAATTCTAACAATCCGAGGATCATGCTGCAGGTAGTGCAGTAAAAGGGGCTCATGTGTCTTGCACATCCAGAAGGACCAAGTTCTTGTTGTGTTGGTGGCGGCAAGGTTACATTCACGCTTCCTTCCTCTACCCTCTCCCCCCAACCTCGCACAACAGAAATGTGATCAAGATCTCCCTCATCTGCTGAGTGTTCCATGCCCATCACCTCTTCATCCTCCATTTCTTCCTCGGCTCCTGCACCTTCAGCAACAGTTTGGCTGCTATCATGCGCCCTCGTTAATCCCTCTCCCCCAACCTCCCATGCCAGCCACCTTGGTGCTGCCAACCGTCTGGACCTTTTAGATCTTGCTATCCCTTCGACATATGCCTCCTCCTGTACCTCCTTCCTCTTGGCCCACCACTTGACTCCGAATACCGTTTAAAGTGTGCTTCAGCATGTAGATAACTGGAATTGTCATGCTGATAATGGCATCAGCGCTAAACATCTTAGTAGCCATTTCAAAACTCTACAGAAGGGTGCAGAGGTCCTTTATCTGAGACCATTCCAGCAGTGTGATTTGCCCCACCTCTGGATCGCATTGGCCCAGGCTATACGTCATAACATACTGCACCAGGGCTCATCGCTGCAACATGTGCAGAGTTGAATTCCATTGTGGGGGCACATCGCATTTTAGTCGGTGAACCTGCAGGCCAAACAACTTCTGTAGCGATGCAAGTCGTTGTGCTGCGGGATGCGAGCAGCGGAAGTGAACACACAGTGACCGTGCCCTCTTTAGAAGCGCACCTAAGCCGGGATAGAGGGCTAGAAATTGCTGGACGACCAGGTTACAAGACATGAGCCATAAAAGGGCACGTGTGTCACCTTGCCCTGGCGAAGGGTCGTGCCCAGGTTTGCAGCATTGTCGCACACAGCCTTCCATGGCTGCAGGTTCAGAGGAGACAACCATTGATTAAACTCTGTCTCCAGAGCTGACCACAACTCTTCAGCTGTGTGACTCACGTTTCCCAGATATTTTAATGTAAACACTGCCTGATGGCATTGAGCCCTGCTGCTAGCAAAGTAAGGAGGTGTGCTGAATTCCTTCTGCACAGTTTCACCGCAGGTCACTTTACCAGACAGGCTTTGGGCGCAGGTCCTAGAAGAGGTGGAGGAGGCAGAAGCGATGGAGGAACTTCTAGATACAGAGGTTTGACGCACAACCCATGGGGATGACAAGACTTGTACAGCAGCTCCTTCTCCTGCTGTCATCATTGTCACCCATTGCCCAGTCAGCGACAGGTAATGCCCCTGTCCATGCTTACTCGTCCAGGTGTCTGTGGTGGAATGCACCCTGTCATAAACAGAGATTCTCAAGGAAGTGATGAAGTTGTGTGCAACATGCTGGTGTAGTGCAGGCACAGCTTTCTTTGAGAAGTAGTGGCAACTGGGCATCTGGTACTGGGGCACTGTGACGGCCATAAGGTCTCAAAAATCCTCTGTATCCACCAGCCGGAATGGCAACATTTCCATAGCCAACAGCTTGGAGTTGGTGAAATTCAACCTTTTAGCTTTGGCATGGGTAGGAGGAAATGGTCTTTCACTTGTCCGCATCTGAGGGACCGAGGGCTGGCTGCTGTGTGGTTGAGTAGAGTGTCCCAGACCAACTTCTGGTCTGTGAGGGAGGTGCAGGCGGACTTATTATGTCGCATTCATAAAAAACTGGTGCTCTCGATGTCTGACAGTGCTCAACACCACCAGGTGTTTCCACTTCCAAAACAGCTGACGACCTGTCAATCACACTGACTATTGCGGGTAAAGAGGTGGAAGTATTGCGGCTCAAAACCTGTCCGACAGCTATCTCTACAGTATAGAGGATGAACAAGCCTCAGATGCACTTGATGGGGCAGACGGTGGTTGGCCAGGCCCGCTAGGCCGCATTGTAGCACAGTGAGCTTCACATTGTGACTTATGCTTCATGTCCATGTGATTGTTCATGCATGCAGAACTCAAACTATTGATTTTTTTTGCCTCTACTCAGTTTTTGCTTTCCTTTGTGATCTGAAAAAAGGCCCATGCTAGGCAAGGCTTAGCGCCCATGCGACCTGCAGATCCACCACAACTTCTGCACAGAGGCAGAATTGAGGCTGAGGACACAGTTGTTGATGTGCTTCCAGGACTCCGTCTCTGTCCAGGAAGCCACAACCTAACATCATGACTAGCATCCTCCTCCACCTCCTCTGATAGGCTCATCAACTGCCTGCCTGTGGGTTGACAGTAAGTGGGATCTCCAACCTCATCATCACCCTGTGTGCTCTCACACTCGTCGTCCTCAGAGCCAACTTCTCCCTGCCCTTAGCACAAAGTCAAGTTGTCAGCCCAATCAGGTATCTGAGTCTCATCATCATCTCCCTCATTGTCTCCACCAACATGGGTTACATTTTGGGAATGAAGGTCTACATTATGCTCGGCCCCTTCTTCATCTGGGCCTGGATCCGACTCACAAAGATTTTGGGCATTGGGCAGATCATTTCCTCGTCTTGACTCAATGAAGCTTTGGGGCAGACCTCTGATTCCCAGGCTATAGTATGAGTGAATAGCTCTGCAGACTCACTGATCTGTGTTAACCCATAGTCAGTAGGGCGGCTGGAAACTTGTGAGCAGTGAGGAAGCAAGTGCCATTAAGGTGATACCTCTGAGGACTGGAGTGTTTGTGATGTTGAAATTGTGGTGGAGGAGAGCCCACTTGATGGAGCGCTTGATATCCGTTCAAGCACTGCTCTTTTTGGGCCTCATCTACAAGTTTTAGCGATGCTCTGCTGCGTAAGAAAGGGATGATATCATATCGTCCACAAAAAGAAGTAGACATTTTAATTTGACTTGAAGACAGTATTTGTTGAGCAGATGTGTCTGTTACTTTAGCACCTACCCACGGACACAAAGATTTTTACGCTTTCCAACACGACTATTCCCCTTTCCACCATCAGCAGACCTTTTACCACTTATTTTGGAGGGTAACTAATTGGCAACTCTGTAGTTGTTGGCACAAAAATCAATGAATGCTAAAGTAGCAGAGCTGAGAGGCCAAACAGTGGTACTCTCCTAAATAGATTTTGGTAAGTAGGTTTTTGCAGACACAATACAAAAGTGTTTTCTGCACTGTGTGGCAGTAGATTTCAAAAGAACACTGAAGTACAGCTACATACTCAAACTGTGCTAGTAGGCTAAATGTTTTGGTAAATAGTTTTGGTCAGATTCAATACAAAACTGTTTTCTGCTCTGTGTGGCGGTACTTTACAAAAGAACATTAAAGTACAGCCACCTAGTCAAACTGTGCTAGTAGCCTAAATAGTTGTGGTAAGTGGTTTGGGCAGATGGAATACAAAAGTGTTTTTTGCACTGTGTGGCGGTGATTTCAAAAGAACACTGAAGTACAGCTACCTAGTAAAACTATGGTAGTAGCCAAAATGGATTTGCTTGGCTAGATGCAGTATAAAATGGCTATTACAGACAGCGGTGTAGCTTTCTTTAAAACTGTGCTACACCAATGCCTGACACACTGCTACTGGTCAAAAAGGATTTACTAGGCTAGATGCAGTAAAAAATGGCTATTACAGACAGGCAGTATAGCTTTGTTCACAACAGTGTGACACCAATCCCTGACACACTGCTACTAGCCAAAAAGGATTTACTGGGCTAGATTTGGCCAGATGCTTTAAAAAATGCTTGCACAGCACTGGAACAGACCTGCCTGGCAAAAACTGCTTTTAAGCTCTCTAAAGGACTGTTCTTGGAAATACCTATCAACTATCTCCCTATCTAACTTGCAATTGAATCGCTATATAACTAGCTTTCTCTGTAGTTCACGCAGCAGCAGCAGCAGCAGCGGTGCCATCTGACACTGAGCTGCAGCACTGAGAAAATCACGAGAAGGATAAAATGGCCGGGTCTTATATGGCAAGGACATGTGACATGCCTAGCCAATGACACAAACCCTTGTGTGCAAAAAGTACACTTTGCTCTATGCATGCTGATAGGCTGAAAGACCAGACCACCCACAGTAAGTAAGAGCAGCAAAAAAATTAAAATGGAGATCTGCATTATTTCACCACAGACGTCTTCCCAGACCCCTTCCCGCCCACTATTCATTCCTAGACACTGAAACTCATAATAAAGTTGAACAAAAGCATTACTGTGAAAAGTCAGTAATGCTTTTGGTCAACTAAGCGTTATCGAACATAACCTCGAATTACCAGATTTTTAGCAAATTGTTCGAATTCCTTGAATGATTCGAACATAGCCCAAAATAGGTTGAATTTGAAATTGGTGAACAATTCTAATCAAACATCGCTCATCTCTAGTCTTTACCAAGTATTCTTTAGACTTTGGGCAAGTAAAAGGGGTACAAAATCACTATCAATGTGCCAAAGAGATGTTACGGGAGATGAAGGAGACTGGGGTGATCAAAATATTTGTAGCCCCTGGGCAGCTCCACTAGTCCTGGTTAAGAAGAAAGATGGTACAATGAGGATGTGTGTTGACTACAGGCAAGTTAATCGCATTACACATAAAGATGCTTACCCGTTACCCAGAATCGAAGAGTCATTGGTTGCATTGACAACTGCTAAGTATTTTTCCACCTTAGATCTCATCAGTGGGTATTGGCAGGTTCCCATAGCAGAGGCTGACAGAGAAAAGATCGGCTTCACGACACCGATAGGCCTATGTGAGTTCAACTGCATGCCGTTTGGGCTCGGCAATGCCCCAGGAATGTTCCAGAGGTTGATGGAATGTTGCCTGGGACACAGGAACTTTGAAACTGTGCTGCTGTACCTAGACAACGTCATAATCTACTCGAGGATGTATGACGACCACCTGAAGACACCTGGCTGAGGTATTTGAGGCATTGTCTGGAGCAGCACTGTATGGCCCGATTATCCAACTACAACTTCATCATAAAGTACCGGGCAGGGCACAAGAACGCCAATGCTGATGCGCTGTCAAGGATGCCCCACTTGCCGGATTCAGGAGAAGACCCGACGATCTGGAAGAGATAGAGCTACCGGCTTTCCATCGTAACAGTGCATCCCAATGCTCCCATGAGGTGGGAAACAAGCGGCCGGTGATGCGAGAAGCCACGTTCGACCCAAAACAGTGACCCAGCCATCAGCCTAGTCAAAGAACTGCTTCAGCAACTGGACGCACGTCCTGGCCCAGATGCCCCGCCAGAGGCGCAAGAGCTGTGGAAAGAAAAGAGCAAATTATTCATCTATGCGGGTAATCTGTGTAGGTGGCACATCAATTTACGAACCCATGAATTAGTGTGGCAGATAGTAGTCCTGAAGAGAGACGCCCAGATGGTCCTGGAAGCATACCATGATGGAGCAGGACACTTCAGGTGGAAGAAGCTGGAGGTCATGCTACATGAAAGATTCTACTGGGTTGGCATGAGGAAGGCAATTGAGAATTGGTACAGGAACTGTGACCCGTGCAACCTGTGAAGAAGGGATTATGACAGTCAGAAAGTCCCTCTCCAGCCCGTTGTCACCAAGCAGCCACTTGAACTGGTAACCCTGGACCACGTGAAATTGACCCCGAGCCAGTCAGTCTACGTCTACGCCCTCACCATTGTGGACCACTACTCATGTTTCTTTGTTGTAGTGCCAGTGAAAGATCTAACAGCAAAAACAGTGTCAAGAGCCTTACAGACACACTTATGCAGACCCCACGGCTATCCTGAACAGGTGCTGGTAGATCAGGTTCCAGCATTGGAGGCCGAGGTGTTCCACGAGTTCTGCAGCTTGTACGGATGCAAGAAGATAAGAACGCCGTACCACCCACCAATGGCATGTGCTAGAAAATGAACCAGGTAGTGATAGACCCTTTGAAGACCCTACCACTGGAGGAGAGAAGCATGTGGCCAGAGAAGTTGCCAGACCTGGTGGACCTATAAAACCACATACCTGTAAACTCCACCAATTACACTCCTGCCTTCCTGATGAGAGTAATACCCGGCAAGCTGCCTATTGACTTGCACATGGGAGTGTTCACATCTGAAGACAACCTACCAGATGCAGACTGCGATGCAGAACGTCAGCAGAAGTACCGCTGGGTGCAGGAATGCATTGAGAGAAATACTGTCGCAGGCTAGAGTAAAGCAAGAGAGAGCCTACGACAAGCACGCCCCTGCAGCACCCCTGACAACAGGAGAGCAGGTCCTTAAGAGGTAATGTCGGACCAACAAACTAGATGATCAGTGGGAGGCAGAACGCTACACTGTGTTGCCCTCCCACTTTGACAATGCTAAAGTCTGTCTGATTAGCAAGGATGGAGGAAAGACCTCAGCGACAGTTTCAAGAGACAACCTAAAGAAATGCCCTGAACAACTGAAACGCAAAAAATGACCCCTGGAAATACCTCAACCCCAACCAGCAAAGGAAGAGATGATTCACACCGTGCTGGGACACTTCCCAAAAACATGGACTCAGATCAATGATCAATGAATCGTAGTCCCAGTATTGACCCTTCCCCAAGTGGTCATGCCAGGACCAGCACATACTCCAGGGAGATCTGAAATGCCACCACTAGCAGCAGAATCAAAAATTCAACCCCTTGCTATTGGTGAGTCTAAGACGACAATCTGCCATTCCCGTGTTACGTAGGTCCACATGTAAACTAGTGGATAGTACACACACAACATAAATGGTAGACACCACAGACCAAACTACACACTCGGAGACACCTGTACTGCGTAGATCCACATGTAGTAACCTAGGTCAGGCCCCAGCCCATTAGCAAGAGAAGTGAACAAGTTTAACCAGGTTTACAATGTAAATATGTTTTGTTTTCTTTTATACAACCAATGTGAATATGTATGTTTTTATGCAACTAAGTAATCTTGCAACCACCAAGCGTATCATGACTAGAGGACTTACTGGATGAACTTTTGCATAATCTTGAACTTTTACTCAAACATGGGCCAATAAACCACAGGACTGGTTGTAGTAACAGACAATTCATTAAATAACTTTTCATCAGCCATCGATGGAAGGACTAAGCGCCATAGTGACTGTTTTTGAAATTTTTCATTTTTGAGACTCTGTTCATTATCTACTGTTATTGTAATTTTATGTCTTTATGTGTATAAAAATACTTCCTCAGTCCAGGAGTACAAAATTTAACTAAATGGGAATGTGGCACCCCAGAGTCTGGTTGCCACGATGACATTGCCTCCCTCGGGGGCCATGCTGTGCTTGGAGGCAAGGGGAGGTATCCACACCAGGTAAGCCCACCACACACAACACCTTCCCAACTCCAGACCAGAAGGGGGAGCTCTGAAACCTGAGTTCAGGGGAGGTCCCCTATAAATTCTGGCCTGGTGGCGGGGTTAGGCAGTTCAGTTCCTGGGAGGACTGTGAAGAGGACCTGTGGACTGGAGCTGTGCCAAGCTCATCCCAGGTACCGCCACCATAGACGTTCCCGATTGCCCTGGGGATCCGTCCAACCCAATGGGGAGTGAAACCATCACCCAGCACTCCCATCATCCCAAGAGGTCCTGCACGCCAGCAGCGGCCACTAATAGCCGCATACCACGGGTGGCGTCACGACACCTATCCCTAAATCACTACCCCCAGAATTTTTAAGTTTATGCCCAGGGTCATGGAGCCAGGTCTCTACCCCTCTGACTCCCAGAAGCATCAAAAGCCCGGTTCCAAGTTCCAAATGGCCCTGGGGTGCATCATTAGGTCTTCTAATGCTCCAGAGAGCTGTGCTTTCACCACTTTGCGCTTTGCCCTTTGAGACTTGGGTGTGAAATTCATGTACCACGGTGCTGGGGTAGGATCGTAATTTGGAAACTGTAAGATGTTCAACTCTGTGCAAATCTCTCCTATCTTTGCTTAGGTCTTGCCTTGCAGGCATTTGCCCTCTGCTGTAATTGAAATCCCAAACGGATATAGCCATCTGTATGGTAGTTGTCTGCGGCTTAACTCCATCGTTAATGGTTTAAGGAGGCATCTCTTTTTAAGCACAATGGTTGCAAGGTCTGGAAAAATGAGGACTGTGGTTCCCTTGTAGGTGATGCCAGCGGCCTCCCTGGCTCGATGAAGGATTGGGTCCTAAGTCCGAAAGTCCAAGAATCTGCATGTAGCAATATAAACTGTGGAAATGAAAAGCATAATAGGGTCTTACCCAGGGAGAGAAATGATTAGCAGGGAAGCAATATAGTGCTCACCTTGTATGGTAGAGACCCACAACAAAATGAAAAACTTAGATGCAGCAGCTGCAAGAACCTCACACACCAAGGCAAGTCGATTATGCAGGATATCAGGAAAAATGGTATCAAATCCACGCTGCTGCCACATAATCCAGTTCAAAGTGATCGTTGTAGTCATATGGTCTATTCTAAGTGTTTTGAAGCGTAACCTCTAGTGTACATTTCCTGATGAAGAAGCGAGATTACGCTTTGAAACACGTAGAATAAACCACAATGTGCTACAAGATCGCTTTGTACCTGATTATTTGGCAGCATGGATTTGATACCATTTTTCCTGACATCCTGAAGAATCTGCATATAAAATCCCTTGGAGGATCACCTTGCTTGGATCTCGGACGCAGTGCCCTGTGCACCCTCATTTGGAAAAAAAAAAAATCACCAAATTTTCGGTGAGTTTTTTCACTGTGCACCCTCACCAGTTCCATGGAAATTCGGTCATTCTTAGAGAGCAACTTTGAGAAGATGATTGTTAGGGCTGAGGTTAGTGTCTCTGATGCCACTGTTTCCGGGAGTCCCTTGTGCATGAATTGTTCCGTTATTCCTTTTTCTCAACGTCTTTGAGGGTATTGTATATTAGGTTGATATGTGCTTCATGTGATTGAATACACTTCAGGGAAGCATTGGTATGCTGAATTATGGTTGTTTGCGCAGACCCCGGCACTCTGCTCTCTACCCTATTTGTGTTATGTCCTGCTTGATTGAGGTTAGTTCTTTCACCACAGGCTCAATGGCTTTGGCTAAGATTCGCCTTATGAAGCATCTAAAGACAGGTTTGTCCTTTGGGTGTACTTCCTCGTCAGACTCGCTATCAGCATCTTGGTCTGAGTGTCTATCGGGAAGTGCGATGGACTGACAACGAGATTTGGAGGCGTTAAGCATGGCTGCTTGCTTTTTAAGAAACCTGTCTACATCCACCTGGGTTATAATAATAATAATCTTTATTTCTATTGCGCCAACATATTCCACAGCGCTTAACAAATCAGAGATTCATATACAAGCAAAATAGTCATAAGAAACAGTTGTGGAAAATACAATAATTAAAAGCAAAAAAAAAAAATTACTGACAAGTAAGAGCTTACAATCTACAATAAGGTGGGGTTGATACAAAGTACAGGTGCTTATTTACAATCATGGTCTAACCATCTTGAGAAAGTGTGGAATAGATAAGAGTGGAATAAGTGGCCACCAGCCAATCTGTCTAGAGCTTTTGGGTCTGATGGAGTTTGACAGTTATATTCATTGAAGTAGTGGATAACCTATGTCTAAATGACTTCAATTAGAGAAAATGATAAGCCGCTCTGAAAAGATGTATTTTTAGGGAGCGCCTAAAAGTATGTAAGTTGCGGATAGTCCTAATTTCTTGGTGTAGAGCATTCCAGAGAATTGGTGCAACTCGGGAGAAGTCTTGGAGTCGGGAACGGGAGGTTCGGATTAGTGCAGATGTTGGTCTAAAGTCACTACGAGGGTGACGATAATGGGTGGGATGATAGACAGAGATGAGTGTAGAGAGGTAGGGAGGTGCTGCACCATGAAGAGCTTTCTGGGTGAGAACAAGCAATTTGAATTGGATCTTATAATGCATGGGCAGTCAATGACTGGTACAGAGCGGAAGCCTCCGATTAATGGTCAGCTAGATAGTTGACCCTGGCTGCTGCATTAAGGATGGACTGGAGAGGGGAAAATCTAGTGACGGGAAGGCCACTTAATAGAGAGTTGCAGTAATCGAGGTGGGAGTAGATCAGGGCCACTGTGAGGGTTTTAGTTGTTTCCATGGTGAGGAAAGGGGGAATTCTAAAGATGTTCTTCAGTTGCTGTCGAGAAAAGCGGGCGAGAGATTGTATATAGGAAGAGAATGAAAGATCAGCATCAAACATAACTCCCAGATATCGAGCCTACTGCCTAGGCATTATCGTGGTGCCACACACCGAGAGGGGGATGTCAGATTTAGAGAGGTTAGTGGAGGGTGGGATAT
>JARQOC010000004.1:493382679-493425291 GCA_033576535.1 Allobates femoralis
GGGGGGGGAAATCAGGATGGTGGAGGGGGGCAGGAGGGGAAAACAGGGGGGGGCAGGATGGAGCCGGGGGGGGGGGGGTTTTTGGTGGTGGGGGGGGCAGGATGGTGGTGGGGGGCAGGAGGGGAGTCGGTGGGGCGGATGGCGGGGGGGGGGGGTAGGTGGAGCAAGCAAGAGGGGCTGCATAAAGGGCAAGTGGGGGCAGGAGGGCAGCGAGCGGTACAGGATGGGCAGGCGGGGGGCGGGATGGATACGGGGGGGCAGGAGGGAGGTGCTCCTTCTGCCCCCCTCTACTGCTCCTGTCCCTCCCCCCTCCCCGGGCCCTCCTGCTCCCCCCTGTTTTTTCCCTGACCACCGTACCCGGGGTTTGGGGGCATGTAAACAGGCTTTTTCCCCCTCCTTGTCACGGAACCACGCCTGCGGCTGGGGGGCCCCGGGGGTCCAGATCAATGGGGGATGGCTGAACGGAAAAGGGGTTTTAAAATCTTGTCGTGACGCCACCTTTAAAGAGTTCCAGTGATGTCCACCGGCGCTGAAAGGGGCCCCCGGGGGATGGAAAAGCAGCAAGATGGGACCCTCCCCAAGGAAAAGAGCGGGGGTCCCCCGGGGGCCCAGAGCTGCACAAAATTTTTGTGAGGCAGCTTAAATTAGGTGCTGTTAGATAGGAATCAGAGGCCCGACACACCAAAGTCTTTTAGGGGACCTTTACTGTTTGGGTAGCAGGTTTTCACTCGGACCGGGGGGGAGGGTGAGGTTAAAAACTCCTGGAGGTTAAAAGCAAGCAGTGTGTTTGGTTCCTTTCTCTTTTTCCCTTTTCTAGTTGGGGGTCGGGTGGATGTGGAATCCTGGGCCCCGGGCCGGGGGGATACGTTTAAATGGGGAAAGTGTTCACCTGGTTTTGCTGCAAATGAGGGCACGGTTTCAGGGATGATTCAACGTCTATCCTCTTTCCCCGGGGTCTCATTGGTGGGGGCGGCAGGTGAACAGGGGGCCCAAACTCCCCGTTTTAAGTGCTGGTTCCCGTGGTGGCTAGATAGCCCCTCACAGCTCGGGTTTCCCGTAAAACCCGGATGATGAGGGAGAGTTGGGGTAACTCTGTTGTCCCTGAGAGGTGCTTTCTCCTTCCCTATGACCCCAATTGCAAGGGTCTCTCACTGGGCAGGTGTGCGGGTTCGGGCCTAATATGGCTCCAGAACCGGTGGATGCACACGTCCTGCAGCTCTTCTAGTGTCTGCACACTCTGGTGTTTCTCCCTCCAAGACCCTATTTATAGGGGGAACTGGCTCAAAGTGACCAGTGGAGCTCCCCCTAGAGGCTTGGGGTGAAACAGGTGTTAAAGGTGTACTAAAGTGTTGTTTGGTGTATTTGTGAGTGATGCTTGCTGTTACTGCTCCATTGATGTACCAAGGGTTCTGTGGTGCCCAACAAGGTGCCAGGGTGCCACATTCCCCCTTAGTTAACTTCAATTCTCCCGGACTGAGCAAAAAGGTTCTTTTACATCTTACCACTAAACATTTTATAACATTCATAACAGGTATTTACAAGTCTTAAGGAAAAATACAAAAATCACTGAAAAAGAGAATTTTGTTTACGTACCGTAAATTCTTTTTTCTTTAATCATCAATGGGAGACCCAGACAATGGGGTTTAGGGCACTGCCCTCCGGAGGTCACACTAGGTACTACAAGTTTGTAGACACCGCCTCCTCCGCTTATAAACCCCTACCGCAGGGAACATCCTCAGTTTGGTCTACAAGCTGCGAGGAGGAAATAAACCACACCCGAAACATCGGGAAGAATGCCGTACACAAAACGGTTCAACAACCCGGCAAACACTGTCTCAACAGAGAACAGAGCAAATGCAAAACATGCAAAGGAACAACTGGGTGGGTGCTGGGTCTCCCATTGATGATTAAAGAAAAAAGAATTTACGGTACGTAAACAAAATTCTCTTTTTTCTGGTCATCATAATGGGAGACCCAGACAATGGGGATGTCCTAAAGCAATACCCCAGGGCGGGAAGAGTTCCTCAACAAGACGGAAAACACATGGTTCCCTTTAAAGGTGGGCAACCGCCGCCTGGAGAACCCGCCTGCCCAAACTCGCATCCGCAGAGGCATGGGCATGCACCATATAGTGCTTAGAGAAAGTGTGCAGGCTGGACCAAGTGGCCGCCTGACACACCTGTAGAGCAGACGCTCTATGTCGCAAGGCCCAGGAGGCACCTACAGCTCTAGTAGAGTGTGCCTTCAAAACCCACCGGGAGAGGCAAACCAGAAGACCGGTAAGCCTCCTGAATGGGAGCCTTGATCCATCTGGCCAAGGTCGACTTCGAAGCCGCGGACCCCTTACAGCGACCCATCGTGAGGACAAATAAGGAATCCGAACTCCTAAAGGAGGCGGTCCTGGACACATAAATGCGTACAGCCCTCACGAGATCCAGAGTATGGAGGTCGCGCTCAACCTGATGAACGGGAGCGGGGCAAAATGATGGGAGAACAATCTCCTGGTTTAGGTGAAACGTTGAAACCACCTTCGGCAAGAATTCTGGCCGTGGGCGCAACACCACCTTGTCTTGGTGAACCACCAGAAAGGGTGACTTGCACGAAAGTGCAGCCAATTCTGAGACCCTTCTCAGGGACGTAATTGCCACCAGAAAGACCACTTTCTGGGACAGACGAGAGAGAGAGATGTCTCTCAGTGGCTCAAACGGCGGTTTCTGCAGAGCCGCCAGGACCATGTTGAGGTCCCAAGGGTCCAGAGGTCGCCTGTAAGGCGGAACCACCCGAGATACCCCTGCAGAAATTGGCGGACCTTCGGGAGGAGCGCCAAGCGCCTGTCAAACAGCACTGAAAGTGCTGATACTTGACCTTTCAGAGAGCCAAGGGATAATCCCAACTCCAACCCCGACTGTAGGAAAGCCAACAATGTCGGGATGGACAATGGCCACGGTGAGCGTCCACCAGAGGCACACCAGGAGAAAAAGATTTTCCACGTTCTGTGGTATATCTTCCTGGAGACAGGTTTCCTAGCCCTATTCATAGTGGCAACCACTGTAGGAGAGAATCCTCTGGATGTCAGCAGCCAGGCCTCAAGAGCCATGCAGTCAATCTGAGGGCCCTGGAATTGAGGTGGAAGAATGGGCCTTGCGCGAGTAGATCTGCGCGTTCTGGAAGAGCCCACCGGTGTCCGCCTGACAGTTGCCACAGGTCCGGGTACCAGGACCTCCTGGGCCAATCTGGAGCCACTAGAATGGCTACTCTGCATTCCATCCTGATTTTCCACAGGACCCTGGGAATCAGAGCCAGAGGCGGGAACACATATGGCAGCTGGAAGCTGGACCAACTCAGGATCAGGGCATCCGCCCCCAGAGACTGAGGATCCCACGATCTTGCCATGTATTGGGGCACCTGATGATTCAGCCGTGAGGCCATCAGATCCACGTCCGGAGTGCCCCATCTGCCGCAGATGTCCTGGAAGACGTCTGGATGTAGAGACCACTCTCCGGCGTCCATGCCCTGTCGACTCAGGTAGTCGGCCTCCCAGTTCTCGACCCCTGGGATGTGAACTGCGGAGATCAGGCAGCCGTTTTCCTCCACCCAGGCTAGAATGCGGTGGACTTCGGCGAGGGCCTGAGCACTTCTGGTCCATCCCTGATGATTTATGTAGGCGACGGCCGTCGCATTGTCGGACTGCACCCGAATGGGGTGTCCTGACAGGAATTTCTGAAACGCCAGGAGCGCCAGATAGACCGCCTTGATCTCCAGCACGTTGATCTGCAATGCCGACTCCGACTGAGTCCAGAGGCCTTGAGCCCTGTGGTGCAAGAACACCGCACCCCAGCCCTTCAGACTGGCGTCCGTGGTCACCACTAACCATGACGGTTTTAGGAAGGACCGGCCTCGTGACAGGTGACGTGGCTGGAGCCACCACTGTAGGGAGTCCCTGGTCGGTTGTGACAGTGTCACCAGCCGATTCAGCGAGATCGTCCTCTTGTCCCATCTGCGAAGAATCTCCAGCTGGAGAGGACGGAGGCGAAACTGTGCGAACGGCACCGCCTCTATCGCCGCTACCATGCGTCCCACCAGTCTCATCAATACCCGTAGGGATGAGTGTGGTGACAGGAGGACTGCTTGTACTCCTGATTGGATCGCCATCTGTTTGACTCGTGGCAGAGACACCAGGGCTGAGGCTGTGTTGAAGTCCATGCCCAGATATGTCAAAGACTGGGTCGGAACTAGCGTTGACTTCTGAATATTGAGGAGCCAACCGAACTGTTCCAGAGACCGCATGGTCACATCCAGGCTCTCTTGACAGAGGTGTTCTGATGGCGCCCTGACCAGCAGGTCGTCTAAATAGGGAATGACGGCATGTCCCTGCATGTGCAGGAGAGCCATCATGGAGGCCATCACTTTTGTGAACACCCGCGGTGCCGAGGCCAACCCGAACGGCAGCGCCACAAATTGGAAGTGTTCTTCCCCCACTGCGAATCTCAACCAGCGCTGATGAGCCGGTGCAATGGGCACGTGAAGGTAAGCGTCTCTGATATCTATGGACGCTAGGAAGTCCCCCTGTGACACAGCTGCGATCACGGAGCGCAGTGATTCCATACGGAACTTCCGAACCAACACGTGACGGTTGAACAACTTCAGGTCCAGTACTGGGCGGAAGGATCCGTCCCTCTTTGGGACGATAAAGAGGTTGGAGTAAAAACCCCTGAACCTCTCTCCGGAAGGCACCGGGACCACCACTCCGTCTCTGCGGAGACCCTCCAACACCTGGTAAAAAGCCTGAGCTTTTTCTGGTGACGGGACCGACCGATGGAAACGGGATATCGGTTTTGACGTCAGCTCTATCCTGTACCCTCGCGAGATCACGTCTCGAACCCACTGATCTTGAACGTGAAGCAGCCACTTGTCCTGAAAGCGAGACAAGCGGCCCCCCACCTGTGGGGAGGCAGGATGAGAGAGCGAGTCATGTAGAGGCGGGTTTGGGGGTGGCAGCTGCCGCCCCCGCCGGCTTCTTTGGACGACTCTTAGAGCGCCACTGGGAAGCGGGCTTTCCCCCTCGGTCCGTGCGAGCGGACGGTGCTGATGACTGCGAGCTGGAACGAAAGGACCACTGTTTTGGGTTCCTTTTAACGGTATACCGTGGCTTAGGCTTATTCTGCGGTATCTTAGACTCAGCAGAATCCTTAATCAGCTTGTCCAGTTCGGTGCCAAAAAGCCTGTCACCAGCAAACGGAAGATTCTGCAAAATCTTCTTGGATGTGGCATCTGAGTCCCAAAGACGCAGCCACAACAACCTGCGGATCGCTATAGCATTGGCCGAAGCCACGGCTGAGCGAGTGGCAGTTTCCAGAGTCGCCGTCCTGGCGTAGTCCGCATAGGCCCTTGCCCTTTCGGTAAGTGCTAGGACCTCTGGACTGGATCTTGCCATGTCAGAGATACCATCCAAGCAGGTAGTAATCGCTTGTAAGGTCCAGACCGTGGCAAAATTAGGGGCAAATGAAGACCCCACAGCCTCATAGGAAGACTTGGCGAGCTGCTCGACCTGTCTATCCGTCGCATCCTTCAGTGAGGAGCTATCAGAGGCAGAGAAAAGGGAGCGTGCAGCAATCCTGGTCATGGAAGCGTCCACCTTCGGGGACTGCGACCACTCCTGAAGCACCTCCTGGGGGAAGGGGAAGCGATTGTCCTTGGTTTTACGGACATAACGCCGCCCAGGATGTAACCTGGGAGCTCTAACCACCCTTCCAAAATTAGTGTGGTCCATGAAGGAGCCACTTGGTCTAGCCTCAGGCCGCAGCCATTGATAGACCTCCTTCGGGTGCACCGTCACCTCCTCAGGGGGTGTCACGAGACGTAAAGTCTCGTTGATAGAGGACACCAGATCCTCCACCCCGTCTGGTGGTTCAGATACAGACACAGACCCGAAATTTGAACCCCCATCATCGTCCTCACCAACAGAGGAACGCTCCTCCTCAGAGAGAGCCTGGAGCTCGGGTGACTCCTCACGACGAGCCCGCTTAAGGGGTCTCACAGCAGAAGAGGGAGACACCCGGGGGTAACTGGACGGAGTAGCTGGGCTATCCAGCCGCCTATTAAGTGCCTCCAGGGATTGCGACATGGAGGACAGCTGAGACAACAGATTTTCATTGATCTTATTCTGAGTCTCCCATGGCCCTGAGATCACCTGAACCTCAGGGTATAGCACCGGAGCTGCTGACTCAACAGTGCCAGCCCGGGCCTCTGGGCGTCCGCAGTTATTGCAGGACCCCTCCACCAGTGTTCCATTGCATGTAGCACAGGTAATGGTGGTCTCTGCCGCCCTAGCAGCACGCTTCCCGGCTGAGGACATCGCCACAGTAGGGGAAGATAAGCCAAAATGCAGACAACAAAACCGGGAGTCCCGGTGGCTTACCGACCGCAGTAAAGCGGTATGAGGAAGCGGTGTGTGTGTGTGACCTCCGCGACTGTTTCCGGTCTCCCCTCTTGGAGTGCAGGCGCACGCTGCATACAAATCCCAACCGGGAAGTGAGGGTAAAGATGGCCGCCGACAGTGAAACTGTGGGCGGCGCCGAAGACACGCGGGAAACACACACACACGCCCATCGATGACGTCACCGCACGGGCTGCTTCCCATCCTCCAAGCAGCCTCAGCATGAGGGAGCCGGAGCCCGCAGCGCGGGAAAAAGTGTAATAAGTTATACACAGGCTGCATGTACAAACAGACATTTGCAGCCCACGGCCTCAGCCCCTGTGACACACAGGGCGGTCAGCCAGGGTGACCCCAGCACAGGGTACACCCGCAGAACCGCGGACCCGAGGGTAACGCGCGGTCTGAGTGTCAGGCCACATAAAGTGACAGACACTACCCCCAGGCACACAGGAGACACAGAGTGCCCCAGTGCCGGTCCGGTCTGTAAGCACCATTTAGGGAGGCCTCGGACGGGGGTGCAGCACCAGTCCGGAGTGTAAGCACCATTTAGGGAGGCCTCGGACTGGGCTGGCTCCAGTCCGGTCTGTAAGCACCATTTAGGGAGGCCTCGGACGGAGCGGAGCTGTGCAAGGCTCCCATCTCCCACTCTCCAGAGCCCCCCAGAGAGGGATGGAAAGGAGCGCAACAGCGTACCGGGAGAACACAAAGTGTCCAGGCTCTAGGCCCTCCGGTACCTCCACCAGCGTGTTCCACAAGGGTGAGCGGGGAGGCTGTCGCAGGTCCCGACTGGAACCTTTTTACCTTGTCTTCAGACGCCATCACGTAAGCTGTGAGAATGCAGTGAAGTGCAAGCAAAGCGTGATCCTCCGAGCACACTAAGTTTAAAACTGAGGATGTTCCCTGCGGTAGGGGTTTATAAGCGGAGGAGGCGGTGTCTACAAACTTGTAGTGCCTAGTGTGACCTCCGGAGGGCAGTGCCCTAAACCCCATTGTCTGGGTCTCCCATTATGATGACCAGAAAAAGGAAAAGGGAGAAACGGGAAAAATATGAAAAGCAGTCCATACGGCACTGGTCCATCTGCCACAGGCTGGAAAAAGGTAAGTTTTGGTCACACAAGTCCTGTGACAATTGTCCAAGTTTTTGAAAAGGGAAAAAGGGTGTAGTCCAGCAGCAAAGTCTCTGATGGCTTAAACACATACACGGGTATACATTGTAAACTTTTTACATTCCCTATGGGTGTCTCTGCTTGGGAGGCCAGTCTAACCTTTTCACTGTACCAGGCACTTTCTGCCCCCAACTTAATATACTTGGGACAGGACCCAGTTCCCCCACCCTTCTGTACACTACTTTTTACAGTTTCTGAAAACGTGTACTATTTACATTCGCTAACAGGTAATATGGTTCCACTACATTTTAAACCCATTCTCCATATTTGCTTGGGGGTTGTCCTAATGTACTACGTGTGGATTTGCGTAGTGTGGGCGTTTCAAAAGCTGTTGGTGTAGTGTACAAAGTGGTTCTTTATTTCTGCTTTGTGGAATGCCATAGTAAGTGCATAATCCATCTACTGGACTATCCTCTGTAGGTAGTTGTGTAGGAATTCTCTCTCTTACTGTGGGACTAGCAGGTTCACCGATTACAGGAATCTCAGGTTCCAAAATAACAGGCTGCATCTCTTGCACTTGAACTTGTTCTTGTTGAACTTGTTGAATAGGTATTGGTTGATTTTCCACAGGCTGGTAGAAATGCATAACTGGTATGATGAATGCACCATTGCATTGTGGCCAGTCGGCTGGTAAATATCCATTGTCTGTATGGACTAGGTTTTCTTTTGGTTCTTCAACAGTAGTTACTGCAGGGTAACTGGTTACTTGAGGTTTTAACTGTTCTGGACATCTCTTCAAATGATCCCTTGAGACAGTTGTGAAGGTAATTCCTTGATCTTTGCTAATAACACAAGTTTTGGAATTATCATATTGCGATGGCATAATTGTATAGGGTTCAGATTCCCAATTGTCATCCAATTTGGTGGTTTTTCTTTTTCTTTTCAGCACTAAGTCACCTGTTGCAAGAGGTTCTGCTGAGGCGTGCTTGTTAAAGTCTTTTTCTTGTTTGGTTCGGCTGATGTTCAGGTTTCTTTCAACACTTTCTTGTACTTTGTGGTACTGTTCTTGGCGTTGACTGATCCAATCTTCATCAGAAGAATCTTGTGTGGGTTCGATGGTTCCCATCTGTAAATCAATTGGTAATTTACCTGGTCTTGCTCGCATCAAGTAAGCAGGTGTGTAGTTGGTTGAACTGACAGGTATGTGGTTGTAGATATCCACAAGGTCTGGAAGTTTTTCAGGCCATTGGTTTCTTTCTTCAACTGGTAAGGTATTGAGCATATCAATGACAATGTGTTTCATCTTTTCACATAAACCGTTTATTTGGGGATGATAAGGCGTGGTCCTGATCTTTTTACACCCATATAGCCCTATGAATTCTTGAAACAGAGCTGATTCGAAGGCTGGCCCTTGGTCAGTCAAGACTTTGTCTGGAAACCCATGGGGGCGACAGAAGTAACTCTGGAAGGCTTTGGCTGCTACCTCCGCAGTTAAATCTTAAAACTGAAACTACTACCAGGAATCTTGAATAGTGATCTACTATAGTGAGTGCGTAAGTGTACCCTGTGCGACTTGGGGTTAACTTTACGTGGTCAAGAGCAACTATTTCAAGGGGTTTCGTGGTAACAATTGGCTGCAACGGAGCTTTCTGAGTTAGATGGTCTTTCCTTCGAAGGTGACATGGTCCACAGTTTTTACACCACTTGTCAATTGAGCCTCGCATACCGACCCAGTAGAACCGATCTTTCAGGAGTCTCTCAAGCTTCTTCCATCCAAAGTGTCCTGCGTCATCATGGTATGCTTCAAGGATCATTTGGACTTCAGTTTTTGGAACCACAATCTGCCAGATGAGTTTGTGTGTTCTGGGATTCAGATACCGTCTGCATAGTTTACCTTGGTAGACAAACAACTTTCCTTTCTCTTTCCATAGGCATTTAGCATTTTGGGAGGCATCAGGGTCCATGCTGGCGTGCTTTTGAGTTATCAGCTCTCTTACTAAGCTGACATCTGGATCGTTAGTCTGAACCTCCTTCCAGTCATGGTGAGGTAAAGGGTTCACAGTCCTCTCTACACGTCTCTGGTTCACCTGATGACATGTTGCCTTACCCGAACGATGGAAAGCAGGTAGTTATATCTCCTCCAGGTCATCTATGTCTTCTCCCTCTTCAGGAAGGTTAGGCATTCTGGACAGGGCATCAGCATTGCCGTTCTTGTGACCTGCCTGGTATTTTACAGTGAAGTCATAGTTTGAGAGTCTTGCTACCCAACGCTGTTCTAGGGCTCCCAGCTTTGCAGTTTCTAAGTGTGTTAGAGGGTTGTTATCAGTGAAAGCTGTGAACGGGGCGGATGCCAGGTAATGCTTGAAAAGCTCTGTGATTGCCCAGACCAGGGCCAGGAACTCCAGTTTGAAGAAGCTGTAGTTCTCCGGATTCCTTTCCGTGGGACGGAGCTTTCTGCTGGCGTAGGCTATCACCTTTTCCTTCCCTTGTTGACGCTGGGATAGGACTGCTCCTAAACCTTCATTACTTGCATCAGTGTACAATAAAAACAGGAGATTGTAATCAGAGTAGGTCAGGATCTCTTCTCCTGTTAAAGCATCTTTGAGCTTCTGGAAGGATTGTTCCTGTTCTGGTCCCCAGTGGAACGGGGGTTCCCTGATCTTGCCATTTTTGGATTGACCTACTAAGAGATCTTGCATGGGTGCTGCTATCTTGGTATAGCCTCTGATGAATCGTCGGTAGTATCCGACCAGTCCTAGAAATTGACGTACCTCTTTGTGAGTAGTTGGAGCTGGCCAGTCCTTGATGACGGTTACCTTGTCCGGGTCAGGTGCTACGCCTTCGGCATTAACCACATGTCCTAGGTATTGGACCTTGGGTTTCAGCAGGTGACACTTGGACGGCTTCAACTTCATCCCGTACTTGGACAGTGACTCGAACACTTCACTCAGGTGTTGCAGGCGGTCTTCATAGGTCTGAGAGTAGACAATGACATCATCAAGGTATAACAGGACAGTCTCAAACTTCTTGTGGCCCAAACAACACTCCATCAGTCTCTGAAATGTTCCTGGGGCATTGCACAAACCGAATGGCATACTGTTGAACTCGCAGAGCCCCATAGGGGTTGTGAAGGCTGTTTTCTCACGATCCTCCTCTGTAACGGCAACCTGCCAGTACCCACTAGTAAGATCTAATGTGGAGAAGTAGTTGGCAGATTTGAGTGCAGCTAGTGGCTCTTCTATGCGGGGTAACGGGTATGCATCCTTGTGTGTGACTTTATTGATTTGTCTGTAGTCTACGCACATCCTCATACTACCATCTTTATTTTTAACCAGGACTAGTGGTGCTGCCCAGGGACTACAGTTATCCCTAATGACTCCTGCATTTTTCATGTCCTGAAGCATCTCTTTGGCTTTTTGGTAGTGTGTAGGTGGTATAGGCCTGTACCTTTCTTTGATAGGTGCACGGTTACCTGTGGGGATATGGTGTTGTACCCCTTTAATCCTCCCAAAGTCAAGTGGGTGTTTGCTGAACACTTGCTCATACTCCCGAACTACCCGGTATACTACATTTTTCTGGTGAGAGGGTGTGTTGTCAGTTCCTACACTGAACTCTTCACACCATTTCTCTAACTGATCTTGGGAGTGAGGGGGTTCATCGGTGACTGTTTGGGAAGAGGATTTTACATCAATTACAGCATTATTTTCAACCTGGTACAATTTTGCGACAGTTGCATATCTTGGCAGTCTGACCTTGTCATCACCATAATTTAATTTGCGTACGGGGACTCTCCCTTTTCTCACGTCGACCAACCCTCTGGCTGTCAAGAGCGTAGGACTACTATCAGACATTACAGGTTCTACTACAGCTTGGTAGTCACGCCCTCTGAGGCCTATGGCTGCTCGACACCAGATCATCATTTCACTTCTGGGTGGTACCACAATTGGAATGGGATCTGTGACCCGTACTCTGCCAATTTCACCATTTGACAATGTTACCTGTTGTTGATAAACCAGAGCTCGGATCTGCTTTTGGATAGCTCTCTTTTCTCTGGGTCTACTAGCTTCAACACTCTGTTGGAGTAAGAACAACACTTCATCGCTGCATTTAACCATAACATTAGTACCCAGTATTATATGGGGATCCCTGTCATTTGGTTTATCCTGAACCACTACGATACCCTGGTTCTTCAGCTGCACCCTCCCCACCTTTACTGTAGCTTCCCATTGTCTCTCTACTGTAACTATGAACCCATTAGTGGCTTCAATGTTCAGATCAGGATGTGGGGGTTCTAGCTCAACATCTGGCCAGAACTGCTTGTAAAGGATATACGGGATGGTTGTCACCTGGGATCTAGTGTCTATCAAGGCGGAGGTAGCGATGCCATTGATGACGATTGGTAGGAATGGACAGTCTCCTTCGTACTTGTATTCCCAGTTGGTTGGACCTGGATAGTCTACTCCTGGGGTTGGCCCTTCTCGCCCAGGGGTTGCACGTTTAAAGGACGGGATTGGTAGGTATGTCCTCCTTTGTTGCAGTCGCTCTTTTGGCAGATGCGATGTCCATCAGGGGAGTAACGAGCTTTGGGTTTTCCTCGTGGCGGTGGTGTCTTTCTCTTCATGCACGGGACGTCGTCGGGGCTGTCAGCGAGTTGAATCTTGTCCGATGGCCTTGCATCTGTCTTGGGTCTTCTCCCAGCTTGGAGCTTAGCCATGTCCTTCATCAGCTGCTCTACATTAGCACACAGTTGTTCAAACCGGTCGGGTGTTATAGTCTGTGCGGTAGACTGAACCGTAGGGATGGGAGATGCTGCTGCCGGCACGGAAGGGGTGTCAGTATACTGCTGCTGCGATGTTAGATCAAAAGGGTTAACAGAAAGTGCTGGGTTTCATAGATCCACCGCGCTGACCTCCACCTGCTGCGACCATAAGAGAGAGGAGTTAGTTGGTTGTGACTTGCACAACCAAATCAGGTGAGTCCTTCCACTAAAGGGGGGCACTGAGGATAATTGTACAAAAGGAAATTACTCTATGTGCGCTCCATTTCCCTTTTTATTGCGATGTTAGATCAGGCACTGCAGAGAGCCGTTGTCCCCGCACTGTTGAGTCTCTCAAAGTGTCAAACTCTTCGCCAGGATTTTGTATGGACCACCAGCTTGCCTGCTTTCTATCCTCAGGTAGTCTAAGTCCCACAATGAACTGTCCAGTTAACGCTTTGTTTTCATCCCTGACACTATCGGGATCGACTTGTTTTAACAGTCTTAGTGCTTCTTGCAAGCGCAGCGACTAGTCTAGGACACTTTCCTGTGCCCCTTGTTTACAATGGTAGAACGACAGTCTTAATTCAGCCTCAGTATGATGTTCAAAAACCCGGGTTAATTTAGCGAATATCTGCTCCACAGACTCCTGAGCTTCTATAGACCAGTTTCGGCTTTGCAGCTCGGCTGCGCCTGTTAACTGTCCCATAATAACTGAAGCCCTCTGCTTACCGGTCATAGCGTACATGTCCAGCACTTGGCATATCTTCCTTTGGAACGTCTCCAAGGTACCGGGTGTACCGCTGTACTTTGGCAACCAGGCTGCGTTCGGAACGTATGGTAGGGATATCGGCATAATCGGAGCGGGTTGTTGCGGCATACCGCCGGCGTGTTGCTGTCCATCTAAAGGTACATTTAGCGGTACCTGTTTTTTTAGTAGCGGGGGTGCCGCGTTCTGGGAATCCGGGTTACTCATCCTCGCTCCCCTTTAGTTAAGCTCGGCCAGTCCTTTCGGTTTCAAATGGAAGTGTCGGCCTCGCGGTGAGGAGTGAGGCACCACGGGAGTTTCCGGTTCCTGCTGCGTTCAGGGGAAGTCGTGAGGGCGTGGGGGCGGGGCCTATCTTCACGCCCTTTGCACAGGAACGCCCCTTCTTTTCCCGCCTTCTGCGCAGCAATGGCGGCTCAAATATACAGTTCGATATTTACAGTCATTAAATAGCACACAATACCCGTTAAGGAACGGGCCTGCTCGTATCCTGTTCGTGACGCCAAATTCTGACTCACCGTAGCCGGTTCTGCACGTCACAGGCATTTTCCTCTCCTTGTCACGGAACCGCGCCTGTGGCTGTGGGGCCCGGTGGTCCAGATCAATAGGGGATGGCTGAACGGATAAGGGTTTAAATCTTGTCGTGATGCCACCTGTAAGAGTTCCGGTGATGTCCACCGGCGCTGCTTGGGCCTCCGGGGGATGGAATGCAGCAAGATGGGAGTCCTCGGGGCCTAGAGCTGCACAAGATGTTGTGAGGCAGCTTAGTTAGGCTGCTGTTAGATCCAGGAATCAAAGTGCAGACACACCAAAGTCTTTTAGGTACCTTTATTGATGGATAGCAGGTACACTTGAACCGGGTGAGGGTGAAGTTAACACTCCTGGAGGTTCACAGCAAGCAGTGTGTAGGCTTCCTTTCTCTGTCTTCTCTAGTGAGGTCGGGTGGATGTGGAATCCTGCCTGGACCGGGGTATACGTTCAGTGGAACGTGCTTCACCTGGTTTAGCTACACTGAGGGCACTGTTACAGGGATGATTCAACGCCTATCCACTTCCCTGGGCTCTCGTTGGTGGGGGCGGCAGGTGAACAGGGGGCTAAACTCCCTGTTAGAAGTGCTGGTTCCTGTGGTGGCTAGATAGCTCTCACAGCTCGGTTCCAGTAACCGGATGATGAGGGAGAGTTGGGGTAACTCTGTTGTCCCTGAGCGGTGCTTTCTCCTTCCCTATGACCCCAATTGCAAGGGTCTCTCACTGGGCAGGTGTGCGGGTTCGGGCCTAGTATGGCTCCAGAACCGGTGGATGCACACGTCCTGCAGCTCTTCTAGCGTCTGCACACTCTGGTGTTTCTCCCTCCTATTTATAGGGGTAACTGGCTCAAAGTGACCAGTGGAGCTCCCCCTAGAGGCTTGGGGTGAAACAGGTGTTAAAGGTGTACTAAGGTGTTGTTTGGTGTATTTGTGAGTGATGCTTGCTGTTACTGCTCCATTCATGTACCAAGGGTTCTGTGGTGCCCAACAAGGTGCCAGGGTGCCACACTCCTCCACGGTGATAATAAAAAAAAAAAATTCTCAGTGAGGATACTCACCCGTCTGCCGGCTCGCTCCACCTCTGTCTTGTAGCTCCCAGGACAGGACCTGTCATTGCCTGGGAAACCGATCAGCTGATCGGTTTCCCAGGCAACGATAGGTCCTCAAGCCCTGTAGAAGCTAGAAGACAGAGGTGAAGCGAGCCGATGGACGGGTGAGTATCCTCATTGAGGATTTTTTTATTTTTATTATCACCTTGGAGGAGCGGGGGGCAGGGGGAGCGGGGGGGCAGAGGGAGGGGGGCCGTGGGGAGCGAGGGAGGCAGGAGGAGCGGAGGGAGGGCAGGAGGAGAGGAGGGGGGCAGGAAGAGCGGGGGTGCCGCGGGGAGCGGGGGGCGGCAGGGAGCGTGGGCAGGAGGAACGGGGGGCTGTGAGGAAAGCAGCCACTGCGGCCACCGTCGGCCGGACCGTGTATCCCGGCAACAGCTGCGCTAACGCGGGGCTGCAAATTGTCGCAAAATTCGAACTTTGAATTCTCGCGCCTATTTGCATAGTCTCCGGCGGGCACCAATGAACGGCCTGTGTCTGGAGCGCGATTTCTGTGACCGACAGACGCCTTAGACAATAATATAGTAGATAACTCCACCACCATGTCTACTTCTGTATCTTTTTTACCCAGAATAATAGGACAGTTAAATACAATAACAAAATATTTAACCCCCAAATCTCAAAAAAGAAAACGTGCAGTAGGGGAACACGAGGCCGCAAAAACATTAAGAAACAAAAAACTAAGACCAATTTAAGTAAGAGTGGAGGAAAAATAAGTACCCAATACAAAAGGATGAGCAAAATGTTGAAAGAATAGGGAATATTTTTAATTCATCGAAACATGCTCTGACGGATGGTGAAATTTTAGTATTAAATAAGGGTCTGTCTTTTTGTCCGGCCCACGGATGAAAGGATATTGACCTCTATATGGACTTACAACATTTCATTAGAAAGCTGACATTAAAACGACACTTTGCAATAAATCATAATAAGGGGGATTTGACCATACAGGGTGGAGATGAGATTAATACAAATCTTCGTAATAAATCCAAATTCTATCCAGTTCTAGGTAAAAGTCATCACTTAAAGACATTCACAGACCTGGTGTTGAAAGACTTTGAGTCTCTAAATATGACACATAAAAAAATAAATAACCGTATCCAGTGAGGAACTAAAAGGGTTAAATTCATTGAAAGGGAATCCTAATATTGTAATTAGAGCTGCCGATAAAGGTGGGCAAATCTCTATACAAGACTTTGATGCCTATTTCAAAGAGGCGAAAAGGATAATGTCTGACACCGATACGTATAGAATATCCAATAAGGATGAATATAATAATGCTTTCAGAAGTTATAAAGCTCTAAATGAACAGGCAGACAAAAAAGGAATCTTATATATAAAACCCGAAGGCCACTTCCGGTCTATCCGCTCAACTTCCGTGACGGCCTGCGCCCTGTGACAAAGACCGGAATCGGAAGTAGCAGACCCACGAGCGGCGCTCACCGCTGTCAAAATGGCACAGCGCCTCGCAGTGGGCGCTAAAGCGCCACCACTCGCCGTTATCCCGCCACCGGCCCTGCACACAGCCCCGTGTGCGCCCATCCACATCCGGCCCACAGCCCCCGCTGCCCCATCACCCCCCTGCCTGTCACCATAGCCATCCTCCACTGCCTTCCCCCCGCTGCCCCATCAGCCCCCTGCCTGTCACCATAGCCGTCCTCCACTGTCCGGTCACCCCCAGCCTATCACCACTGCCCCTCCGCTCCCCGATCGCCCCCCTCAACTCTCCGGTCACCCCCCGCCTCTCAGCACAGACCCCTCCACTGTCCGGTCACCCCCCCCCCCCTTACCACAGCTCCCTCCAGCCACACGCGATCTCTCTTCATCCTGCTTGAGGACCTTTGATGACGTCACGATGATGGGTGGAGTCACAGATCACATGACCGTGACGTCATCAAAGGTCCTGTCCCGATCTAACCTCCTCTGCCTATTCATCCCCCTGCGCTGCACACTGACCCACGATCTGCCCACTGACCCCCACTCTGACCCTGACCCTGCTCTGCCCACCCACCCCCACTCTGACCACTGACCCCCACTCTGACCCTGCTCTGCCCACCCACCCCCACTCTGACCACTGACCCACACTCTGCCCCTGACCCTGCCCACTCACCCCCACTCTGACCACTGACCCTCACTCTGCCCACTCACCCCCCAACTCTGCCCACTCACCCCCCAACTCTGCCCCCCTCACCCCCTCTCTGCCCCCCTCACCCCCACTCTGCACACTGACCCCCACTCTGTCCCTGCTCTGCCCACTGACCCCCACTCTGACCACTGACCCCCACTCTGACCACTGACCCCCACTCTGACCACTCACCCCCAAACTCTGCCCACTCACCCCCCTACTCTTCCCCCTGAACCCCTCTCTGCCCCCTCACCCCACTCTGCACACTGACCCTCTCTCTGCCCCTGACCCTGCTCTGCCCACTGACCCCCAAACTCTGCCCACTCACCCACTCACCCTGCTCTGCCCACTCACCCCCACTCTCTGCCCACTCACCCCCTCTCTGCCCACTCACCCCCACTATGCCCACTGACCATGCTCTGCCCACTCACCCTGCTCGGCCCATTGACCCCTCACACTGGCCACTCATCCTGCTCTGCCCACTCACCCCTCACTGCCCACTGACCCCTCACACTGACCCTGCTCTGCCCACTGACTATCCTCTCCCCACTGACCCCTCACTGACCCTGCTCTGCCCACTCGCCCTGCTCAGCCCACTGACCCCTCACACTGCCCACTGACCCTCCTCTGCACACTGAACATGCTCTGCCCACTGACCCCTCAATGCCCACTCACCCTGCTCTGCCCACTGACCCTGCTCTGCTCACTGACCACTCACACTGCCCACTCACCCTGCTCTGCCCACTGACCCCTCACACGCCCCACTGACCCTGCTCTGCTCACTGACCACTCACACTGCCCACTCACCCTGCTCTGCCCACTGACCCCTCACATGCCCCACTGACCCTGCTCTGCTCACTGACCACTCACACTGCCCACTCACCCTGCTCTGCCCACTGACCCCTCACATGCCCCACTGACCCTGCTCTGCCCTCTCACCCCTCACACTGACCCTGCTCTGCCCACTGACCCCTCACACTGCCCACTGACCCCTCACACTGCCCACTCACGCCTCACACTGCCCACTGAACATGCTATGCCCACTTACCCCTCACACTGCCCACTGACCATGCTTTGCCCACTGACCCCTCACACTGCCTACTGACCCTGCTCTGCTCATTTACTCCCGCTCTGCCCACTCACCCCCGCTCTGCCCACTCGCCCCTGCTTTTACCACTCACCCTGCCCACTGACCACCCTCTGTTCACTCACCCCCCGCTCTGCCCTTTCACCATGCCCACTGACCCCTGCTCTGCCAACTGACCGTGCCCACTCACCCATGCTCTACCCACTGACCCTTCTCTGCCCACTCACTCTGCCCACTGACCCCTGCTCTGCCCACTGACTGTGCCCAATAACCCTTGCTATGCCCACTAAACCCTGCTCTGCCCACTCACCCCCGCTCTGCCCGCTGACCCCTGCTCTGCTCACTGACTGTGCCCACTCACCCCTGCTCTGCCCACTCACCCCTGCTCTGCCCACTGATTTTTCCCACTAACCCCTGCTGTGCCTACTGACTGTGCCCACTGACCCCTGCTCTGCCCAATCACTCTGCCCACTAACCCCTGCTCTGACCACTGACCCCCGCTATTACCCTGCTCTGACCACTGACGCCCCAATCCTGCTCACTGACCCTGCTCTGCCCATTCACCCACCACTCTGCCCACTCACCCCCGCTCTGCCCACTGACCCTGCTCTGCCTACTTACCCCCCCCCCCTCTGGCTACTGACCATGCCCACTGACCCCAGCTCTGCCCACAGACCCCAGCTCTGCCTACTGACCCTGCTCTAACTACTGATTATGCCCACTCACCCCTGCTCTGCCCAATGACTGCCCACTAACCCCTGCTCTTCCCACTCATCCCCCACTCTGCCCACTGACCCCGCTTTGCCCACTCACCCCCAGCAGATCGGTTTCCCAGCCAACGACAGGTCCTGTCCTGCCACCTACAAGACGGGTGGAGCGAGCCGCCGCAGGGTAAGTATCCTCACTGAGGTTTTTTTTATTTTTATTATCACCATGAAGGAGCGGGGGCGGGGGGTGTGCATCCCCAGAGGGAGGGGGGCGCGCGCGCCACAGAGACTGGAGGCCCAGAGGGACGGCTGCCGCGCGGAGCGGAGGGGGTCAGGAGGAGCGCCTCCATCCTGCCCCCCCTATCCATCCTGCCCCCCCATCCATCCTGCCCCCCTATCCATCTTGCAGCCCCTATCCATCCTGCACCCCCTATCCATCCTGCCCCCCCTATCCATCCTGCCCCCCCTATCCATCCTGCCACCCCCTATCCATCCTGCCACCCCTATCCATCCTGCCACCCCCAACACCATCCTGACACCCCCAACACCATCCTGACACCCCCAACACCATCCTGCCCCCCGACTCCATCCCGCACCCCCATCACCATTCTCACCCCCCGCCAACATCCTGCCCCGCCGCCTACATCCTCCCCCCTCCCCCACCACCATCCTGCCCTGCCGTCTCCATCCTGCCCTGCCGTCTCCATCCTGTCCCCCCTTCCCGCTACATCCTGACCCGCTCGCTCCATCCTGCCCCACTCGCTCCATTCTGCCCCCCCAACACAATCCTGCCCCCCCTCCCCTCCTCAGCTGATCGCTTGCCCAGGCAACTACAGGTCCTAAAGGCCTGTAGGACCTACAAGGCGGAGGTGGAGCCAGCCGCCGGACAGGTGAGTATCCTCACTGAGGATTTTTTTATTTTTACTGTGGACGACCGGGGGCCAGGAGGAGTGGGGGACCGCGGTCACCGCAGTATTGCCATATACCATAGTGCTGCTATACATGTGCTATAATGTACAGCCATATACCATAGTGCTGCTATACATGTACTGTAATGTACCGCCATATACTATAGTGCTGCTATACATTTACTATAATCTACCGCCATATACTATAGTGCTGCTATACATGTACTGTAATGTACCGCCATATACCATAGTGCTGCTATACATGTGCTCTAATTACCACCATATACCATCGTACTGCTATATATATATCTTATATATAAAACCCGAAGGCCACTTCCTGCCAATCCGCTCAACTTCCGTGATGGCCTGCGCCCTGTGTCAAAGACCGGAACCGGAAGTACCAGACTCACGAGCAGTGAGCGCATAGCGCTCACCGTGAGCCGCTGTCAAAATGGCACAGCGCCTTGCGGTGGGCGCTAAAGCGCCACCACTCCCCCTTATCCCGCCACCGTCCCTGCACAGAGCCCCGTCTGCGCCCACCCACATCCGGCCCACAGCCCTGCAGCTCACCGCCCACTCTCCATCAGGGACCGCCATCCCGCCACTAGGTCCGCACACAGCCTGGTGTGCGCCCACCAACATGGGGGAACCGGCCCGGACCGGCCCACACTCCGGTGTGCGGCCTCCGCCGCCACCGCTCCCAGTCCTGCCGCTCTCTCCACACACCCGGTGACTCTCCTCCATCACGGAGCTAGCCCCGCCCGCACTCCGGGGCCGGCCTCCGGAACCGCCGACAGCCCAGTGAGTGTTCAGCCCTCCAACCTCCGTTCTCCTCTGCCCCCCCAGCCTCCGCTCTCCTCTGCCCCCCAGCCTCCGCTCTCCTCTGCCCCCCAGCCTCCACCCCCTCCCTCCTCTAACCCCTCCAGTTTCTGCCTCCTCCCTCCTCTGCCTCCTCTGCCTCCTCCCTCCTCTGCCCCCTCCAGCCTCTGCCCCCTCCAGCCTGTGCTGCACTCACTGCTGACCACTGAGCCACCGCACTTTCTGCTGACCACTGAGCCAACGCACTCTCTGCTGACCACTGAGCCACCGCACTCTCTGCTGACCACTGAGCCACCGCACTCACTGCTGACCACTGAGCCACCCCACTCACTGCTGACCACTGAGCCACCCCACTCACTGCTGACCAGTGAGCCAGCCCACTCACTGCTGACCACTGAGCCAGCCCACTCACTGCTGACCACTGAGCCAGCCCACTCACTGCTGACCACTGAGCCAGCCCACTCACTGCTGACCACTGAGCCACCCCACTCACTGCTGACCACTGAGCCACTGCACTCACTGCTGACCACTGAGCCACCGTATACTCTGCTAACCACTGAGCCGCCTGTATACACACAATTAATTTCACAGCACTCCCCTATTACTAAATAAACTCTATATAGATTCTAGACTACCCGATTCTTTAGAATCGGGCCACCATCTAGTTCTTAATAAAACTGAAAAAGAATTTCTGAATGGCAAAAATCCAAGAATGGCATTTTTATACCATTTATTTAAATTGCATAAGGATACACAGACCCCACCGGGGCGCCCCATAATATTGGGCATTGGATTCTTAACTTCCAATTTGGTGGCGTATGTGGATTATATTATGAATCCTAAAGTGTGTGAATTAGGGAGTTATCTTAGAGTTTCCTCCCATCTCATACAATAAATTCAAGGGATTTGTTGGAAGGATGATTCTATCCTTATAACTATGGATGTCACAGGCCTCTATTCTAATATTAATCATGAAATTGGCCTTGCTTGATTTGAAATGTGTGTAAATAGAGATCCCACTATTCCTGAGGTGCAAAAACAATTTCTTGTCTAAAGTATTTATATTGAACAATAATTTCTTTCTTTTTGGGGACACCATCTACCATCTACTTATGCTAATCTTTTCATGGTTGCCTTTGAGTCCTGGTATGTCCTCTGTGGGTTGTTTAGCGGAAATATTGTGCTATTTAAGAGGTTCATTGATGATATTTTTATTATTTACTAGCTGTAGTACCCGGCTACGCCCGGGTTAATAAATAACTGATGTTAGCTATAACAAAATAGAATTTGAATATGTCATATTAATGACCTGTAAGAAAATAGAAGCTGAGCTGTGATTGATTGCTATAGGCAGCCTGATAAATCTCCAGCCAACAGTAAACCCTCCCCCCGGCCGGGCAGCATACATTACCTCACACATACACATAATAGACAGCTCATGTGACTGACATCTGCCTTAATTCCCTGTATGGCACATGTGTTGCACATTGGCTGTTTTTAATCAGATGTTTATTTTTGGAAATTAAAGATAGCACATGTATTAGGCAAGTTGTGTGAGGCGATTTGTGCACATCTATGTCTGTCTGTGTTGTGTGTGTCTCTTTGTGGTATGTGTTTGTGTGTGTCCCTGTGGGGTGAGTGCATGTGTCGCTATAGGGTGTGTGTCCCCCCGTGGTGTGTGTGTGTGTGCCTCTGTCTTGTGTGTGTCGCTATAGGGGGTGTGTGTGTCCATGGGGTGTGTGTGTCTCTGTGTTGTGTGTGTCTCTTTGTGGTGTGTGTGTGTTCGGGTGCTTGGTGAGTATCCAATGTTGGGGCTGCACCTTAGCGACTATACACTTGCTGTTACTCTTTGTGTGCATGTGTTGTGTATACATGTCCCCGTGCGTGGTGAATTTCCCATGTTGGGGCCCCACCTTAGTGACTACATGCTGGTATATGCTGTTAGTCTTTGGCGCTGTCATTAAGCCCCTCTTATTCACAACTGTCAACTGGTAACTGTCACTTTTTCCCCATTATGCAGATAGGGACAAAATTGTTTGGTGAACTGGAACGCACAGGGTTAAAATTTCACCTCACAACATAGCCTATGACGCTCTTGGGGTCCAGACGTGTGACTGTGCAAAATTTTGTGGCTGTAGTTGCGACGGTGTAGATGCCAATCCCGGACATACATACATACACACATACACACATTCAGCTTTATATATTAGACTAGCTGTAGTACCCGGCTACGCCCGGGTTAATAAATAACTGCTGTTAGCTATAACAAAATAGAATTTGAATATGTCATATTAATGACCTGTAGGAAAATAGAAGCTGAGCTGTGATTGGTTGCTATAGGCAGCCTGATAAATCTCCAGCCAATAGTAAACCCTCCCCCGGCCAGGCAGTATGTTACCTCACACATACACACAATAGACAGATCATGTGACTGACATCTGCCTTAATTCCCTATATGGCACATGTGTTGCACATTGGCTGTTTTTAATCAGATGTTTATTTTTGGAAAGTAAACATACCCGACGTGTAGGCTAGTTGTGTGAAGCGATTTGTGCACATCTGTGTCTGTCTGTGTGGTATGTGTGTCCCTGGGGTGTGTGTGTGTCCCAGTGGTGTGCATGTGTCCCTGTGGGGGGGTCCCTGTGGTGTGTGTCCTTTTGGGGGGGAGGGGTATCCCTGTGGTGTGTGTCCTTGTGGGGGGAGGGGTGTCTCTGTGGTGTGTGTCCATCCCTATGGGGTCTGTGTGTCCATGTGGGGTGAGTGCATGTGTCCTTATAGGCTGTGTATGTGTGTCCTGTGGAGGGGTGTCTGTGTGGTGTGTGTCTCTGTGTTGTGTGTGTCTCTTTGTGGTGTGTGTGTTTGTGTTCGGGTACGTGGTGAGTATCCAATGTTGGGGCTCCACCTTAGCTGTTACTCTTTGTGTGCATGTGGTGTGTATACATGTCCCTGTGCGTGGTGAATATTCCATGTCAGGGCCCCACCTTAGTGACTATATGCTGGTATATGCTGTTAGTCTTTGGTGCTGTCATTAAGCCCCTCTCATTCACAACTGTCAATCCGGGATAATACGGATTATTCTCTCCGGACACAAAAATGATGCTTGCATCATTTTTTTGTCCGGGGAGAAAAATCTCCCCAATTTGCCGGATCCTGGATTCGGCTGGATTCTCCCGGATTCTCCCCCGGAGCCGGGGCAATACGGCGCTCCCTAACATGGAAGCCTATGGGGCCGGATTGCCCCGAACCGGGAGGATCCGGGAACCGGACACTGGCGGCTACACGCCGCTGTTGTTTCAGGACCGCGGCTAGTTCGATGCTACCCGCGGTCTTGAAAAATCAGCAGCTGCAGCTGCAATTAGCAGTATCCGGCTGCACACAAGACCGGAGGTCACATTTGGCCCTCCGGTTCTGTGTGCTGATCCATTCCGGGGCTGCCAGGGTCATCCCGGACAGCCCCAGACCGGATCACACCGTGGTGTGAAGCCAGCCTAAGATAAAAAATTGATAGAAACTTGTTCTTGGTATGTTCTAGACAAGTGCTTTGATGAAAAGCTGCAAAAATACTTTGAACCCAGGGAGAAGTGGCTGAGGTATACACCCCTATTATGGAAGAATGCACCTGCCACGAAAAAGGAAAAATGTGTAAAACGACGCCTGGGAAAAGTGAGTTGGAAACATACAATGAAACACATACAGATCTTGGGGTTTAGACAGATATGTGCATGAATATAGACATATTCTGGAAATAGGAAATATGAAATGTTTAAAAAGCAAACACATAATTGGGTGTCAGGGCTGGCACTTGATAGCCCACCCATGTCTGTATGCTCAGAAATGTATGCATTCATTTGGTGCTAAAGTATGTTTTTTTCTGCTACTCTGGATTTTCAGATTGTGATCACAACCCATGCCTTCATGGTGGGCACTGCATAAAACTGAGAGAAAATAAGGTTTGTGGTTGTGCTCCTGGATTTTCGGGAGACTATTGTGAAATAAGTAAGTATATATATATATACGGTATATATATATGACATATGCAGTTACATTTCTGCCTGAAACTTAAAAAAATTTTTTTTATGTTATTTTAAGATCAGAAAGAGACTTGCTTCCAAGGCAATGGCACCAGTTACCGGGGTACAGCAAATGTCACCATTGCTGGCATGGCCTGTTTAAACTGGGAATCTGAAATCATACAACACGAAGTTTCTTGGTTCAGTGGAAAGCATGCACAGAGACATGGCATTGGACCTCATTCTTACTGCAGGTAATACTAGAATTTTACTGCAGAATCATTCCAAATGATTGCACTCACTCATTTTTTCAAATCAGGCACAGATCCAGTTTTTCAGCAAAAACCTGATCCTTTCCAGTGGCATCCAGTTACAACCTGAAGCAACTGGATGCTACCGGACACCATTAAAAAAGAATGGGCAAAAACCTGATCCTGAAAGGTTGCTGAAAAACTGGATCTGTGCCTGATTTAAAAAAATGTTGGCATCCTTGAATTTTTTCCAGAATATAAAGTATGTCTCCCATAAAATTATTGCAATTACACATTTTGTTATACTAATATTTATATCCTTTGTGTGCATTAGAACAACAGAAAAAAACTGAAAAAAAATTAATATTGGACTTAATTTCACACAAAAGTCTAAAACTTGGCCAGACAAAATTGTTACCTCAACTTAATATTTAGTTGCACACACTTTGGAATAAATAACTGCAATCAATCACTTCCTATAACCATCAACAAGCATCTTATAACTCTTATCTGGAATTTTGGACCTCTCTTCTTTTGCAAACTTCTCCAGGTCTTTTATATTTGAAGAATGCCTACTCCCAACAGTAATTTTCTATCAGAAAATAATATTAACGTTTTTAATCGATACAAAAGAGAAACAAATGTGTCACAGCAAGTAAGTGTCAATCACCAATTAAAGGGAACCTGACCCCTAAAAATTAGCCCGCTGTCTCTTAAGACCTGTCCCTGCACCATCCTTATACATTTCTAGCCATCCCTTTGTGCTAAAAATGTGTATTTATAAAGTTCATAAAAGTGACTTTGGCTAGGGTCACACTTTCAAAGGCAATTGCGGTTGCTGCCTCCAGATCCGCAGGTGGTAACCGCAATTGCTTTCACACACATTTTTAAGGAAAAATGTGTGCAGAAAACCGCAATCCGGTAACCGAATTGCTCAGGATGTGTAATCCTGAGCAATGCGGTTACCGTATACTTTGCTCATCCCTGCTGCCGCAGGGATAAGCATAGTGTTGAATGTGTAATACAAGATTAAATATTAATATTAGTTGTGGGCAACATGTCTGTAGGGGGTGCCCCCCTCCCAGAGACATGCTGCCCACCCCCCCTAGAGACATGCTGCCCACTCCTGTGGCCATGTCAGGGGTTAATAACCCATTTACAGTAATCCAACTATTGTCGGCTTATTACAATTTTATCAATGAAGTCGCGGCTCCCCTGACAGTTGCGCATATACTGTGCATAATGTACGTATAGTATCTGCCGCTGTCCAGGGTCCTGTAGGCATTTACATTAGATCTATGGCAGCACGCTGCCATAGATCTAATGTAAATGCCTACACGACCTCGGACAGCGGCAGATACTATACGTACATTACGTACAGTATCTGCGCAACTGTCAGGGGAGCCGCGACTTCATTGATAAAATTGTAATAAGCCGACAATAGCCGGCTTACTGTAAATGGGTTATTAACCCCTGACATGGCTACAGCAGTGGGCATCATGTCTCTGGGGGGTGGGCACCCCCTACAGACATGTTGCCCACAACTAATATTAATATTTAATCTTTTATTACACATTTAACACTTTGCTTATCCCTGCGGCAGCAGGGATGAGCAAAGTATACGGTAACCACATTGCTCAGGATTACACATCCTGAGCAATCCGGTTACCGGATTGCGGTTGCCAGAAGCACTCCGAAAACTGCAGCCTGCATTATTTTACGCGCAGGCTGCAGATCCGGTGACAGTAACCGGATTGCTTGTAAAGCAATCTGGTTACTATAATGGGCTCCTATGGGGAGCGTTTTCTGCTCCGGTTTTGAGCTTTTTGAAATCTCAAAACCGGATCAGGATTTAAAAAACATGCCGCATGTGTGACCCTAGCCTTTATTACCTTCAGCACTGCAGCTTCTCAGACTTTGAGAAGCCGCAAAAGGCGTTGCCTTGTGCTTCTCCCCGCTGCCTGCACGCTAATTATTCACGCCCCAATGGGCGTGCTAATCAGCAGAGAGCCGCTGCGACCCATTAGATGGGCGGTATAGCCAGTATGACGCTAAATGCGTCATATCCGGCTATACTGACGTTAGTGGACCTCGCGACGCGCATTGCGCATGCGCGAGGTGTGTTAACGGCAGATTGTGATGAGCTGTGATGAACACACGAGGTCCATTGATGTCAGTATATCCGGATATGACACGTTTAACGTCATACCGGCTATACTGCCCATGTAATGGGACACGGCGGCTCTCTGCTGATTAGCACGCCCATCAGGGCGTGAATAACTAGCGTGCAGGCGGCGGGGAGAAGCACAAGGCAACGCCTTTTGCGGCTTCTCAAAATCTGAGAAGCCGCAGTGCTGAAGGTAATAAAGTCACTTTCATGAACTTTACAAATACATATTTTTAGCACAAAGGGATGGCTAGAAATGTATAAGGATGGTGCAGGGACAGGTCTTAAGAGTCAGGGGGCTAATTTTTAGGGGTCAGTTTCCCTTTAAAGAGTAAAGATAATTTTTCTCATGGTATTGAGCACCAGAGACAACCAAACAATATCGTCTTGCAAAAAGAGAAACTTCCACAAGGAAAACAACAAAAAGACAAAACAAGAGAAATACAAACTGACCCGTAATGAGATCTACTAGGACAGATCAAGAATTGTACCATAGAGTCTGTTGGTATTATTACAAATAAGTAAATAAGGCAAGAGTAACCAATGTGATACTCATAAATCTGGTTATAATAGTGAAATGGGGATAGGAAAAGGTAGGAAAGGCCAGGTAAAGCTTAGAGAGAGAAGAAGAAAGAGAAAAAAAAAAAAGGGGGGGGGGAAGAGGGTGGGAGGGAGAGGGACATAGAAACCCGCTCCAACACCATCACTTATACATCTTGCAGCCATTGAGTCAGCGTTGGGCTATCTCTAAAGATCCACCATGGGGTCCAAATCTTTTGGTGCTTATCCCAGGTCTCATTATCCTGAGCCATTAATGACTCAATCTGATTTAGTCCATTCATCTCAACCAGCCATTCCCTAACTGAGAGAACAACTGCTGTCTCCAGTGTCGTGGGATTAACACTCTGGCTGCAATAAGTCAAAATTGAAAAAGGACGTTTTTTGCGGCCAAAAGAGAGCCTGGAATCAAAGAAGGCAGAGCAATTTGAGGTGAAGGAGTATAATACGTATTTGACATAATTTTATAGCTGGAGAAGATGTCAGTCCAGATGGCAAGTGGGGGTCTGCAGGACCACCATGTATGTAGCATAGTCACCTCCTCTCCACACCTCCAACAAATGTTAGAAACTGAAGGAAACATCCTATGAAGAAGTGCAGGGCATCTATACCATCTAGTTAATATTTTATAGTTTGTTTCCTTGAAGCTACCAGAGATTGACATCTTATGAGCAAGCGTGAACATTTTCCCACGATCAGTGTCTGAAAAAGTAATCTGTAGATTGTTTTGTCAGGTGTGAGACAGTGCGGGGGATCATATGCGAGGGACGCTATGTCTCCCCCAGAATGCGCACTGTCACATAATGAGCCTGGTATAGGGTGTAGGAAAGAGGGACAGTCCACTCCCTCTGCTCCAGGTCTTGTAGGTTTCCAGGAAGGAGACACGGAGTTAAAAGCCTTGTTAGGAGAAAAGGCGGGGTTCCTTGTGGACAGTTTTGGCCTGAAGCTGAAGCAGCAGCATCTGAGGACTGGACAGGTCAAGAGCTCCAGGGGCCGTGTGCGGTAATAACACGGCCTAGCCTTGGAGGGCTGGGAGCTCGGTGCGACCTCAGTCGGAGAGCTCATAACCGTAAGGGACCGGGTTGCTATCTGTGAACTGTATCCATTGTACCCGGCTGCGACCCGGATTCTGGCATCTTGTGCCACCGCTGTGTTTTCAGCAATAAATACGGGTACTGTGTGCACTACTACCGGGCTCAACGTTTTTTCTGTCTTGCAATCCCGGCGCTGCCCCACACAGGCCTCAATAAAATGTGGTGTATCAGAAGACTTAGCCTCTGAAAGTATACCATACATGAGTGAAATTACATGAGTCGGGCTCTCCGTTGAGTACAAAAGAGACTCCAACCCAGTGGGAGAACCAGTGCAAAAAGATCCCAGATACGCCTTTAGTTGGGAGAACTCCAACCAGGAGAATGGCTCTCCATCTGAGTTCCCCCACAGATCCCCCACCGTGGAGAGCCCAGAGAGCCACGTCATCACCTGTGCCATGTAAAGACAATCTACACCCGTCCAGCATAAGAAGGTCCATCTCCCGACAGCCGGTGGGAAATCCACATTATCGAAGAGAGGTCCCAATCTGCAGGGAAAATTGATCAGTCTCAGTCCGTCACTATAGGCGTCCCAGAATCCCAGAAAGGCCCGCGTGAGTGGGGAAAAGTTCACAGCCGGAGGTCTAGTATGGGGCCGTATCCATGGTAGCCAGTAAAGAGGAGAAGGAGCAAGCAAACCCTCCAAGAACACCCACTGTTTGTGTAATGTATTATATCTCCAATCAATTACTCTGGATAAGAGGACAAAGTGATAATATCTCTGGAAGTCCGGAAGCCCAGCTCCTCCCCCCGACTTTGGGTTTGTGAGGACAGAAAAAAGTAGAAGAGGTTTCTTAGAGCCCCAGACAAATCTACGGAGAGCGGAGTGCAACTGTCGAAAAAATTGATCAGGGATAGAAATAGGAACTGTTTGAAATAAGTAGAGGAATCTGAGTAATATATCCATCTTGATGGCATTTATGCGGCCAAACCAAGATAAATGTGTCTTATCAAATCTTTTCAGGTCCGTAAACCTTTTATTTAATAGGAGGGGTGTAATTGAGAGAAAATAGGTCATTAAAGTCCTTAGAAAGAGAGACACCTAAATATCTCAGTGCCTTGTCCTCCCATCTAAATGGGAAAGAGGACTTAAGTCTGAGCTCCAGGTCATCTAACAAGGTGAGATTGAGGGCCTCTGATTTGGAATAGTTAACTTTAAAATTGGAGATTGCGCCAAATTTCTGGAATTCACGAATCAGAACTGGAAAGGCCACTAGACGGTTCGAGACGCATATCAAAAGATCGTCTGCATAAAGGGCTACCGGTAATTTAAATGCGTATTTTTGATCTGTATAGCTTTAATATCTAAGGAATTTCTCAATGGAATTGCCAACTGCTCCATGGCGATTACATAAAACAGGAGCGACAAAGGGCAACCCTGCCTCGTCCCATTGGATATCTTGAAAGGGGACAAGCGAAACCCATTAATCCTAAACCGAGTCGTAGGATTATGATAAAGTGCAAGAATTCTACCCAACATACCCCCATACTCAACCCCAACTGTTTCAAGGAGGCAAGAAGGAAATTCCAGCCACGGCGATCAAACGCCTTCTCAGCGTCAATGGAGAGAAGGCAGGCTGGGATGTTCCGGTCACGCACAAATGAAGAGATAAGCAGGGCTTTAATGGTATTGCCCCTCACCTCTCTCCGCAAAACAAAGTCTTTTTGATCGCCATGAATGGATCCCGGTAACAGAGGCTCTAGTCTGTTAGCTATCATTTTGGCAAATATCTTCATGTCTAAATTTATCAATGAGATAGGGCGATATTTGACACATGAGAGGGGGTCCTTACCAGGCTTTGGGATTACGGTGATTGTGGCTGAAAGAGTTTGTGGGGCGAAAGGGCAATCATCCGAGATGGCATTAAATAACGAGACTAGGTAAGGGGCCAGTTCAGGAGCAAATCGTTTATAAAAGCTAGCAGAAAAGCCGTCAGGGCCAGGACTCTTGCCATTGGAGAATGAGTTAATAGTGTCTATGAGTTTTTGATCCGTAAATGGAGATTCCAGAGCCTCTGCCTCCTCATCACTAATAGGGCGGGAGTGGGGTATTAGCAATATATTCGTCAATCCTTGACTGAAAATCCATAGGGGACATATCGGCCAAAGGACCCTTCAGATTGTATAAGGAGTTATAGTAATCCCTAAATGCGTCCACTATTTCCCGGGGGCTGTGTAAGGGTCTCCCCAATCTGGAGTGAATGGTAGGTATGTAAGTGGTAGGGAGATGTGAGTTTAAAAATCTAGCTAACGCTGTACTCGGTTTGTTCAAAAATTCATAAAGATATGTACGGAATCTATCCTGTTGTCTAGCGGATGCCGAGTGCAGAAGTGAGCACAGGTCAGTTTGCGCCTTCAATAAATCGGCCAACACTTGAGGGTCATGAGACTATTTATGTTGCGATTCTAGTGACTGAGTAGTAGTCAAAAGGTCTAGAATGGATGCATTCCGTTCCCTCTTTAGCCTGGCTCCCTGCTGGATGAGCACCCCCCTTACAGCATCTTTCAGGGCCTCCCATTTAAAAGGAAGGGCAGTGGAATTTGTTTTGGGAAAGTTTAGAAAATCACCAATCGCAGTCCGCCCCGCTGATTTTCACTCCGGATTTTTCAGAAAACCAGGGTTGAGAGAACAGGTCCACCCCGCGTGAGCCAAATCTGGGAGACTTAGGGACAGGGTGACTGGGACATGGTCGGACCAAATCATCAGAGCTATATGGACAGTCGGGTCGGCGGACTGAAGCTTGTGACTGACCAAAAAAAGGTCTATTCTGCTGTGCATATCGTGCACAGCAGAATAGTACGTATAATCCCTGGATCCAGGATGTGTTAATCTCCATACATCAACTAATCTTAATTCCGACAACTTGGCTCTCAGGCTCTCCAAGTGGGAAGCCGGCACAGAAGTCCTGCCCAAGGATAAATCCAAACTATGGTCTAATACCATATTAAGGTCCCCGCCAATCATCACTGGGCCTTCCGCAAAATCGGAAAGAGCGCGTAGGTAAGTCACACATACGCGAGCTTGATCCTGATTTTGTAAGTAAAGATTAGCAACAGTAAATATGTCTCTAGAAACTTTTAGCTTTAGGAATAGAAATCTGCCCTGTGGATCAATTCTAGTATCCAGCACCTGTGCCCATAGAGATTTATGGAGAGCAATGCTAACCCCTTTGAACTTTGCCTCTGGATTGGAACTATGGAACCATTTGCTATAGTACCTATGTTTTAAGTTCGGTGCTTTTTCAGTTCTAAAATGAGTATCCTGTAAATGGAAGATATGTACATGTTGCTTGTGCATGTGGTTAAGAACCTTTGATCTACTCTCAGGAATATAAAATCCTCTAATATTCAGCGAGCATAAGTTGAGTTTTGACATGGTGGCGCAAGGGTGTGAGTGGGGGTGTGACAGGGATAAAGGAAAGTAAGCAAGTAAACATCAAACAGAAGGAGAGAAAAAAAAAGGGGGGTTAGACATAGGAACAGAAAAAAAGAGAAAGAGGGGGCAAGAGGAATGGACGGTGATTCTAAATCCTGCCCTGTTAGTCTAAGGCAACACCAACCTTAAGACCAAGTTTCTAAACAGAAAAAAATCTGTAACCAGTGTTAAAGACACTCTCTAATGCGTGAGGTTACTGGAGTAATTTGCGGACGACTCACCCCCGATCCCACCCCACAGCCATGGATAAGAAAGTCCCATAGACGAATGATCATACAATGCATTATCAACGTAAAGCAAAAACAAATATCCATGGGAATTATATCTTAGAGAAAAGCATACACCAAGATACGGTGGCTCAAGTGGTCAGGACTGCAGCTTTTGCAGCGCTGGGGTCCTGAGGTCCTGGGTTCAATTCCCACCAAGTACACCAAGGACAACATCTGCAAGGAGTTTGTCTATTCTCCCAGTGTTTGCGTGGGTTTCCTCTGGGTACTCCAGTTTCCTCCCACATTGTAAAGACATACTGAGAGGATATTTAGATTGTGAGCTCCAAGAGAGACAGCATTACTGATGTATGTAAAGTGCTATTGAATTAATAGCGCTATATAAATGAATAAATATTATTATTATTATATACCGGCAGAGAGTGCAAAAACCTGTAGGAAAAGCATTCCAGATCAATCAAGGTAGCAGCAAACAACAACAACAGAGCTGACTATTATTAATGCAAGGCCAGGGATATTAAACCCTGTATAAGGCAAAGTCAGGTGGTTTTATCTGAGACACCAGAGCGACGTTTGTGGCCTCTTTTCTTCTTCCGTTCTAGATCCAAGGGAAATCTCCGGGCACCTCTGGGAACCATGATGAAGAATGTAGGTAACTGGGGCCAGTCTAGGATGGTCACCAGAGGAACATTCAGGGCCGCACAGAACTCCGGAAGGTCAGCCGGTGATCTCAAAATGACCATCTCAGAGCCCCTGTGGACCTGTAATTGAAAGGGGAAGCTGTTGTGAATTCTGCTTGTGGGCTCCCTCCTGTGGTTGTGGCTGGTAATGCAGTTGATCCTGTTTTACACTCTTGGTCCGGTGAATTGGATAATTGCAATTCTGACTGGGGTATTTAGGTTTGCAGAATGTCCTCAGTCCTTGCCAGTTGTCTATTGTCGTGGATGTGTTTCACCTCTGCCTGGTCTCTTCCTGCCCTGCTGCAAAACTTCCAAGCTAAGTGAATGGTTTTGTTTTCTTGTGGCACACATGCTGTGTGCTTGCTTTGAAATTGTTTATTTTTGCTCAGAGTGCATGTCTGTCTTAACTTACTCTCTGTGAGGAAGGTTTCTTCCTAGGATTTATGTGCTATTCATTTGTTATTGGCTGGTTCAGCTTTTGATTGTGTCAGCATATATTTAGCATAGTTGGATTCACAGGAGTTCTGCAGATTTAGAGGGCGCCAAGTCTTGAGTAGACTCAGGGGTATTTTTGTATTATCTGCTGTGGATGTTTTTGAAAGGATTTTTATACTGACTGCAATAATATTCTGTCCTGTCTTTATCTATCTAGCTAGAAGTGGCCTCATTTGCTAGATTCTGTTTTCTGCCTGAGTGTGTCTTTTCCTCTCTTACAGTCAATATTTGTAGGGGGCTTTCTATCCTTTTGGGGTTCTGCTCTGAGGCAATATAGAATTCCTGTTTCCATCTTTAGGGGTAGCTAGTTCTCTAACCGTGTTGAGGTATCTAGGGTATGGTTAGTCACATCCCACGGCTACTTCTAGTTGCGTTGTTAGATCAGGAACTGCGGTCAGTATAGGTACCACTTACTCCTGTGAAAAATATTCATGCGGCTCCAAGGTCACCAGATCATAACAGGGAGCCCCATGAATTCTGAATACCTCCTTCTTGTAAGACCTCAAGTAAGGGTCGCAGAGCCCGTCGTTTAGCAATAGTTAAAGGCAAGAGGTTGGCTAAAAGATGTATAGGCAACCTGTTAAAGTCTGTAGCTTCATATTCCCTTGTCTTACGCATTATATCATCCCTGATTTGAAAGAAATGGATTCTGCATATTATATCCATGGGCCGAGCTGGATCATCATTCCTAGGACCCAAAGACCTATGGGCTCTGTCCATCTCAATATACTAGTCCAAGGGTATATCCAAAAAAGAGTTGAATATATGTTGAAGTGCTAGGGCAACGTCCCGTGGCAACACACATTCTGGGATCCCTCTGAGCCTAATATTGTTCCTCCTATTTCTATTCTCAGAATCTTCCATCATGTCAAGCAACAACTGGAAGTTCTGAGAATGTTGATCCAGTCTCTGTTTGTGCTCCTTCAATTGAGATGAGAGATCTGCAACTTCCTTTTCAACTGTCTGCACAGAGCTTTTAAGTTGGGAAGTATCCTCTTTAAGTGATCTGATCTCAGATTTACAGACTGCTTCTAAAAATTGTATATAGCCCTCCATATTGTCTTTGGTGGGAATAGAGTGCAGTCTGGTACGAATATCGTGCAGATCATCAACCTGAGGTGTGAGGGTTCCAGAAAATGGTGCAGGATGAGAGGGCTCATGAACAGTAGAAGGGGTTGGTGGAGAAAGTTGCAATAAAGCTGATGCGTGGCCCCTTTCTAATGTCACTGATACTTAAGTCTCCCCAGTCACCTCTGTGCCTTCCACTGTAGAAGTTGTTATACAGGAGTGGGGCTTTGGAGGAGTCCCTCGGCACCACCTCCCTTAGAGGAGCCTCCCTCCAATGTTACAGGAGAAGAGGAGGGGGAAGAATGGCGGGTTGTCCTTCTGTGCCTTAAGGCGCCCTGTTCCTGCGCCTCTCTCTCCCACCCGCTCTGCAGGTTTGCCAATTACCTCAAGAGATGATAATTCACCTCCTTTGATGCTCTTGTTGGCCGACGTCCCTCCTAGGAGCCCAGCGCTACTAGGAGCTGGGCTGCAGAAGCTCATGAGTGTCGGCCTCCCGCCGCATCTCCAGAGGCCACCATTGCAGGGCGCGTGGAGCATCTGCTGGGTCCTCCCAGGGCTGAGAGGAACCTGGTGATGTCGGTTTTGATTGGCATCCAGATAGGCTGTATACCCGAGGGTCTAGAGAGCGATGTCCGTTACAATCGGGGCTCCCAGTGTGGCAGATTAATGCAGATAGCAGGCTGCAGGGAAGATCGGGTGCGAGAGCTCTGCTTAAGTGCGGCCGTCTGACGCCATACCCAGGCCACACCCCCAAACGGCAATTTAAAAGAGAATCTGTCACCTCCCTGGTGCTTTCCAAAGTGAAAGCACCACTGAATGCAGCGTGTATGCTGTATTCAGAGAAGGTGTGTACCATGGTTCTACTCCACCGTAAAAAAACACTTTGGAAACTTTAGAGTCAAGAGGTCCAAGGGGCTTATCTGATTATGCTGTGCTCACTGCCAACTCGGTCCTCCCAGCCTCCTGTCTGTGTGTTCTGCCTCCTCTTGTGTGGGTCTGCCCTCCTCTTTGGCAACACACACACACAGGCAGGAGGCGGAGAGGAACGGGCTGGCCTAGCACAGCATAATAAGATAAGCCCCTTGGACCTCTCAACCCTCAACTGGTGAGGTGGGGTTTGCCACACCCCAGGGAACTTTTGTTCGGCTGCCATTCATTGAAAAATGCTGGTATGAGGATACATGTCTCACTAGCTTCCATCCATTTCCTTGTCAACAGGATGTCATCAAGGCCTCTCTTCTGGTCAAGCATAACAGAGCTAGCTGTCGCTAAGTGCTGTCTTGGCCTTGCTGAACCCCCATATCACCACTCACATAATTATTTTTTACACATTTTCACATTTGGTAATTGTACCGTAAGGTATTGCATTGACTGCAAAAAATGACTAATTTCATGCAAACCAAATGAGACAATATTCCTTTTATTTTTATCTTGAACGGCTTGTGGTGTTTTCAATTTTCATGTTAATACTTATGTTCACTTGTTTTTGAAAAATGTTTGTGATTTTTATTTACATTATCCTAAAAGTCATGTTTCATAATGCCCTTGGATTTAATCATCAAATAATTACATTTTCCGAAACTTGTGGGTGTCAAAAATTTGCTATACTCATGTGTATACTCAATCACCAATAAGAAATGATTAAAACAAACGTTATCTTTGCATTTTCTGTAAAAATTTGAGATTTCTAAACAACACTTGGGTATAGGAAACCCCACATCACCAGTTGCGTGACAAAAACCCCACCTCACCAGTTGACTCTAAACTTTCTACAGTGTTTATTTTGGGTTACGGGGGGTAGAGACATGGTTCACACCTTCCCTGAATGCAGAATACTCACTGCATTCAGTGGTGCTTTCACTTTGGAAAGCATCAGGGGTGCGACAGGTTCTCTTTAAGATCTCTTTACAGGTGTTCAATGGGATTTAGATCTGGACTCATTGCTGGTCACTTCAGAACTCTCAAGCGCTTTGTTTACATCCATTTCTGGGTGCTTCTTAAAGTATATTTGGGGTCATTTTTCTGCTGGAAGACAGATGACTTAGGATGCAAACCCAGCTTTCTGACACTGGGTATTACATTGAGATCCAAAATCCTTTGGTAATACTGTATTCAGATTTCATAATACCTTGCACAAAGTCAAAGTACCCAGTGCCAGAGGCAGCAAAAAAGCCCAATGTAATGCTAGGGTAGTAGTAGAATGAGCTGACTGCAGCAAGCAAGTGTAGTGTGCCGTCACGCTACTGTTCACTCTTAATTAAGGGCTGGATACTTTTCACCCGCCTCCTGATCTTGGAAACAGGGTATTTTGGCAGTGCCTTTCTCAGTTGGCAAGTAGCATGATGGCTGGTGACTGAGCTCCCAGTCCACATTCAGATCAGACACACAAGTGAACGAAATGAAGCAGAGCTGTATATAACCAAGTAGAAAAAACAGGGACAAAACCAAGACCAGAAGCCAGAGCAAAAAAAGCCCTGAGAAGCACACCAAACTACTAGCTGTGATGCTAGTCACCACATGGACAAGAAGAAGTATAATAGTCAAACATTCAAGTCAGATACCAGGAGAGCACATCAAGACAGAGGGGATAAAACAGATGCATAGTTAAGTCATGGTCTGAGGTCAGTTACCTGTAGAGGAGCGAATCATCGTAGAGGGACAAGACAAAAAAAAATGCTCAAACACAGGCAAGTTCAAGCAGCTAAAGATCAATTCCCAGAGCATAGATTCAAAAAACAAACTCAGCACCTCAGAGCTGAAACTAAGGCCAGCTTCACGTCATGGTTTTGTGCTGTCAGGTTGGATCCTGTTTTTTGCAGGATCCACCAGACAGAAACTGACAGGAGAGGATGTGGTGCAATTGCTGCCAAATATGCTCATGGATCCTGTGTTTTGCACGATTCGTTTAATGCTTCTGTCCATGGTGCTGATCTTTCTGCCTGTGTGTTCAGTGCTGCTGTCCATGGTGCTGAACTCTCAGCGTGTCTCAGAAATGCTGCTGTCCATGGTGCTGAATGAGCACGGCAGCATTTCAGAGCATGCTCTGTGCTGTACATTGGATCCGGGAAACAATCCGATTTTTTCAGAATCTGGCGCCCATAGTTATAGGCGCCGGATCGCCTCAGTTCCAGGACTGTCTCATTTTGTCCGATTCTTGCACCGGAGCCAAAAAATGATGCAGGCTCTGATTTTGTGCCCGGTAAAAAAAAGACAAAATCGGATCAGGCACAGAAAACACAAAGCCGGATGGCCAAATAGGACCAATCTGGCACCATAGGAATGCATTGAAGGCAAAACCAGATGAGGTTGTGTCTGGTTCAAACCAGACACAACCTGATGCAGAAAAACATGATGTGTAGCTGGCCTAAGACTGGCAGTGCTCTGGGAGAAACTGCAGAGTTAAAAGGCTGAGCAATTAATTGAGACAAGGAGCAGCTGCAGAATCTCAGCACAAGCTAAAAAGAGATTGGGCGACTGAACTGCCAATAAGAAAACCAACAGCCCAGCACATCCCAGCTCTAGATAGTATGATTAACCTGTCAATCACCCAGCCCAGCACACCCTGTTTGCAGAGTGTGGGAATTGTGACACTAACCTCTACTACCCAATCACAACTGAATAATCAGCACTACACAGAGGATATTTCGGGTTTAAATCTGCCTCTCAGAGGTCACATGACATCGCTGAGACAACATCCAATCTCCACCCTCAGCCCAGCGAGGGAAAGGAGGAGGGGAATGAAGGGAACTTCCCTCCACCTAGCTCAACCAGCAGACACAGTATCCCGTATCTGCTGACAAAAGTTGTCACTAGGGATCTGGCATCCAGGGGCCCCTGAATAGCATAATTACATGGAGCAAAGGCGTCCCACCTTCTAGCAACACCAGAAGTAAATCTCCCAGAGCATAAAACATGGCCAGAGCGAGTATCTGTACTAGCTCCACTCTCTGGGGCGACACTGTACCCCTCATTTCCAGCAACATGCGACCCAACAGAGAGCCAGAGCATGTCCACAAGTGCATGGGACCTGCTCAGATATACATACTCCAGACCTGACACCCAAAACATCTTTGAGCCTTCACCATATTTACCTGTAGGTACTGTGTTCCTTTCTTTGTGAGTCTTCATTTTCAGCAAACAGAATGATGTGCTTTACCAAAAAGGTCTATCTTGGTATAATCGGCAACACACTTTCTCTTGGCTTGGTTTTATACATTTTCATAAAGTAGAGTCTAGCTTTTTTATATTTCTGTGTCAGCTGTGTGATCTTACTGGGTATCCTGCCAAACATTTCATTAATTTAAGTGTCGATGGATAGTTCACACTGATGCTGATGCACGCAGATCCTGCAGGAAAGCTTGAATTTCATTTTAACTTGATTGGAGCTGCTTATCCACCATCTGGACTATCTTGTGTTGCAACCTTTCATAAATTTTTCTCGGGCATTTATGTTCAGGGACATTAACTACAGTGTTATGGGTTGTTAACTTCTTGATCATGTCACAGTAAGTGACTTGTAACTAGAGGTGAGCGATGTTCAAGTAGAAATGTTTGCCAATTTCAAATTCAACCTGTTTTGGGCTATGTTCGAGTCATTCAACGAATTCGAACAATTTGCTAAAAATCCGGTAATTCGAGGTTATGTTTGAAAACACTTCATTGACCTAAAGCGTTACTGAGATTTCACAGTAATGCGTTTGTTCAACGTTATTATGAGTTTCAGTGTCTAGGAATGAATAGTGGGTGAGGGGGGGCTGGGGAGACGTCTGTGGTGAAATAATGCAGATCTCCATTTTTTTTTCCTTGCCGCTCTTACTTACTGTGGGTGGTCCGGTCTGTCAGCCTATCAGCATGCATAGAGCAAACTGCACTTTTTGCACACTCCTCGCCATTTTCTCAGTGATGCAGCTCAGTGTCAGATGGCACCGCTGCTGCTGCTGCTGTGGGAACTACAGAGAAAGCTAGTTAGATAACGATTCAATTGCAAGTTAGATAGAGATAGATGATAGGTTTATGGACTACTTCCAAGAACAGCCCTTTTGAGGGCTTAAAAGCATTTTTTGCCAGGCAGGTCTGTTCCAGTGCTGTGCAAGCGTTTTTTAAAGCATCTGGCCAAATCTAGCCCAGTGAACCACGCTGCTGGAGTGGTCTCAGATCAAGGATCTCTGCACCCTTCTGCAGTGTTTTGAAATGGCTACTAAGATGTTTAGCGCTGACGATGCCATTATCAACATGACAATTCCGGTCATCTACATGCTGGAGCACACTTTAACCGGTTTTCAGAGTTAGGTGGTGGGCCAAGAGAAAGCGGAGGAAGTACAGGAGGAGGCGTATGCGGAAGGGATAACAAGATCTCAAAGGTCCAGACGGTCGACAGCACCAAGGCGGCTGGCAACGGAGGGTGGGCGAGAGAGATTAACGAGGGCGCATGGTAGCAGCCAAACTGTTGATGAAGGTGCACAAGCCAAGGAAGAAATTGAGGATGAAGAGGCGATGGGTTTGGAAGACTCAGCAGATGAGGGAGATCTTGATCACATTTCTGCTGTGCGAGGTTGGGGGGCGAGGGCCCGTGTATAAGCCGACCCCCCTACTTTTGCCCCCAAAACCTGGGAAAACCTATTGACTCGTGTATAAGCCGAGGGTGGACCCAAGCACAGGTATACAGCCCCCAGCAGTGTGGTATACAGCAGCCCCAGAGGTATATACAGCAGCCCCAGTGGTAGTATACAGCAGCAGCCCCAGTGGTATATACAGCAGCAGCCCCAGTGGTATATACAGCAGCAGCCCCAGTGGTTAGTATACAGCAGCCCCAGAGGTATATACAGCAGCCCCAGTGGTAGTATACAGCAGCCCCAGTGGTAGTATACAGCAGCCCCAGTGGTAGTATACAGCAGCCCCAGAGGTGTATACAGCAGCCCCAGTGGTAGTATACAGCAGCCCCAGTGGTAGTATACAGCAGCCCCAGAGGTATATACAGCCCCAGAGGTAGTATACAGCAGCCCCAGAGATATATACAGCCCCAGTGGTAGTATATAGCAGCCCCAGTGGTAGTATACAGCAGCCCCAGAGGTAGTATACAGCAGCCCCAGAGGTATATACAGCCCCAGAGGTATATACAGCCCCAGTGGTAGTATACAGCAGCCCCAGAGGTAGTATACAGCAGCCCCAGAGGTATATACAGCCCCAGAGGTAGTATACAGCAGCCCCAGAGGTATATACAGCCCCAGTGGTAGTATACAGCAGCCCCAGTGGTAGTATACAGCAGCCCCAGAGTTAGTATACAGCAGCCCCAGAGGTATATACAGCCCCAGAGGTATATACAGCAGCCCCAGTGGTAGTATACAGCAGCCCCAGTGGTGTATACAGCAGCCCCAGTGGTGTATACAGCAGCCCCAGAGGTAGTATACAGCATCCCCAGAGGTAGTATACAGCAGCCCCAGAGGTGTATATAGCCCCCCCCATCAGTATACAGGGCCCCCCTTGGTGCACAATCCTGTAAAGGAAGAGATTAGTATACTTTTCACTGTCCCGCTCCCGCTGTCCCGCCGCCGTCATCACGCTCCTCCGTCTTCATCCAGCGTCTTCCAGCTTCCTCTGGCGCGCAGACAATGACGTCATTGCCTGCGCCGACCGGAGGAAGCCGGAAGAAGACGGATGAAGACGGAGGAGCGCGATGACTGCGGCGGGACAGCGGCAGCGGGACAGTGAAAAAGTATACTAATCTCTTCCTTTACAGGTTTGTGCAGCAAGGGGAGGCCTGTATACTGATGGGGGCGGGCCTGTATACTGTATACACTGTATACAGTGTATACAGTATACAGTGACTCGCGTATAAGCCGAGAGGGGGACTTTTCAGCCCAATTTTTGGGCTGAAAAACTCGGCTTATACGCGAGTATATACAGTATTTGTAATGTGGGTAGATTGCTGTCACTTTTCCTGGTGTTTGTTGTCTATTCTGAATAGTTTGGCAGTTTTTGGGCACCTTTTGAAGGTGTTTTCTACCGGGTTTCCCCGAAAATAAGACACTGTCTTATATTAATTTTTGTTCCAAAAAGTCCGCCATGTCTTATTTTCGGGGGGTGTCTTATATTAGCCAAAAAAAAAAGTGGGGTACCGTATCCCACTGCAGCACCTTCCATCCCAGTACGGTACCGTATCCCACTGCAGCAGCCTCCCATCCCAGTACGATACCGTATCCCACTGCAGCAGCCTCCCATCCCAGTACGGTACCGTATCCCACTGCAGCAGCCTCCCATCCCAGTACGGTACCGTATCCCACTGCAGCAGCCTCCCATCCCAGTACGATACCGTACCCCACTCCAGCCGCCTCCCATCCCAGTACGGTACCGTATCCCCCTGCAGCCTGCCATGTGTGTACACACACACACATCACACACTCACACCTCACATATACACACACACACCACACACCACACACACACATACACATACACACTTTCACTTACTTATCGTACTGCTTTCTTTGCAATTTCTTTCCTCTGCGGTGCTGCTTTGGTTGTGCATAGTGCAGGAGCCCTGGGCCAATCACAGTGCAGGAGCCCAGGGCCAATCACAGCGCAGGAGCCCAGGGCCAATCACAGCGCAGGAGCCCTGGGCCAATCACAGCGCAGGAGCCCTGGGCCAATCACAGCCCAGGACTGACGTCAGCTTGCCCATGATACCTGCGCTATGATTGGCGCAGGGCTCGTGGGCGGAGACCAGCACAGAGCGCCGGAGCGCTCCAGGGCTGTGAGAGCTACAGAGTGGCGGGCCCGGACAGCGGGGGCAGCGGGGAGCGGGGATACAGATGCATGCCCCGGTCTTGTGATCGGCGGCATGCAGCGCAGGTATGCCTTATAATCGGGGGTGTTCTTATATTAGGAAGTAGGGCGGGGAAACACGGTATGTGTTTGCTGTAGCCTGCTATTGATTTCAATGGGGTTTGCGGTGTTCGACGAACATTCGACAAACAAATCACAAATTTGACGAATCGAATCGAATTTGAACATTGAGGTAGTGGCTCATCACTATTTGTAACCTTGAAATTGTTAATGCTTTTCAACAATTTTGGTTCTCAAGTCCTCAGAAAGGTCTTTTCTCCTCTTTCTGTTCTGCATGTTAAATGTGGCTCAGGCTGCTTTCACATTGCGATTGTAAATTGGACAGCCACGTATACGATTTGGCCCCCATGTTATCCTTTGGGTGTCGGATCGGATTTGACCTAATTGCCATCCGATTTTGTGGGATCCGATTTGTGTCCGATTTTTTGCTGTACCCAAAATCAGA
>JARQOC010000004.1:493432459-493459768 GCA_033576535.1 Allobates femoralis
CACACATTTCGCGACTCCTTGCGCTGTAAATGTTGCCTTTTAGGCTGGTGGAGACGGAAGCATTCCACAACCTGATGGCAGGGGCTGTCCCACGTTACTCGGTCCCTAGCCGACACTATTTTTCCTGGTGTGCCGTCTCCGCATTACATAAGCACGTGTCCCAAAACATCATACGTGCCCTTAACAATGCAGTTTCAGGCAAAGTCCACCTAACCACGGACACGTGAACAAGTGCTTGTGGCCCGGGCCGGTACATCTCTCTGACGGCACACTGGGTTAATATTCTGGAAGCCGGGACCCAGTCTGAGCTTGGGATGGAACACGTCCTTCCGACACGAAGGATTGCAGGCCCTAACTCAGTCAGGGTTTCACCCACAGTGTACAGCTCCTGAACCTCATGATCCTCACCCTCCTCCTCCTTCACTTCACCCTCTACACCAGTCCAAAGCTGGAAGCACTGAAACAGCAGGCAGATCACTGGCTCACACCGCAGAACCTACAGCTAGGCATGGTCGTGTGTGACAATGCCCGGAACCTGGTGGCGGCTCTGTGGCGAGGCGAGCTGACACATGCTCCATGCGTGGCCCATTTTATTATTATTATTTATTTATATAGCGCCATTAGGTTCCATGGCGCTTTATATTAGGATAAGGGAGACAAGAACAAGTACACTAAATATAGGCGATCAGGACGTACAGGTACAGGAGGGGCAGGGACCCTGTCCACGAGGGTTCACAGTCTACGAGGGGCGGGTTGGGATACAGTAGGATGGGGGAATGCCAGGTATGGGGCGGTCGCCTGGGTCTCATGGCAGGTTGTAGGCTTGATGGAATAGGTGAGTCTTCAGGTGACACTTTAAGCTTGTCAGGGTAGGAGAGTGTCTGACGTGTTGGGGCAGGGAGTTCCAGAGTAAGGCAGATGCCCGAGAGAAGTCCTGGATTCGGTTGTGCGAAGAGGTGATGAGGGGGGAGCAGAGGAGGAGTTCTTGGGAGGAGCGGAGGTTGCGTGAGGGTAGGTATCGGGAGACCAGGTCGGAGCTGTATGGTGGGGCCAGGTTGTGTATGGCTTTGTACGCCATAGTTAGTGTTTTGAATTGGGATCTCTTGGAGGTGGGGAGCCAGTGAAGGGCTTGGGAGAGGGGGGAGACAGGGGAGTAGCAGGAGGACAGGTACATTAGTCGGGCAGCGGAATTGAGGATAGACTGGAGAGCTGTGAGGGAGTTAGCCGGGAGGCCATTGAGAAGGAGGTTGCAGTAGTCAAGGCGGGAGATGATAAGAGCATTAATGAGTGTTTTAGCGGTGTTGTGGGTGAGGAAGGACGGGATCCGTGAGATGTTCTTTAGCTGGAGCCGGAGGGATGTGGTGAGGGCCTCGATGTAGGGCTTGAAGGATAGGGAGGAGTCAAGGATTACCCCGAGGCACTTGGCTTGGGGGACTGTGGAGAGGGCGCAGCAATTGACGCAGATGGATAGGTTGGGAAGTGGGGGGGAATTTCTTGGGGGCAAGACTATGAATTCAGTTTTAATCAGCTTGTAGGACAAAGTACCGTGGGTCCGCGCTGCCACTTCAATTAATGGAGATAAAAACCAGCCACACGGGAATGTCTGGATTAAACAGGATTCTTCTTTAATAGTCCAACATGTTTCGGAGTTATCTCCCAACTCCTTCCTCAGGTAATCAGGACATTACCTAAGGAAGGAGTTGGGAGATAACTCCGAAACATGTTGGACTATTAAAGAAGAATCCTGTTTAATCCAGACATTCCCGTGTGGCTGGTTTTTATCTCCATTAATTGAAGTGGCAGCGCGGACCCACGGTACTTTGTCCTACAAGCTGATTGAACCACAGTGATCTGTGGAAGTACGGTCCTGCAGCAAACCACTCACAGATGAGCGATCATTACCAGTTGTGGGTTTTCACAACTGCATCAGGTGAGCAGCTCCCTTTTTACACATATTTCAGCCTTATAAAAGAAGGTATTACCCTATGTGCGCATTCTTGAATTGCTTTTAGATTAATTCAGTTTTGTCCATGTTGAGTCTAAGGAAGCGAGCAGAGAAGAAGGATAAGATGGCGTAAAGGCATTGTGGGATTTTGGAGAGTATGGAGGTGATGTCAGGGCCGGACAGGTAGATTTGGGTGTCGTCGGCGTAGAGGTGGTACTGGACGCCTTGGGACTCAATGAGTTGCCCTAGGCCGAGAGTGTATATGGAGAAAAGTAGGGGTCCCAGGACCGAACCTTGGGGGACTCCGACAGAAAGGGGGTAGGGTGAGGAGGAGGTGTGGGAGTGGAAGACGCTGAAGGTCCGTTCCGCTAGGTATGAGGAGATCCAAGAGAGGGCAAGGTGGGTGATGCCGAGGGATTCCAGGATCTGGAGGAGAAGGGAGTGGTCAACCATGTGGTCAACCTCGTGGTTCAGCGGTTTCTTAAATACTACCCGGAGCTGTCTGATCTGCTCGTAAAAGTACGCCGCCTGTGTGCCCAATTTTAGAAAGTCACCTACTGCTTCAGCCGCCCTTGCCAGCTTTCAGCAGCGTTTGCACATTCCGTATCACAGACTGGTCTATGATGTCCCCACTCCCCACGCATTGGAATTCCACACTGCACTTGTTGGTCAGGATTTGTGAGCAGAAGAGGGCAGTTGTTGAGTACCAGCATCAACTAGGCCGTCGGTATATGGTTCAAACTCCACACATAAGACCTCAGGAGTGGACATGGATGTCCGACATATGTACCGTCCGCCAAAACTTTGAGGACTTCACCAAGATGGTGAGGGGAGATGATGCCATAATTAGCTTCACCATCCTGCTTCTCTGTCTTATAAAATGCTGTCTGCTCAAAATCAAAAACGATGCATTGCAGGCGGAACACGATGAGTTGGAGCAATAAACTGTACTGGGTGATTACACACAGCCTAGCCTCATCTCATCCCATTATATGGTGGCTCAAGTGGTTAGCACTGCAGCCTTTGCAGCACTTTGGCTTGAGGTCCTGGCTTCAATTCCCACCAGGGACACAAAGGACAACATCTGCAAGGAGTTTGTATGTTCTCCCCGTGTTTGCGTGGGTTTCCTGCGGGTACTCCGGTTTCCTCCCACATTGTAAAGACATACTGATAGGATGTTTAGATTGTGAGCTCCAAAAGAGAAAGCATTACTCATGTATGCAAAGTGCTATGGAATTAATAGCGCTATATAAATTAATAAATAATAATAATAATAATTCCCGAGGCGGAGAGGTCTACAAAAATGCTGCAGTACCACAAGGCCCTAGTTGCAGAATTACTCAAAAAATTCACTTCTGAAAACACTTGCGGCAGAGGTCGCGGTTTGGTGGACAACCAAGGTGTCCGGCAGAGATAGGCACAAATCAAATCCAGCAGAGGTAGGGGAAAACTCTCCAAGATCTGGGACAGTTAGCCCCTCCCATAGCACAGGCCCTCTAGTGCAGGGTACTGTCACAAGGACTGCAAAGTTTGTAAAGATGCTGAAGGAGTACCTTGCCGATTGTACGAAAGTGCTCCTAGATTCCTCTGTGCCTTCTAATTATTGGGTATCCAAACTGGACACGTGGCAGTAATTGTCCCTCTACTCCTTGGAAGTCCTGCCCTGCCGTTAGCGTTTTGTCAGAGCGTGTTTTTATTGCCGCAGGTGGAATCATTACAGATAAACGCACCCGCCTGTCAACTGAAAATGCTGACCAGTTGTTTTTGACATGGATACTGAGATTGAAGATTAAATTACAGATGCTATACTGGTCAGACACAAACGCTGACTACAATAGCGTGTCTTTTGGCGTATCCTAATTTACGCTGCAACAGACTGTAGCAGCACTGAGATGCAAATTTAGTGCAGACAAGAGTATGTTTTTAGCACGACCCTAAGTTTTGAAATTAAGGCCCTGCAGGTGGACTAGTCAGACACAAACGCTGACTACAATAGCGTGTCTTTTGGCGTATCCTAATTTACGCTGCAACAGACTGTAGCAGCACTGAGATGGAAATTTAGTGTAGACAAGAGTGTGTTTTTAGCACGACCCTAAGTTTTGAAATTAAGGCCCTGCAGGTGGACTAGTCAGACACAAACGCTGACTACAATAGCGTGTCTTTTTGCGTATCCTAATTTACGCTGCAACAGACTTTAGCAGCACTGAGATTCAAATTTAGTGCAGACAAGAATGTGTTTTTAGCACGACCCTAAGTTTTGAAATTAAGGCCCTGCAGGTGGACTAGTCAGACACAAACGCTGACTACAATAGCGAGTCTTTTGGTGCACCCTAATTAAAGCTGCAACCTACAGTAGCAGCAATTAGATGCAAAATTAGTGCAGAGAAGAGTTTTTTTTTAACACAAGGCTTTTGGTGTACCCTAATTAACGCTGCAACCTGCAGTAGCAGCAATTAGATGCAAAATTAGTGCAGAGAAGAGTTGTTTTTTAGCACAAGGCTTTTGGTGTACCCTAATTAACGTTGCAACCTACAGTAGCAGCAATTAGATGCAAAATTAGTGCAGAGAAGAGTTTTTTTTTAACACAAGGCTTTTGGTGTACCCTAATTAACGCTGCAACCTACAGTAGCAGCAATTAGATGCAAAATTAGTGCAGAGAAGAGTTTTTTTGTAGCACAAGGCTTTTGGTGTACCCTAATTAACGCTGCAACCTACAGTAGCAGCAATTAGATGCTAAATTAGTGCAGAGAAGAGTTGATTTTTAGCACAAGGCTTTTGGTGTACCCTAATTTGAGCTAAAACCTACTCCTGCCTATAGTGAGCTAAATAAATCCCTAAAAGCAAGGTTTTTGAGATGGATGAGCCTGGAAACCAGCCCCAGATGCGATGCAGGCTGGTATACTGGCACAATGAAGTTTGGTAGATACCCTGCCTCCCTGCCTGCCTGTATACTACTCTAGTAGTCCTCAGAAGGACTGTTGTGGTAAATAGACTGGCAGCCCTGTGCCTACAGTAGCTGAAAGGCCACAAATCTGTCCCTCAATCAGCAGCAGCTCTCCCTACACTGACTGTGTAATGGCGCAGAGTGACGAGCACAGCACGGTCAGGTCTTATACCTGATGACGCTGTGCGGCCAGCCAATCACTGTAATGCCACAACCAACATGGCTGTGGCATTACAGTGTGTCAGCCAATCCCTGCATGCGGGCTGGCTCTGAAAAGAGCGCCAACATGCAGGGAGGTGGACCCCGAGCACAGCAAGAGTATCGCGAGATTACTCGGTACTCGCCGAGTAGCCCGAGTACCGTGATATTCGTGCGAGTACCGAGTAGTGACAAGCATAGTCACTCATCTCTACTAGGATACTGTATTTCTGCCGTATATTTGATATTCACACTTTGGAAACACACTCAGACCTCATGTTCTTTTGCATACTTTTGACTGAAGTTTATGGTCAGGATGCAGGAGAGGTTTTCTTCTGATGACTCATCCATGCAAGCCATATTTGTGCAGGTGTCTCTGAACAGTAGAACACTGTACCACATCTCCAGAGTATGCTAAATCTTCCTGAAGGTCTTTTGCAGTCACGCAGGGGTTCTGATTTGCCTCTCCAATAACCCTACTTCATAGTTCACGTGGGTAGGCCACGGCAAGTACAGTCTACATTTGAATACTGATATGCAATTAGGTTCTGGGGCTGTAAGAGCATGCTCTTACAGCCCCAGAACCTAATTGCATATCAGTATTCAAATTTAGATGGAGTATTTATATGCTGTTATAAGAAGGTTCAGAGTCTTTTGGTGGCATAAGAGCAGCAGAGTAGATGTATATCAAGAGCATGGTATAGACCTTGGAACACTGTGGTACTTTCCTAGTTCATCACAGCACATGCAAGAATACACTTGGAGCAATTAACAGTCCGGACAGCGAGGATACAGGGTTAAGAGCATTTAACCATCTTGGCTGGAGAAATCAGAGAAATATCTTGGGGCTTGGGGTCTGATGGAGGTCTTATGGTAATGGCCACCTCCATTTGTGCTCTGCACCCTAAGGAGTCTGGGCCGGGACTGGGGATTTTCCAGCCTGTCTAGCCTGTAGCTAGAAGCAACTCCACCCCTTGAGCCTCAATTTACATGTTGGATTCTGACAACACTACAACCTATACACTCCACTAGCAGATGGCGCCGGAACACAATAGAAGTGACAGAATAGAACAGCTGAAACATAGAGCTGAAACATACCTGAGGAATATGAAAGATTAAAGGGAGCCCGTCAGCTCGTTTTAACCCCTTATTCTACCACTATCTGTCCCTTCACCTTGCTAGCTCATCCCTAACTATCCCACTCTGACAAAAAACTGCACTATAAAATCTGTGAAAAATTATTTAATAACTTGCAACCAGTCTACGCCACAGTTCCGTTCCGGTGCATTATGGGGGATTATGAGGTGTATGGACCTGCTTCAATATGCGCACTGCGCATGCGCTGGAGCCCAACCGTACAGCCCATACACCTGCACATTGCGCAGGACCAGAACTGACGTCTGGCCGGCGCATCATACTACATGGAGAAGGTGGTGGGAATTTAAAAGAGAGGACAAACAGGAGACAGAATGATGACACCCAGCGGGGCATGCTACAAGCATGCGAGGGGGGAGAATGGAGACCCAGAAACCGCTCATTCCAGTCTATGGCATAGACAGGATGTAAGTTATTAAATTATTTTTCACAAGTTTTATAGTGCAGTTTTAGGTCAGAGAGGGATGGTGAGGGATGAACTAGCAGGTGCAGGGACAGGTAATGATAGAATAAGGTGCTAAATCGAGCTGACAGGTTCCCTTTAATGAGTTTCAGATTCATTTAAATCATATAACAGTAGAGGGACAGCTGAGGAGTGAGTTGCAGTGTACAGAGGCTAGTCATGGTCCAGGGTTACATGGTCCAGGAACATACACAGTCTGGACCGTGTCACTACAGTATTAGCTACAAGTCACTATTAGAAATTGCTCATCTATTGTAAAGGCTATATCACTTTTGTCATATTTTTCTGCATCATACCTATATCATTCTGAAATGTCTCATCAAAATAAGCTTCATGAAGAATGTAATTCTGCACTGCGAACATGGTGGTCCGATAATCTGAAGTGTTGAACACATTCTGTCCTAAGACCACAGTGATCCTTTTCACACTCGGTCTGTAAAAAATGGCAGCAAACACTTATCAATTTAAACACTCTAGTAATGTAAGCATCAACTTCATCTTATGCAAATAAACCTAAGGGGCAAGAAAGTCAAGGATTTCCTAAAAGTGGAGCCAGTTCCAAGAATATTGTCATCCATGTTCACGAGCTGATAAACGTTAATTAGAGTTTATAGGAGAGCTTTTTCACAATTAACCATATAAGAAAACATGTCGGTATGGTAATCACCTTGAGAAATGGACAAAATGATTATTTGTCTGGTGATTTGCTTATTTTGTATGCATAAAATGTATTGTTATTGGCATTGTATGTTCACATGTAAATAGGGGTTTACTGCAGATAACATTCTGTATATAATGTAAGAATGACAGTTAGGCTAGGGTCACATTACCGTTTGCGACACACTCAGGGAAGTCACGCTAAAAACTTAGACTTTGGCAGCATAAGCGCTGTTGCTACCAATAGGGTAGCGCGACGTTAACTCTGCCAATGATCCCCTATGGAGAGGCGGCCCGTAGCGCGGCTCCAACGTGGCCATCTGAGTGAAATCTCACGTTACTTCCTATCGCGAGAAAAGACGTTGTTGAAAGCGTCTTTTCTCACGTTAGAAAATAACGTGAGATTTCACTCAGATGGCCGCGTTGGAGCCCCACTAAAGGCCGCCTCTCCATAGGGGAATATTGGCAGCGTTTACGCTGTGCTAACCTGGGGGTAGCACCGCGTTTGTGCTGCCAAAGTCTAAGTTTTTAGCGCGACCCCACTGAGAGTGCCGCAAATATTAATGTGATCCTAGCCTTATAGCAATTGTTTTATCCTGTCATTTTTGTCATCCTGTATTAGGTTGTGTTTACACTCAGCAGCTTTGAACTACAGCAGATGTGTTGGTGCACTACTTTACTGTTTAGCTGCAAAATCTCTTTATCTTGCTATTTCGCCAGCAAGATAAAGAGATTTTGCAGGGAAATAGTGGAAAAACGGCAGAAGTCCAAAAGGTGGCGTAACTTGAAGCTCATGGGCCCCAATGCTAAACCTCTAACGGGGCCCTCAGTTATTGCAAATCTCTAATAGCATTAGTCTTTTTCTATATGCCAAAGGGACTTTTGGGGCCCCCCTAGGCTCCAGGGCCCGGGTGCGATTGCAACCCCTGCAACTATTGTAGTTACGCCCCTGAGTACAAAGCTGTTGTGGTGGTTTCCAACTGCAGCTTGACCGCATATGAAAGCAGACTAAACTGCCACTAATAACTTGAACATAGATGATCAGCATTCATTATGGTATGAATGTGACAAGTATAAATAGGCCACAAGCTACATTTAAATATTGGGAGTTATAATAGTTATAATTCCTTACTCCGATGTGGAAAAACAGCATTAGATAGAAGTATAATGTCTAAAAATGTGCCAAATGTATACCATATCTAAGAGCAATACATTTATCAAACATCATGATGCATTTGGTTATGCAGACACAAGCTGTAGTGACTTTAAATTCCCTTGTGTCCATTTGCTGCATACAGGATCAAAAAGTATGGAGCAACTGTTGCGCTCAGGGTCAGGTATTCAGGTTTCAGGCGCGAGGTTCGGGGGGGATCACTGGTGGCGATGCCTGAGCCCGTGACCCTGAGGGAACTCCTATTGGGGGTAGTAAATTGAAGGTTATGAAATAAAAGTTATTTTGTGACGCCATCTGTAGTACCTGGTGAGGGATCACCAGCGCCACCACAGTCCTCCGGAGGGCATTGGTATTGCGGCTGGGTGGTATAGCTTTCTACAGGTAACGCTGGACCTCCGGGGCAGAGTCATATTTAAGTAGAGAGTTCAATGTTTGTAGCACAGAGACAAGTTCACTCTCTCCCGGGTACTTTACTGGAGACAAGCATCTACTGATACAGCGTTCACAGTTCGGTACAGGTTTATAACAGGCAACCTTATGGGTGTCTGTAAGTGGATGCAAAGCGATATGGAGGTACCCGTGGTGTACCTTAGTTGACGAACCCATGTCCTGTGTTCTCTGCCTGGGATAAGTCCTTTCCCTGTTCCCTTGAGGTAATCCTGGGGCTCCTCTTCTTCCTTCTTGTCTTTCTAACTTCAACCCCAACCTTTATGGGATGACGGGTGGACCACTCCGTAATGGCAGAGTGCTGTGGCCAGTAAACAAACCGCAGCAGCCGGTTGACAACTTCAGAGCTGGACTCTGGCCGTTTCCTCGGATCTGGCTTTCCGTGGAGGACTGGGGAAGCTCCCCAGAGTATGGTCGCTTCGCACTGGGGTTCCCCCTTTCTCTCTCGGGCCAAGACTCACGCGTCAGGCACCCTCTCTCAAGGTCCCCTCAGGACCCCCTTTCATCTTCCCTCAGGTACAGTCTGCAACTTTCCTGTTCTGACCTCCGGACTCTCCTCCCTCCTAGGGTATGTGCACATTCCATCCCCTAAGTCGGTGTGGGAGTGCTGGGATTGGGTCCCTCCCACCTGCCTCTGCATCCACCTACAGTTGGGGAAAATCACACCGCTTTTATGGGTGTAATACCCCGGTGTGACGCCTGACCATCTGGGGCGCCACACAGCCAATACTAACATGAGAGAGGGATGAGAATACGCACATACAGGCACTGCAGGAGCTGAGTAAGTATGGGCACACATACTGAGTGCCTTCTCTTTTTTTTTTTCTTGTTATTCATCATACTTGATCCTTGGATTGAGCACCAAATGGGAATTTTGCATCTATAATGGACATTAACGCCAGGCTCTGCTGAAACAGGCTTCTTGAATCAGTCTTGGTGCCCTTTTTCTCCTGATATAAAACACATAGTGTCAATGTTTGTGCACTCCCATCCCTCTCTCCTGTGTGCATCGTGGATTGGATGCCGACTATTGTATGATCTTGTGTGCATCGGAGGCCTGCTATTGTGTGAATCAAATGACCGCTGTAAACAGGAGAGGGGAATAAGAATGTGCCTGCACATACTGATTCAGGCAGTGCTTAACAGGGAGGGCTGTCAATCAACCTTAAAGGGGTTGTGCCATGAAAAATTGTACATTTTAATTAATAAAGCTTAGAATAAAAATAAGTTCCACAACTTGATGTGTTAAAAAAAATTCCTGTCCCCAAATATTCTTATAAATGTGTTCCTGTGTAATATATGTGTCCGATCATGCAGGAACAAGTTGGATGTATCTCAGCTCCTGTGGAATAACAGCTGATTCTTTCTGTAAGGCTGGAAACACACTGTCCGTGTAATATACAAGTGACTCGGATGAGTGTCGGATCATAACCCTGAACGACCTCTCCCTGTCAGCAACTCTAGACTCCCGTCCTGACAGGGAGAGGTCGTTCAGGGTTAATGATCCTACACACTCGTCCGAGTGACTTGTATATCACCCGGACAGTGTGTTCCAAGCCTAAGGGTGCATTAGACTACCAGCGTCATGTGTTTAACTTTCGGTTAACACGGGCAAGACAAATGGTGGAGTGCACATTTGGGATTCTAATTGCCAAATGGCGCATACTGATATCACCCATTCAACTGAGTGAGACACATGTTGATTCGGTCATTAAAGCCTGTGTAATCTTGTATAATTTCACTCGCTTAGCATGATCGGTCTAATGGCAAATCCACATGTGTCCCTCATTCAACCAATTTGTACTCGCCGGCAGGCCCGGAGTCAGCACCCGGCGCACCTGGGCAAGTGCCGGGGCCCGACACTTGCATTCTGACCCTAGCCTGACGCAAGTATTGTCTGCTGCAGTGCAGAGCGTTTAATGCTTTGCGCTGCCAGCAACGGAGCACATAGAAACCCGATGTTTACATTGCCAACCAGTGGTTGGCAAGGTAAACATCAGGTTTCTATGGGCTCCAGCGCATAGCATTGAATGCTATGCGCTGCAGCCGAAAATACTTGCATCAGGCTAGGATCACTAAGCAAGTGTGACCCTAGCCTCAGGGCCCCTGTGCACACTGCCCCCACAGCCAGGGCCATATCCAGGGGGCAGCTGGGGGTCATTCAGCCTCCTGCAGCACCAGAGGTCTCCCTCCTCCCCCCTCCGTGGGAGCCGACACAGAGCTGCACACTCAGTGCTGACAGGACCTGTGATGATGTCAATGGAGGGTGGAGTCAGGGGTCACATGATCAGCTCCTCAGTGTATGCAGGACTCTGCTGTGCTGGCCACCATGATGCTCAATTAGGTGAAGTTTATGTGTGGGGTCAGGAGGGATTTACAGTGTGAATGTAGCAGAGGCGAGTGAGTACGGTGTATGGCAATTAGGTGAAGTTTATGTGTGGGGTCAGGAGGGATTTACAGTGTGAATGTAGCAGAGGCGAGTGAGTACGGTGTATGGCAATTAGGTGAAGTTTATGTGTGGGGTCAGGAGGGATTTACAGTGTGAATGTAGCAGAGGCGAGTGTGTACTAGGTGTATGGAACGGAGCTGAGTGTGTGCGAGGTGTATGGAGCAGAACCGTGTGTGTACGAGGTGTATGGAGCGGAGCTGAGTGGGTACTAGGTGTACGGAGCAGAGCCGAGTGTGTACGAGATGTACGGAGCAAAGCCACGTGTGTACGAAGTGTACAGAGCAGAGCAGAGTGTGTACAGGGTGTACGGAGCAGAGCCGAGTGTGTATGAGGTGTATGGAACGGAGCCGAGTGTATACGAGGTGAACGGAGCAGAGCCGAGTGTGTACGAGGTGTACGGAGCAGAGCCGCATGTGTACGAGGTGTACAGAGCGGAGCCGCATGTGTACGAGGTGTACGGAGCGGAGCCGCATGTGTACGAGGTGTACGGAGCGGAGCCGCATGTGTATGAGGTGTACAGAGCAGAGCCGCGTGTGTACGAGGTGTACAAAGCAGAGCCGCGTGTGTACGAGGTGTACAGAGCAGAGCCGCGTGTGTACGAGGTGTACGGAGCGGAGCCCTGTGTGTACGAGGTGTACGGAGCGGAGCCCTGTGTGTATGAGGTGTACAGAGCGGAGCCATGTGTGTGCGAGGAGTACGGAGCGGAGTCGAGTGGGTACAAGGTGTACAGAGTGGAGCCGTGTGGGTACTAGGTGTATGGAGCGGAGCCGCCTGTGTACGAGGTGTATGGAGCGGAGCCGCGTGCGTACGAGGTGTATGGAGCAGAGCCACGTGTGTACGAGGTGTATGGAGCAGAGCCGATTGTGTACGAGGTGTACGGAGCAGAGCCGAGTGTGTACGAGGTATGTGTACCAGTGGTAGCCCCCAGCGGATTCCACTCCCGCTCCTATAGTCCTAGCCGCCTTTGCCAGCAGCATTCTTCTCCAGAGTCTCTTCTGCCGCTGTCTGCATTCTGCAGCTCAGCATGGAGGGGCACGATGTTGTCATCACTGTGCTGATATGTGCAGAGTGACCGGAGGAGACCGGAGCAGCGAGAAGAAAGGTGAGGAGAAAAAGAGATCCGGACGGCCAGTCATTCCGCTTGGCTGCGGTGCCACCATATGGCAGTGTGGCTCCATTGAGCTGCTTGCATTATTTGTGTGCTTGAGGATGCTTGTGTATATACCAAGCATACTCAGATGCACAAAAATACAACATTTTGCATTTGAAGGGTATTTTTAATAAGTACAAGGGAATACAAACGCATTTTAGCCCGCTCCTAACAATGTGTAATATACTCACTGTCAGAAACAGCTCTTGCTGGTTTCAGCAGTCACTGTTCCTGTAAGGCTGCCTTCACATAGGCGGTTTTTTAAAAATGTGGCAGTTGCGGTAAAAAAAACCTGTATCTGCTGCATTTTCCGTCAAGCGGCTGCACTTGCTACTCATTTGCGGCAAGCCCCATGCATTGTCTATGGGGCTTGCGGTAAGTGTGCGGCAATATATATATTATAGTCCGTGATATGTACTAAAGGGGGCCCACTGAGACTTTTTTCGCCCGGGGCCCAAAGAAACCTGGAGCCGGCCCTGCTCGCCGGTAGTATTGGTTCCTAGGCGGAGGCAGGATCCATCTGCTCTCCACGTGCATGAACAATTTGCATATTATTTTGTGTCACCTGAAAGGTCAGTTCCCTGGCAGGATGACTTTGTCACTGGGACGTAACTTTGTGGTTCATAACCACATCATCAATATAGATGGATTGTTGTTGGCTCTGCTAACGGTACAGCATGCATTATGTGACTCATAACATGTCATGTACACTGTTACAATTATTGCTTGGTTCTTATCTGTTATGTGTGAAGAAAACACAGAGACGCTTTGTTGTTTTTTTTAAACATATGTTAATTAATAAACTTAAAACATCACAACAGAAACATATTTGGCTCATATGTCTCATTTGTTTGTAGTGTGCCCCATGGGATCCTGCTGTTGTCTGCCTACAGCTACTTCTGTGTGCTGTCTCATACTTTGTGGTATGTGCACTGTGAGGCACCGCCGGCATGGTCCTCATGGCCGGGGCGCATCACATGCAGGATCAGGGTGATCCTGTGCACACTGGCTGGTTTTACTGTGATAATGCTGTCTGAACCAACTTGGAACACAAGGAGTTAAATGTGATAGTGTGTGCTATAAAGCTAAAACATTCATGTGACTAGTGAGTGGCTCCTGAGATCGAGGAGGCCCTGAGAAAAGGAATGGGTGTTGATTGCTGACAGCCCAGGTGGGTGTGTCAGGTAGGTGTGTCCTGAGGAATAGCAGCCCAGCTGGATGAGTCAGAGTGCAAGTGGCAGGCACGATAAGAGCCTGCCAGTTGAGTTATTGAGAGATTCATTCAGAGACTGGAGATTGAAGCTGAGATCCTGCTGAGAGTTCATTCTGGGATCATGACCAGGTTGAGTGCAGAGCAGTGCAAGGCTCTGTGTGCATGGAATAATGGGAGCATGCTAGCTCCATGCCGGTGCCTAGGTCCGGGGTCGTGGTAGCACCTGGATGGGGAAGCCGTGGCTGAACCTGGTGGATGCTGGTCCGGACGTAGGGTGAAACACGTCCGGGAAAGGAGCCCTTGGGGGATGCCTGGTGGAACCTGTGACACAGGTAGCGAGACCCGGATCTGTGCCCGGTAAGAAAAGTAGTTCCTGAATGCTTGTGTGAACGGTGCACCTTGTGTGTAAATCATGCTAGGCGAGTGTAGCCGCCATTAGGTCCAGTGAAGGACCTGTTGAACCTTATCAGTACTGTATGGCTTTTTAAAAGACCCAGCGAGTGAGTGCAGCCCTATAGGGGCAGATGTATGAAGTGTGCCAGGAGGGCATAGACCGCCTTTGGGTCCGAGTCAGAGTACTCAGTTAAAGGACCAGATGAACCGGAATGTGTGTGGCCCTTCGGGAGGCGATTGTGTGTAGCCCTTCGGGAGGCGATTTTGTGTAGTGTGCCAGGCGGGAATAGACTGCCTTTGGGTCCGAGTCCGAGTACTCAGTTAAAGGACCTGATGAACCGGAATGTATGGAGGTACTAGAGGTCAGATGCAGGGGTTAACAGGGCTCCTACAGTAGGGTAACGGATGGTTGCCCCGGATACTAAGGTTTGCCAATCCCTGATCTGAACCTAGATGTCTATATGATGGGCTGTGAGCGTGTGAAAGGATGTGTGTGTGGTCCATGGTGGCTTATAGGATGGATCACATATTGTATGTAAGAACCCGGTCAGGCTGGAGTCCTGATTCCGGGGTAGTATGAAGCTGGGGAAATAAAGCCAGGCGGCTGGTTCCGCCATTGGGACCCATAGGGCCCATTGATACGGTAACTGATGTATTGTTAAATGTATGTGAAATGTAGATAGGCCGGAGGCCGTAGCCACCACAGGAGCGGTTGTTAGAGCTCCAATGGGGACAGAGAGGTGGTTAAAGGTCCCGGGTGACTATAAGATGTTATGTGCAGTATAAGTGTTATGTAATGTTATATGTAAATGTATGGTGTATTTATGTATGGTGTTTATAATCAATGTGATATGTGTCAAACATGCTACTCGGGTTATGTTATTATATGTGAAAAATAAACGGGTAGACATTGGTTAAATTATAAACACGTGTTCTTGTCATTATGCAAGCGGATTCCCGGGTGCTACCTCACAGCACAAAATCACCCCTCTGCTGCGCAATATGGTCACCCTGGTGCAGCTGTCCTGGTTGCTGACATGCTGTCACATGCTGTCACATACTGTGGTACACTGTACCAATCTGTATTGTCTGCCGTGGTTTGCAGACCTTGTTGGTCCCTCGTATGGTCTGGGTTGTCATGTTGGGTGGGTGGCATGAGGCCGACTGGAACCGAAATGATGGCCACAGTGGATAAGGATTTGGAGGCCTCCCAAGACTATGCAAAGCCTATAAGGATGCTGAGGCTGATGGTTCTGCTGGGTGCTCGTATCAGTTCTGTCCAGTAAATTATCTGGAAAGTTCTGCCACTGCTCCAGTATGTTGAATACCAATTGGGGATGATTTGGTGGCACACAAGCATCCAGCACTATTTGGAGGGCAGCACTTGCACACAGCCTCAGTGGGTGTGGAACCTCACGCAAATAGCTGCTGAGGCTGCGTGCAAAGGCTTCCTCCTCATCATCATTCACAGTCCTTGCATAGTACTGCAAGACCCCCGTGTACACATCACACCGTAGGTTTGTGGATGACAACTGCCTCCGACTCCTTGAGCGACGTGTCACCAGTGAGGAAAGGAGAGACCTTGCCCTGGCCAAGGTGGCTCTGGCACTTTGTCCTTCTCCCCTGGAAGCTGAGGTAGGGCAGACGTCAATGGTGCACCCTGTGAAGGCTCCTCAGATGACCGCAACTCCGGGACAGCAGCACTAGATGATGCCACTGGATCTTCATGGGACAACGAAAGGCCCACACCCTCGTCAACAGAATCAGCAGGTTCCTCAACATGGGGCTCAGACTCAGAGGCAGATATGTTCCGCAAGTTGGTGTCAATTCTATGTTTGAACATATAACAACAATGACTACACTTGTGTTCACAAATCAAAACTTATCATGACCAGATATTGACAATATCAATACATACGGTCTCAGGTCCACCACAGGTGCCAGGAAAGATAGGTGCTGAAAATATATGTAGATCCTCTTCCTTGGTGCTGCAGAGCCACTGGGCAGCATATTTTTGTACTCCTGGAGGTACTGGTCATGGCAACGTCACCGCTTAGCTACCATGTCCACTGCACAATTTAAAAACACATTAATTACAAATTGTACATACAGCACCAATTACACACTGACCTCTCTAGTCCAATTACAGGTGATTATCAAATTGCGAGGAATGATACATTACCAAGGTTTATCTGGACATCCAGGCAGCTGTTGTCAAAACAGGGGAAAAGTTGCCTGGTGATATTCGTCCAAGAGGCATCCTTCTTCCTGCCCGCATATCCTTGGTCTCTAGGGTCCCACAACTCTGGCCTCTCCTGGACCAGGACGATGAGCATTTCCACATTGATATTGTAGGCCATGCTGAGTAGTCATGTGACGCCTCCTTATCAGCGCTTATTATGAGCTTCAGAGGGTTTCAGCTGAAAAAAAACACGTTTCCAACTCGGATGGTCCGTGTGCGGCCCGTGTGCGGTCTGTGATTTTGTCGGACCCATACACTTGCATTGGCGAGTCTCGCACGTGAATCGCATACTGTTGTAGCATTTTGCGATTTGTTTCTCATCTGTGATCCGCAAACACCAATGTCCTCTTGGACATTGAATAACATTGGTCCAACTGCAATGTGATTAAATCATGCATTGCAGTCTTCCGACTTTCACGCCAGTGTGTCCATACCCTAAGTCAAAACAATTAATAGCCTATTTGTCATTACAGAATGAATCAGCTGTGATCCCCGACTGTAATATTTATATACTCTCCTATTATTTCCTCCCCTGTCAAAGAGCTGTGGTAAATCCAACCATGTTCTTGCACATCCATTACACAGGGGCACATTTATAAGAATACTAGCTGTAGTACCCGGCTATGCCCGGGTTAATAAATAACTGCTCTTAGCTATAACAAAATAGAATTTGAATATGTCATATTAATGACCTGTAACAAAATAGAAGCTGAGCTGTGATTGATTGCTATAGGCAGCCTAATAAATCTCCAGCCAATAGTAAACCATCCCCCTGGCCGGGCAGTATATGTTACCTAACACATACACATAATAGACAGCTCATGTGACTGACATCTGCCTTAATTCCCTATATGGCACATGTGTTGCACATTGGCTGTTTTTAATCAGATGTTTATGTTTGGAAAATAAAGATAGCACACGTATGAGGCGAGTTGTGTGAGGTGATTTGTGCACATCTGTGTCTGTCTGTGTGGTGTGTGTGTCCTTGGGGTGTGTATGTGTGTGTCCCTGTGGGGGGGGGTCTGTGTGGTGTGTGTCTCTGTTGTGTGTGTCTCTTTGTGGTGTGTGTGTCCCTGTGGGGGGATCTGTGTGTTGTGTGAGTGTCTCTTTGTGGTGTGTGTGTCCCTGTGGGGTGCGTGCATGTGTCCCTATAGGGTGGCTATGTTTGGGTGTCTCTTTGTGGTGTGTGTGTGTCCCTGTGGGGTGAGTGCATGAGTCGCTATAGAGTGTGTGTGTGTCCCCTTGGGGGTGTGTGTGTGTCTCTGTGTTGTGTGTGTCTCTTTGTGGTGTGTGTGTGTGTGTTTGTTCGGGTCCGTGGTGAGTATCCAATGTTGGGGCTGCACTTTAGCGACTATACACTTGCTGTTGTGTGCGTGTGGTGTGTATACATGTCCCTGTGTGTGGTGAATATCTCATGTTGGGGCCCCACCTTAGTGACTATATGCTGGTATGTGCTGTTAGTCTTTGGTGCTATCATTAAGCCCCTCTCATTCACAACTGTCAACTGGTAACTGTCACTTTTTCCCCATTATGTAGATATGGGGGCAAAATTGTTTGGTGAATTGTAATGTGCGGGGTTAAAATTTCACCTCACAACATAGCCTATGACGCTCCCAGGGTCCAGATGTGTGACTGTGCAAAATTTTGTGGCTGTAGTTGCCACTGTGTAGATGCCAATCCCGGATATACACACACACACACACACACAGCTTTATATATTAGATATCTGGACAGGAATTTTTTTTCTAATGGTGGGTTTACACGCTAGGATATCCCTTGGAACAATCACGTGACCGTGATCGTTCCGACATCGTTAGTGCGTTTACGATATCCTATGCGGCAGCGCAACTGTTAAATAGGAGAGGAAGGAGTGAGCGATGTAATAAAGCGGCAGGAATAGGAGCTGTTTGAACGATATCGTGTCACACTGAATGATGCTGCTTCCTGAAGCAACGTTAATTGGACGACGAACGATAGATTTGAGGTCAGAATCTCAAATCTTGAATAAACGATCCAACGATCTTTTCATCCTATATCGTTCGTTTACACGCAACGACGCCCGAACTATATCTTTTCAACGATCACATATCTGTGACGTTTCAAGGATATCGTTCAGGATATCCTAGCATGTAAACCCACCATAAGGCTGGTTTCACACTGCAGTTTTTCCCCGATCAGGCTTCATCAGTGTTTGTGTGCCAAAACCAGGAGTGTCTCCAAAACTCAGAACAGGTGTCAATCTTTCAATTATAGTTTTTCTCTGCAAGTTTCTCTCCTGGTTTTGGCACACAAACACTGATGAAGCCTGATCGGGGAAAAATGCAGTGTGAAACCAGAGTAACACAACCAATTGTGAAACTACTCTAGAATCTATTGATTAAAATGTATACATTTTTGTGGCACAACCCCTTTAAAGCTTTTTTAGCCCCCCTAACCTATCAATACATGTCCCTGCAGCATCCTACTACTTTACTAACCATCCCTGTCTGACCTATTAGAGATTTATAAAAGTTGAATAGATAGGTTTATTAACTCACAAAATCTGTAACTAGTGGGCGCAGTGTGCCGGGTGTAGAAGACGCACAGGATGCCTTCAACATGCCACCTGCGCATGCTCCGAAGGTGGCCTTCTGCGCTGTTGCCAAGCAATGATCCCAAGCGTCATTGGACAGGCGAGTATCCTCCCCCACTTCCCGAAAAAGAAAAAAAGAAAAAAAAATCTATATATCTATATATATATATCTATATATATATATATGTATATGAATATATCTACTTATATAATCGGCAGTATTGGGATTCGGGCACTGTAGCCGAATCCCAAGATGCTTTGCGGTACTGCAAGCGATGACGCGCAGCGTCATCGCGAGCCGCATCCGCACTACTGTAAAAAAAAAAAAATTTCCTCACCTCTCCCCGATCCCCCGCCGTCTCCCGCCGTCTTCCTCCAGCCTCCCGGTGGCTCCAGCAGGCTCCCGGTGCCTGCAGAGCTCTTCTACACCAGTACAGGACCTGCGGTGATGTCAGAGTCATGTGACACCAGCTTACTCCATGGTAACCGCGGGTCACGTGACTCTGACATCACCGCAGGCCCTGAACTGCTGTAGAACAGCTCTGCAGGCACCGGGAGCCTGGAGGAAGACGGCGGGAGACGCTGGGGGCTCGGGGTAAGGTGAGCATAAACTTTATTTACATTTTTTTAACCCCTGCCTTACTCTGTCTGTCTCATGTCTCTGCACATTCTGTCTGTCTCATGTCTCTGCACACTCTGTCTGTCTCATGTCTCTGCACACTCTGTCTGTGTCATGTCTCTGCACACTCTGTGTCATGTCTCTGCACACTCTGTGTCATGTCTCTGCACACTCTGTGTCATGTCTCTGCACACTCTGTCTGTGTCATGTCTCTGCACACTCTGTCTGTGTCATGTCTCTGCACACTCTGTCTGTGTCATGTCTCTGCACACTCTGTCTGTGTCATGTCTCTGCACATTCTGTCTGTGTCATGTCTCTGCACACTCTGTCTGTGTCATGTCTCTGCACACTCTGTCTGTGTCATGTCTCTGCACACTCTGTCTGTGTCATGTCTCTGCACACTCTGTCTGTGTCATGTCTCTGCACACTCTGTCTGTGTCATGTCTCTGCACACTCTGTCTGTGTCATGTCTCTGCACACTGTCTGTCATGTCTCTGCACACTCTGTCTGTGTCATGTCTCTGCACACTCTGTGTCATGTCTCTGCACACTCTGTCTGTGTCATGTGTCTGCACTCTCTGTCTGTGTCATGTCTCTGCACACTTTGTCTGTGTCATGTCTCTGCACACTCTGTCTGTGTCATGTCTCTGCACACTCTGTCTGTGTCATGTCTCTGCACACTCTGTCTGTGTCATGTCTCTGCACACTCTGTCTGTGTCATGTCTCTGCACACTCTGTCTGAGTCATGTCTCTGCACACTCTGTCTGAGTCATGTCTCTGCACACTCTGTCTGTCTCATGTCTCTGCACACTCTGTCTGTGTCATGTCTCTGCACACTCTGTCTGTGTCATGTCTCTGCACACTCTGTCTGTCTCATGTCTCTGCACACTCTGTCTGTCTCATGTCTCTGCACTCTCTGTGTCATGTCTCTGCACACTCTGTCTGTGTCATGTCTCTGCACACTCTGTCTGTGTCATGTCTCTGCACACTCTGTCTGTCATGTCTCTGCACACTCTGTCTGTGTCATGTCTCTGCACACTCTGTCTGTGTCATGTCTCTGCACACTGTCTGCCATGTCTCTGCACACTCTGTCTGTGTCATGTCTCTGCACACTCTGTCTGTGTCATGTCTCTGCACACTCTGTCTGTGTCATGTGTCTGCACACTCTGTCTGTGTCATGTGTCTGCACACTCTGTCTGTGTCATGTGTCTGCACACTCTGTCTGTGTCATGTCTCTGCACACTTTGTCTGTGTCATGTCTCTGCACACTCTGTCTGTGTCATGTCTCTGCACACTCTGTCTGTGTCATGTCTCTGCACACTCTGTCTGTCTCATGTCTCTGCACACTCTGTCTGTCTCATGTCTCTGAACACTCTGTCTGTGTCATGTCTCTGCACACTCTGTCTGTGTCATGTCTCTGCACACTCTGTCTGTGTCATGTCTCTGCACACTCTGTGTCATGTCTCTGCACACTCTGTCTGTGTCATGTCTTTGCACACTCTGTCTGTGTCATGTCTCTGCACACTCTGTCTGTGTCATGTCTCTGCACACTCTGTGTCATGTCTCTGCAAACTCTGTCTGTGTCATGTCTCTGCACACTCTGTCTGTGTCATGTCTCTACACTCTGTAATGTCTCTACACTGTGTGTCATCTCTGTATACTGTCTGTAATGTCTCTATACTCTGTCTAATGTCTCTATACTGTGTGTAATCTCTGTATACTGTCTGTAATGTGTTTATACTGTGTGTAATGTGTGTATACTGTCTGTAATGTGTGTATACTGTGTGTATAATCTCTGTAATCTCTGCATACTGTCTGTCTATACAATGTCTCATGTATGTATATACTGTGTGCTTCTCTCCTCACCCCTCCACCACTGAGCCGCATCTCTCCTCAACCCTACACCACTGAGCCCTCCTCACCCCTCCACCACTGAGCCGCATCTCTCCTCACCCCTCCACCACAGAGCCGCTTCTCTCCTCACCCCTCCACCACACAGCCGCATCTCTCCTCACCCCTCCACCACACAGCCGCATCTCTCCTCACCCCTCCACCACACAGCCGCATCTCTCCTCACCCCTCCACCACAGACACCCATCTCTCCTCACCTCTCCACCACAGAGTCGCATCTCTCCTCACCCCTCCACCACAGAGCCGCATCTCTCCTCACCCCTCCACCACAGCCGCATCTCTCCTCAGCCCTCCACCACAGCCGTTTCTCTCCTCACCCCTCCACCACAGAGCCGCATCTCTCCTCACCCCTCCACCACACAGCCGCATCTCTCCTCACCCCTCCACAACAGACACCCATCTCACCTCACCCCTCCACCACTCTGCCGCTTCTCTCCTCACCCCTCCACCACAGAGCCGCTTCTCTCCTCACCCCTCCACCAAAGAGCCGCATCTCTCCTCACCCCTCCACCACACAGCCACATCTCTCCTCACCTCTCCACCGCAGAGCCGCCTCTATACTCTACTACCCACAGAGCCGCCTCCATTCTCTGCTACCCACAGAGCCGCCTCGATACTCTGCTACCCACAGAGCCGCCTCCATACTCTGATACCCACTGACCCACCTGTATACACACAATTCATTTCACTGTGCTCCCGATGCAATTGCATCGGGCCTTTTTACTAGTATATATATATATATGCGTGTGTGTGTAATCCATATACATATGTGTATATATGCAGCTCTGGCAAAATTTAAGAGACCACTTCACAGTTTTCTAAAATTCCCCATCTCTACACGTCTGACAGCCAGTCTATTCCAGTGACAGTTGAATTCCAACCAAAGTACACCTCATTCTACTTAATGTGCTTCTGATTAGGTGATCACCTGAACCAAATCGTATGTATTCAAATTGAAGAAGACATTGTCTCTATTTTACCTTCACTCTGGATGCTAGAAGACACGTCTACTACTGTCCCCATGTGATTGCATTGGCGGTATGTAGCCATGCTCTCTGTAGTTGTTTTCTGTCTCAATGTTAGCCTAGTTTAGTTAGTACTGCCCTAAGGTCAGTTACTAGTTTGTGAACATTCATGCATCTACAGTACTATATAATCGTCTAATGTTCTCTGTCTGTCACGGAAATCGCGCGCCAGCGCTCATTGGCTGCCGCAGCCACGGCAACCAATGAGCGCCGCATCTGCAAAAACCCGCGCGCATTCAAATTAGACGATTATATAGTAGCTGTAACCTGGGGACAGCGACGCATTACGTCGCTGTCGCCAGGCAACATGTACGGCCGCGGCGACCCCCGGCACCGGTACCCCGCCACCCCCACCTCGCCTCTCCCTTGCCTCCCCCTTGCCTCCCTCCTGCCTCCCCATCGCCTCCCCCTCACTTCACCCCTCGCCTCCTGCTGTTCTCACCCGTCACCCGTCTTCTCCGTTCTCCCTCTTTACAGAGGTCATGTGACAGGGCGGGCTGATGTGACATCTGTAGAAGACGCCGGGTGAGAACAGAGGGGGGTGAGGGGGACCCTGCCCCCCCCCCGCATCCATCCTGCCCCCCTCCCCCCCCGGCTCCATCCTGCCGCTCCACATCCATCCTGCCCCCCTCGCTCCATCCTGCCCCCCGCATCCATCCTGCCCCCCGCATCCATCCTGCCCCCCCCGGCTCCATCCTGCCTCCCAGATCCATCCTGCCCCCCCTGGCTCCATACTGCCCCCCACATTCCTCATGCCCCCCCAGCTCCATCCTGCCCCCCCCCGCCTCCATCCTGTCCCCCCACCTCCATCCTGCCCCCCTGGTTCCATCCTGCCCTCCCCCGGCTCCATCCTGCCCCCCTGGCTCAATGCTGCCCCCGCATTCATCCTACCCCCTCCAACTCCATCCTAATCCCCCCAGCTCCATCTTGCCCCCCCCGGCTCCATCCTGCCCCCTGGCTCCATGCTGACCCCCGCATTCATCCTACCCCCTCCAACTCCATCCTGCCCACTCAGCTCCATCTTCCCCATCTCCATCCTGCCCCTCTGCATCCATCCTGCCCCCCTGCATCCATCCTGCCCCCCTGCATCCATCCTTCCCCCCTGCATCATACCTGCCCCCCTGTATCCTACCTGCCCCCCTGCATCCATCCTGCCCCCCCGGCTCCATCCTACCCCCCGGGTCCATCCTGCCCCGCTTGCTCCATCCTGCTGCTCTCGCTCCTGTAGAAGACGCCGGGTGAGAACAGAGGGGGGTGAGGGGGACCCTGCCCCCCCCGCATCCATCCTGCCCCCCCCCACATCCATCCTGCCCCCCCGGCTCCATCCTGTCTCCCCACATCCATCCTGCCCCCCTGGCTCCATGCTGCCCCCCGCATTGATCCTGCCCCTCGGCTCCATCCTGCCCCCCCCCCGGCTCCATCCTGCCTCCCGCATCCATCCTGCCCCCTCTGGCTCCATGCTGACCCCCACATTCCTCATGCCCCCCCAGCTCCATCCTGCCCCCCCTCCTCCATCCTGTCCCCCCGCCTCCATCCTGCCCCCCACATCCATCCTGCCCTCCCCCGGCTCCATCCTGCCCTCCCCCAGCTCCATCCTGCCCCCTGCATCCATCCTGCCCCCCTGGCTCAATGCTGCCCCCGCATTCATCCTGCCCCCCTAGCTCCATCATGCCCCCCCGGCTCCATCCTGCCCCCTCCAACTCCATCCTAATCCCCCCAGCTCCATCTTGCCCCCCCGGCTCCATCCTGCCCCCCTGGCTCCATGCTGCCCCCCGCATTCATCCTACCCCCTCCAACTCCATCCTGCCCACTCAGCTCCATCTTCCCCATCTCCATCCTGCCCCTCCGCATCCATCCTGCCCCCCTGCATCCATCCTTCCCCCCTGCATCCTACCTGCCCCCCTGCATCCTACCTGCCCCCCTGCATCCATCCTGCATCCATCCCCCTGCATCCATCCTGCCCCCCCGGCTCCATCCTACCCCCCGGGTCCATCCTGCCCCGCTTGCTCCATCCCACTGCTCTCGCTCCATTCTGACCTGCTCGCTCCATCCTGCCCCCCTGCTCCATCCTGCCCACCCCGGCTCAATTCTGCCCTGCTCGCTCCAACCTGGCCCCCCGGCTCCATCCTGCCCCCCGGATTCATCCTGCCCCCCCCCCCGGCTCCATCCTGCCCCCCCCAGCTCCATCCTGCCCCCCCCGGCTCCATCCTGCCCCCCCCCCACCGGCTCCATCCTGACCCCCCCCCCCGCTCCATCCTGACCCCCCCCCGGCTCCGTCCTGACCCGCTTGCTCCGTCCTGACCCGCTTGCTCCATCCTGACCCGCACGCTCCGTCCTGACCCGCTCGCTCCATCCTGCCCCCCTGGGTCTATCCTTCCCCTTCGCTCCATCCTGCCCCCTGCCACCATCTGGCTTCATGCCCTGCCTGCTCCATCCTGCCGCCCAGGCTCCATGTCCTGCCGGCTCCATCCTGCCCCCCCGCCTCCATCCTGTGCCCCTGGCTCCATGCCCTGCCGGCTCCATTCTGCACCCCTGGGCTCCATCCTGCCCCTCCACATCCATCCTGCCCCCCTGCATGCATCCTGCCCTGCTCGCTCCATCCTGCCCTCTCGGCTAATTCCTGCCCCCTCCGGCTCCATCCTGCCCCGCTCTCTCCATCCTGCCCCGCTCTCTCCATCCCGCCCCGCTCTCTCCATCTTGCCCCGCTCTCTCCATCTTGCCCCGCTCTCTCCATCCTGCCCCGCTCTCTCCATCCTGCCCCCGGCGCCACCATCCTGACCCGCTGGCTCCATCCTGCCCCCTGCCACCATCTGGCTTCCTAGCTCCATCCTGCCCCCCTGGCTTCATGCCCTGCCTGCTCCATCCTGCCGCCCTGGCTCCATGTCCTGCTGGCTCCATCCTGCCCCCCGCCTCCATCCTGCGTCCCTGGCTCCATGCCCTGCCGGCTCCATCCTGCACCCCCTCGGCTCCATCCTGCCCCTCGGCATCCATCCTGCCCCCTGTATCCATCCTGACCTGCTCGCTCCATCCTGCCCCCCCGGCTCCATCCTGCCCTCCCCCCAGCTCCATCCTGCCCCCACCGGCTCCATCCTGCCCCCCTGGGTCCATCCTGCCCCCCCCCTGGGTCCATCCTGCCCCCCCTGGGTCCATCCTGCCCCGCTCGCTCCATTCTGACCTGCTTGCTCCATCCTGACCTGCTCGCTCCATCCTGCCCCCCGGCTCCATCCTGTTCCCCCCCCTGCATCCATCCTGCCCTGCTCGCTCCATCCTGCCCCGCTCCCTCCAACCTGCCCGGTTCGCTCCATCCTGCCCCGCTCGCTCCATTCTGACCTGCTTGCTCCATCCTGCCCCCCCTGGATCCATCCTGCCCTGCTCGCTCCATCCTGCCCCCCCTGGATCCATCCTTCCCTGCTCGCTCCATCCTACCCCCCAGGCTTCATCCTGCCCCGCTCGCTCCATCTTGCCCCCCCAGCTCCATCTTGCCCCCCCAGCTCCATTCTGCCCCGCTCGCTCCATCCTGCCCCGCTCACTCCATGCTGCCCCCCCAGCTCCATCCTGCCCTGCTTGCTCCATCCTGCCCTGCTTGCTCCATCCTGCCCCCCTCCGCCTCCATCCTGCCCCCCTCCGCCTCCATCCTGCCCCCCCCCCCCCGGCTCCATCCTGCCCCCGCCTCCATCCTGTCCCCCCTGGGTTCATCCTGCCCCGCTCTCTCCATGCTGCCCTCCTGGCTCCATCCTGCCCCCCCTCAGCTTCATCCTGCCCTGCTTGCTCCATCCTGCCCCGCTCACTCCATCCTGCCCTGCTCCACTCGCTCCATCCTGCCCACCCCCCCCGGCTCCATTCTGCCCCGCTCTTTCCATTCTGCCCCGCTCTTTCCATTCTGCCCCGCTCTTTCCATTCTGCCCTGCTCGCTCCATCCTGCCCCGCTCACTCCATCCTGCCCCGCTTCACTCGCTCCATCCTGCCCCCCCTTTCTCCATCCTGTCCCGCTTGCTCCATCCTGCCCCGCTCACTCCATCTAGCCCCCCCGGCTCCATCCTGCCCCGCTTGCTCCATCCTCCCCTGATTGCTCCATCCTGCCGTGCTCGCCCGATCCTGCCCCACTCACTCCATCCTGCCCGCTGCACCACCATCCTGGCCCGCTGGCTCCATCCTGCCCCCCGCCACCATCGAGCCCCCTGGCTCCATCCTGCACCTCTGGCTTCATGCCCTGGTGGCTCCATCCTGCCGCCCTGGCTCCATGCCCCCCCCCCGCCTCCATCCTGCCCCCCCACCTCCATCCTGCCCCCCCACCTCCATCCTGCGCCCCCACCCCGCATCCATCCTGCTCCCGCTGGCTCCATCCTGCCCCGCTGGCTCCATCCTGCCCCGCTGGCTCCATCCTGCCCCCCTGGCTTCATGCCCTGCCAGCTCCATCCTGCTGCCCTGGCTCCATCCTGTCCTCCACCTCCATCCTGCCCCTCCGACTCCATCCTGCCCCTCCAACTCCATCCTGCCCCTCCAACTCCATCCTGCCCCTCCAACTCCATCCTGTCTCCCCAGCTCCATCCTGCCCCCCCCCACATCCATCATGCCCCCCTACTCCGCATCCAACCTGCTCCTGCTTGCTCCATCCTGCCCCGCTCGCTCTATCCTGCCCCGCTTGCTCCATCCTGCCCCCCCCCGCCTCCATGCTGCCCCCCCCCAGCTCCATGCTGCCCCGCTCGCTACATCCTGCCCCCTTGCCACCGTCCTGCCCCTAATGTCACCATCC
>JARQOC010000004.1:493459868-493538294 GCA_033576535.1 Allobates femoralis
CTTATCACATATTTTGTAAGTTAATAAACCTATCTATTCAACTTTTATAAATCCCTAATAGGTCAGACAGAGATGGTTAGTAAAGTAGTAGGATGCTGCAGGGACATGTATTGATAGGTTAGGGGGGTTAAAAGAGCTGACAGGTTCCCTTTAAGAGGTGGAGAGGAATTAAATGGAATGAGAGGAAACATGCACTTAGACTTTGGCCATTGCCATGAGTGCACCGAGGACCCCAAATTTATATATCCAACAAAACTTTATATATAACAAAATATGTAAACTCTGCACTACAAGTAATATTTTTATGGGTTCTAATTCCCCTCATTTAAGGTATAAATAGTTTAATCCGAATTTTGGGGGCTGATAGACGTTGGTGAAAAATATGGACCAAAAATTCAGTATTCAGCCATAGACTGCCTGTCTCAGAATAAAACCATATGATCTATCAAAAGGATATATTTTGTAGTGGGTCTGCTTGCTCCAATTCTCCTAAGTTCATCAGTTCCATAGAGATCAAATGGAGCTATAAAGAACATTCATAACCTACGTTCCATTCTCTCATGATGTCTGGTGGTCCTAACAGTTAGAATCTCTACATTTAGAAGCTTATGATTCTTATTGATAGGTGATAAATTTTGATTTTAGGAAAACCCTTTAAGTTACAAAATTAGGCTGCCTTCACATTAGCGTTTGTGAACGCTGCGTACCGAATGCAGCCAAGCGCTTGCGCACTGCGTTCCTATGTTTGACATGGGAACGCATGTGCCTGCGTTTGGCTGCATTCGTTTGCGTTTGCGTTCGGATGCGCACAATTTGTGCGCCCTCCGAACGCAGCTTGTTGCATTTTTTGTGCGGGTGCTTGTTTTATCTGCAAGCGCACAAACCATGCATGGATCTCAATGGATCCGCTGTCCTCTGCATGACACCGCACGAGAATGCTGCAGAAATCATTGAAATCTCTCCCGGTGGCCGCCGCTAATCAGCGGCGGCCACTGGGAGATCATGCAGAGCCGCCGCGGAGAAACAGCTGATCTGACAGCTGTTTAAATCTCCCGCGCTGACACCGAATATGTGATGTCGGCGCGGGAGATTTGAAGCAGCGATCAGCTGTTTCATATCTCCCGCACTGATATCACCCTATTCGGTGTCAGCGCAGGAGATTTAAACAGCTGTCAGATCAGCTGTTTCTCCCCGCTGACTCGGCGGGAGATCAGCTGTGCCGGGAGGAGGAGATCTCTGCCGCTGATCTCCTCCTCCCGGCCGCCCCCAGACAGCTGATTGGCTGCCGGGGCACTATAGTAATGTCAATGCATGCGGAGATTCTCCGCTGCGTTCACATTATTATGGGCTGTGTTTGCCTGCGTTTGCGTCTGCATGCCCTCAGCATGCAGACATAAACGCCAATGTGAAGGTAGCCTTATAGCATAACTTCTAAATTAATTTGTACATGAAAGTGGTAAGCAATCCAAAATGTTTGATAACAATATAATATTTAATTTGAAAATAAAATCAGAGCACAACTATGTATTTTTGCATTAAATGAGTGCTTGAGTGAGTAAGTGTTTATCTTACCTACGATCCAAACAATGAGCTGCGGTTAAAACCCAACAGGAGGAAATGAGCGTCCCTCCACAAAAGCTGTCACCAACATAGATAGCTGCCATATAAGGATGAGATGCTGGGAGTGCTACCCATCCACCTACAATACGTGGTGATATAGATGGGCTTTTCCGAAATGTCCTCCCACAGTCTGCAGGTACACTTCGTGTCGGATCCTTGTAAGATTCTGAAGTGACTGGGGGACCAGGAGCAGATGACACAACCTGTGTTGTAGGTTTGGGTTGAATACTTGGCGAACATGGAGTACTTGCTGCAAAGACACAAAAATGTCATAATTTAGTGAATAAACTTACAACTCTTGAAAGTACTGTTTATCACAATCCTGGTGAACCTTTTTAGATATTGAAATTATTGTTTTTATATTATCTTGGCAAACTTTAGGGTGAAGTACAGTTGGCATTTTAAGATTTTTTAATATTATACATTGATGTGTATCAGATGTTCTTCTAGGCTTCATTGTCATGTTGTGTTGTTTATAAAGGTTACTGTTATCAGCAGTATTTCTTGCTCTGTGGTGTTGACCATCCTTCAACAGTTTTAAAGCAATGCCAACATGGCACCTTTGCTTCTAGAACATTCAGGTGTAACATTTGTGGCACCCCTGGGTCAAAGTGCCACAGTGTCATCACTGCCCCCGGGTGGTGGTGTCACAAGAGAGCAACAAAGGGTATTCTCATCAGGCAACACACACACAACACCAACACCTCCAGGCCAGAAGGGGGAGACCAAGCCCGGGTTGAGGGTGAGCTCCCCTATATATTTCTGATCTGGGGAGAAGCAAGTTCAGTGCAGTTCCAGAGAGGACTGTGAAGACGACCTGGGTGTAAAGGAGCTGTGCTAGGCTCGTCCCAAAGTCCACTGACGAGTTCCAGGCCTAAGGCTAGGGTCTGAGGAAAGGAGGAGAAAACACACCTGGGAGGCTGAGCAACTCCATGTTCACCCCAGAGGAAAAGCGAATAGAACGGACACCGGAATCCGAGACTGTGTGCAAGGTCACACATCCCGGAAGTCAATACTGGATGGTGGGGGATCCAGATTCCCAGCCACACTACCCACAGACACCGCAACAGAGAGAGTTCAGAGACACTGACACCCGGGAAAAGGATATAAGTAAAGGACTCGAGTTGCCTGTCATACCGGAACCTCACAGGACGAGACAGGGCCGGCAGCCAAGCTTAAGCAGCAGGAGCCAAATTGAAGAACAGTAAGGGAGCCAAAGACCCGGTCGGGTGAGAATTACTCTAAGTTGTTCTCAAGACTCCGTGGACATCTTTTACCAACTGCTCCAGTAAAAGACTGAGAAACTACAAAAACCGTGACTCTGCCTATACCTTGTGCTCGTCGCACTGCATCTCACACATAGACTATTTACACCTGCCCTGGGGACACTCAGCCCTACCCGAGGAGGGCCTACCATCCACACTGCCCTAAGTCACCGTCCCCAGCAGGAATACGGCAGCGGTGGTCCCCACTGACCACATACCCCGAGTGGCGTCATGACAAAATCCCCTGCAAATAACCCCTTCCTTTTTGGACTGAGCCCAGGCCACGGGCATGGGTCACGACAACCTTGATCCTAGAGAGACAGCACCGGCCCAGCCCGAGTACCCCACGGTCTGGGGGTGCCTCACATTCCTTTTTCTAGTTTTCCGCCGCCTTCAGATTCTCTATACTTTAAAGTACAGAGAGCAAGCAGCTTCCTATCAGAAGCCCTTCAAAGAAGAAGTAGGTCACTACTTTAATTTCCAAATCCTGAAGCTGATGAAGGTCATGGCATAAAAAGAATAATGTGTACTCTGCCACCAATGCACATGAGTGAGATGTTTCTGAGGGATGTGAGCACAGATCTCTGTGCAAGTGTAGCACCCCACATGGTCAGGCGTCACAATGGGGTATTGCACCCGTAAAGAGCATAATTTCCCCAGCTGCAAGTAGACCCCGAGGTGGTGGCCATCTGCATCCCATAGCAGATTGGGTACCGATGGTATCTTAGGACAAGGCTAGTCTGAGTGGAGTGGCAGTGAAAGAGTGAGGAGCGAGGTACGGACAGCCTACGCTGATCCGAGGAAGATGAAAGATCCTGAGGGATCCTGGAGAGGGCGCCCGACGTACGGAGTCTGGGCCCTAGAGAGAAAGGGGGAACCCCGGCGTGGAGCGACCATACACCAGGGAATTCCCCAGTCCACGACGGGAACACTGGACCGAGGAAACGGCCAGAGTCTACCTCTGCAGTCGTTAACCGGCTGCTGCAGTCTGTTGACAGGCTGCGACACCCTGCCAGATGGAGCGGTCTGCCTGCTTCTTCACCAGGAGCCCCAAGTCTACTTACAAGGAGCCATTGGGTATAGACTCATCCTAGGCGGGCAAGAAAGGACACGAGTTCGTCAACTAAGGTTTACCACGGGTTCCACCATACCACCTGGCATCCACTTACAGCCACCCGTAGAGCTACCTGTTACTTTAACAACTGTTGCTTAACTGTGGACTCTGTATTTTGCTGCGGAACGTTTACAGTAAAGTACCTGGGAGAAAGTGACTTTGCCTATGTGTGGCTATCTTCATCAACCTGTTTGCTTGGAGGAACGCTGCCCCGGAGGACCAGCTCCACCTATAGGGAGCTTTGCCATCTCAGCCATATTACCATCGACCTCCAGAGGACTTTGGCGGCACTGGTGACCCATCACCAGGAACTACATGTGGCGTTGACTCACCGTGGGCCGGGTTCTCAGGTCTCAGGCTCTGGCTGTGGTCACGGTTCTGTGTCTGAGGCTGTGGGTGCCCGGTGGTCAATGAAGGGTTAAAGCAAGATGATAAAATAAAGATACGGTTATCGTTTTGTGACGCCACCTGTAGGAATCTGGTGATGGCACCGGCGCTGCTTGGACCTCCGGGGGATGGGCGGCAGCAAGGATGGATCCACTCCCTACAGGATGAGCGGGAGTCCCCGGGGTCAGGAGCTGCAGTTGAGGAATATGGCAGCTCGGGTAGTTCTGTAGACAAAGTAGTTAGTAATAGTTCTGAAATAATGCTCGGACACGTAGCTCCTCTGAAAGGGTCTTTACAAAGTTCTTTCACAGTAAACAGGTGTAACGGTTTCCAATTCTAGGTAACAGACCGGTTGGTCCCTGTGATGAACAGTGTCCCTCCAAGGCTCCACAGTGTCTTTATACTGACTGTCCCTTTACTCTTCGCTGCCTCTAACGTACCAGGTTAGGATACAGAGGATCTTCTGTTGGGAACCCGAGCCGTTGGCCTAGCGACTCCCGATAGGCCCCTGAACCTCAATGGTGGGTACCCCTCCTGATACAGCTGCGGTGATGGTAAACTGTGTATTGTGCTCCTGTGAAGCTCTCAATCACTCCGGTTCTGTGGCACAGCGATGAAGCATCTGCACCACCTCGGAGCCAGTACTCCGGGTTTGGACTGGGCTTGGGTCGTCTATTCCCCGTTACTAGTTCTCTTGGCCCCTTTCACTTCTGGGTCACCACTGCTCGGTGCCCTCCCAGTTAGCTGTTCTGTCACGACTTCATTCTTGTTCCTGTCTCTCCAACTTTCTAACTCTGTTCTTCTCTTCCCCCACTGCTATACATCTAACTCTCCTCCCACCAAGACCGGTTGCCCAGGAAACGGGTATCTAATTGGTCCTCTGTCTCTAGATGTTGCATGTGGTACATGGAGCCATGGGATTAACCTGTTCATCACTGAGACGGAGAATACTGCACCTTCAGTCAGGGGTGCAGTACCCTCCTGTGACGCACTCGTTGCGGGGCGCCACACTCCCCCTTGGGGAATTATACTTGTCCCCAAGTGTCACACTACCCAACCCAGTACAGAGTAAAACATTTTTATGCAGATAACATGAATAAGAAAACATTTTTATTAACGGCATTTAAGGTTTGATTCTTTCCGTCCGGGAGGCACATTATCTTTAAACGTTTCAACTAACGGTCCTACGGAACCAGTTAACTCTTGCGGACCCGGCGGTTAGTCGTACTGTCTTTTTGGCAACGTCCAGGTTACCGCCGGGCCGCATAACTCTTTATTTTGCACACCGAAAAAAACTGAAATGTCCTCACGAAAGTCTTATGAGTACTTTTATAAACAGACTGGGTTATGCGTGAAATTAACGTTTATAATTAGGGCTCACATTTGCGGACCTGGAGGGCGTACCACCCTCGGGGCCCGGCATCAAACTCGCACGACATGGTTTCACCCCGGTACAGATCTCGGTCGGGGTGTCCTTTGGGCAGGTGGGACTCGACATCCCGGCGGGAGATGAACACTTCCTCGTACAATCCCTCCTCCCGGGCAAAACCCCACCCGTTCTCCAAGTTAAAGGTGGTGACAGTACCTTTTTTTTCTGTGTTCGGTAGCCATAGGTGGTTGGCGGCGGGCCTCCGCTCTCACTTGCAGGTTCTCCTGCTCCCGGGCCCACCACTCGGCTCGGCGTCGCTGTCGCTCGGCGTCGTCAACCCGGTGGACGGTCTGGACATAGCCCCTCCGGTTTGCGGCGCTGTTTAGAGTCTGGGTTTGTTGGTAGCTTTGTACCGTGGGATGGCTACTGCTGTTGGCGGATGCTGCTGCGGCACCCCACCACTCCACCCGAGCTTCCGCTGGCGGTTGCTCAGCGGGCATTTCCAACTCGCCCTCCTTCTCGGAGCTGGTCTCCTCCGGTTCCTCCTCTTCGTCAGGAACCCGATTGCCCTCTTCCTCGATAGCCTCGACCACTACATCTGGCTCCTCGGAAGGCTGTTGCTCCCCTTCCTGGATAGGGAGCCATCTGGCTGGTTAGGCACCGTGGCCGCGGGGCCTTCTTCTGCTGCACTCTCCTGGTCACTTTCCTCATCCGTCTCATCCTGCGGGGCTTCATGGCTGCCTGCTCCTTCTTCCTCTCTCTCTACCGCACCCGTAGACTGTGGCAGGTCTTCTCCGGTAACCGGGTGGGCCTCAACTTGTTCTGGCCTTATCTCTGGTTCTGGAGCGGAGCGGGTTACTGGTCTCTCCTGCGCCGCACGGTGCAATTGGTAAGCTAGGTTGGCGCTCCAGCGCCTTATTGTCCATTCGGTACTTTCAATTAGCTGTACCCGCAAGTCTTGCAGCGCTGTCTCCCAGAATGTGGGGTCCCCGTCAATGGTATGGACGGGACCCGCTTCAGGACCGCTGAGGGCGGCTCCGGCCTCTTCTTCCACCTTTTGTATTAGCTCCCTCAGCCTCATAGCCGCCATGCTTCCGCTTCCAGGAACCACACCCGTCGTAGCTGGTACAGGTTCCCGTGGCAAAGCTTGCTACAAAGACCTGGCCACACCCTCTTCTTTTAGTTTTATAGTCCATGGGCGGGATAAGGTTTCTGGCCCGCCCCTTTGGTTGTTTCCTAGCAATCAGAGGCAGGCAAGTGTTTTGGCGCCTCTGCCATGGCCCTTCCATGATGAGGGGCTGAGGCACGCCCCTGGGCCAGCACATCACCCCTCACATGGCGGGACCCGCCATCTTAGTGCAGTAAAAATGGCGTGCAAAGTTCTTTTGGCCGGTAAGGTTCTGTAAAGCACATGGTACCCGTTAGAAACGAGTCAGTTCGAATCCTGTTCGTAGATGCCAAATTGACTCACCGTGGGCTGGGTTCTCAGGTCTCAGGCTCTGGCTGTGGTCACGGTTCTGTGTCTGAGGCTGTGGGGGCCCGGTGGTCAATGAAGGGTTAAAGCAAGATGATAAAATAAAGATACGGTTATCATTTCGTGACGCCACCTGTAGGAATCCGGTGATGGCACCGGCGCTGCTTGGACCTCCGGGTGATGGGCGGCAGCAAGGATGGATCCGCTCCCTACAGGATGAGCGGGAGTCCCCGGGGTCAGGAGCTGCAGTTGAGGAATATGGCAGCTCGGGTAGTTCTGTAGACAAAGTAGTTAGTAATAGTTCTAAAATAATGCTCAGACACGTAGCTCCTCTGAACGGGTCTTTACTCAGTTCTTTCACAGTAAACAGGTGTAACGGTTTCCAATTCTAGGTAACAGACCGGGTGGTCCCTGTGATGAACAGTGTCCCTCCAAGGCTCCACAGTGTATTTCTTTATACTGACTGTCCCTTTACTCTTCGCTGTCTCTAACGTACCAGGTTAGTATACAGAGGATCTTCTGTTGGGAACCGAGCCGTTGGCCTAGCGACTCCTGATAGGCCCTGAACCTCAATGGTGGGTACCCCTCCTGACACAGCTGTGGTGATGGTAAGCTGTGTATTGCGCTCCTGTGAAGCTCTCAATCACTCCGGTTCTGTGGCACAGCGATGAAGCATCTGCACCACCTCGGAGCCGGTACTCCGGGTTTGGACTGGGCTCGGGTCGTCTATTCCCTGTTACTAGTTCTCTTGTCCCTTTCACTTCTGGGTCACCACTGCTCGGTGCCCTCCCAGTTAGCTGTTCTGTCACAACTTAATTCTTGTTCCTGTCTCTCCAACTTTCTAACTCTGTTCTTCTCTTCCCCACTGCTATACATCTAACTCTCCTCCCTCCAAGACCGGTTGCCCAGGAAACGGGTATCTAATTGGTTCTCTGTCTCTAGATGTTGCATGTGGTACATGAAGCCTTAGGATTAACCTGTTCATCACTGAGACGGAGAATACTGCACCTTAAGTCAGGGGTGCAGTACCCTCCTGTAACGCACTCGTTGCGGGGCGCCACAGTGTCACATGACAAACTCTAATCCCCTGTACATACACCCCTTATTGAAGTGTCACCCAAGCCAGGGGCTCAGGCACTGCCACCCGTGACATCCCCGCGAAAGCACCCACCGAGCCTGATACCCGAGTACTCCAGGGCCTGGGGCTCGACACAAGCAATGGTAGATAAGTTACATGCTGTGTTTGACTGGCTGCATGTCATAAATCCAGGGGGGAAGATGCAGTAAATTAACTTAAACATATTTTATTAACAGTGCCTTGGTGAATTGAGGGTTGGATGTCAGGGAAGATGAAGAGAAGGATGAGGGATGCAAGATGGATGCTATGGAATTAATAGCGCTATACAAATGAATAAATATTATCTAATCTATAATTGCCGTAGTGCACTTCCGTCATATTCGGCACCACTTCCGTCGTCGTGGACGTGGCTGCCAAACATATGGAAGTGTGTTAGGGACACTCACACACACACACACACACACACACACTCACATACACACACACTCACATACACACACTCACACACACACACTCTAGTATACTTACCCCGCCGCCATCCCGCTACACGGCTCCCGGCGAGGCTCCGCCACCTCGCGGCGCTCCCGGCGTGGCTCCGCCCACCTCGCGGCACTCCCGCCGTGGCTCCACCCACCTCGCGGCACTCCCGCCGTGACACCGCCCACCTCACGTCACTCCGGCCGTGGCTCCGCCCACCTCGTGTCACTCCCAGCGTGGCTCCGCCCACCTCGCGTCACTCCCGCCGTGGCTCCGCCCACCTAGCTTGCGCTGACCACAGAGCCCCCGTCCTGCGCTGACCACAGAGCCCCTGTCCTGCGCTGACCACAGAGCCCCCGTCCTGCGCTGACCACAGAGCCCCCGTCCTACGCTGACCACAGACCCGCCGTCCTCTGCTGACCACAGAGCCCCCGTCCTGCGCTGACCACAGAGCCCCCGTCCTGCGCTGACCACAGAGCCCCGTCCTGCGCTGACCACAGAGCCCCCGTCCTGCGCTGACCACAGAGCCGCCGTCCTGCACAGAGCCCCCGTCCTGCGCTGACCACAGAGCCCCCGTCCTGCGCTGACCACAGAGCCCCCGTCTTGCGCTGACCACAGAGCCCCCGTCCTGCGCTGACCACAGAGCCGCCGTCCTGCGCTGACCACAGAGCCCCGTCTTGCGCTGACCACAGAGCCCCCGTCTTGCGCTGACCACAGAGCCCCCGTCCTGCGCTGACCACAGAGCCCCCGTACTGCGCTGACTACAGAGCCCCATCCTGCGCTGACCACAGAGCCCCCGTCCTGCTCTGACCACAGAGCCGCCGTCCTGCGCTTACCACAGACCCGCCGTCCTGCGCTGACCACAGACCCGCCGTCCTGCGCTGACCACAGACCCGCCGTCCTGCGCTGACCACAGACCACCGTCCTCTGCTGACCACAGAGCCGCCGCACTCACTGCTGACCACAGAGCCGCCGCACTCACTGCTGACCACTGAGCCGCCGCACTCACTGCTGACCACTGAGCCGCCGCACTCACTGCTGACCACTGAGCCGCCGCACTCACTGCTGACCACTGAGCCGCCGCACTCACTGCTGACCACTGAGCCGCCGCACTCACTGCTGACCACTGAGCCGCCGCACTCACTGCTGACCACTGAGCCGCCGCACTCACTGCTGACCACTGAGCCGCCGCACTCACTGCTGACCACTGATCCGCCGCACTCACTGCTGACCACTGAGCCGCCGCACTCACTGCTGACCACTGCGCCGCCGCACTCACTGCTGACCACTGCGCCGCCGCACTCACTGCTCACCACTGCACCGCCCCACTCACTGCTGACCACTGAGCCGCCCCACTCACTGCTGACCACTGAGCCGCCACACTCACTGCTACCACTGACCCACCCACTCACTGCTACCACTGAGCCACCCCACTCACTGCTAACCACTCACCCACCGCACTCATGCTAACCACAGAGCCCCCGTCCTGCGCTGACCACAGAGCCCCCATCCTGCGCTGACCACAGAGCCCCCGTCCTGCGCTGACCACAGAGCCCCCGTCCTGCGCTGACCACAGACCCGCCGTCCTCTGCTGACCACAGAGCCCCCGTCCTGCGCTGACCACAGAGCACCCGTCCTGCACTGACCACAGAGCCCCCGTCCTGTGCTGACCACAGAGCCCCCGTCCTGCGCTGACCACAGAGCCGCCGTCCTGCGCTGACCACAGAGCCACCGTCCTGCACAGAGCCCCCGTCTGCACTGACCACAGAGCCCCCGTCCTGCGCTGACCACAGAGCCCCCGTCTTGCGCTGACCACAGAGCCCCCGTCCTGCGCTGACCACAGAGCCGCCGTCCTGCGCTGACCACAGAGCCGCCGTCCTGCGCTGACCACAGACCCGCCGTCCTGCGCTGACCACAGACCCGCCGTCCTGCGCTGACCACAGACCCGCCGCACTCACTGCTGACCACTGCGCCGCCGCACTCACTGCTGACCACTGCGCCGCCGCACTCACTTCTGACCACTGAGCCGCCGCACTCACTGCTGACCACTGAACCGCCGCACTCACTGCTGACCACTGAGCCGCCACACTTACTGCTGACCACTGCGCCGCCGCACTTACTGCTGACCACTGCGCCGCCCCACCTCACTGCTGACCACTGAGCCACCGCACTCACTGCTACCCATTGAGCCACCCCACTCACTGCTGACCACTGAGCCACCGCACTCACTGCTACCCACTGAGCCACCGCACTCACTGCTGACCACTGCGCCACCGCACTCACTGCTGACCACTGCGCCACCGCACTCACTGCTACCCACTGAGCCACCATATACTCTGCTACCCACTGAGCCGCCTGTATACACACAATTAATTTCACCGCACTCCCCTAACTATTACTAAATAAACTATATATAGATTCTAGACTACCCGATTCTTTAGAATCGGGCTCACAGCTAGTCTATTATATAATTGCCTAGAATTCTACTTCCTGTCAAAAGCCAACTTCCGTGGCTTTGTCCGGAGATAAATGTCCGGAGATAAATGTCCGGAGATAAGTGACGTCACCAGCGTCACCAGCGTCATCTACGCCCGCTCAGGGTTTACCAAGATGGCGGCCCTAAGTGGAGCGGACCTCAGGAAGGTCCGCTGCGCTTAGGGCCAAGCTCCGGCGGATGGAGTGGGCGCGAGCTAGCCGGGAGCCGACTTCGCCATGGCGCCATAATTCAAATACACTGTGCTCAGTGTATTAAAGGGGCCATCCCCAACCAGTTCTTAAAGGGGCGGACCCCAACTACTTTTTAAACGGGCGGTCCCCAACCATGTCTTAAAGGGCCAGTCCCCAACCATGTCTTAAAGGGGCGGTCCACAACCACGTCTTAAAGGGGTAGTCCCCAACCATGTCTTAAAGGGGCGGTCCACAACACGTCTTAAAGGGGTAGTCCACAACCACGTTTAAAGGGGTAGTCCCAACCACTTCTTAAAGGGGTGGTCCCCAACCACGTCTTAAAGGGGCAGTCCCCAACCATGTCTTAAAGGGGCGGTCCCCAACCACGTCTTAAAGGGGCAGTCCCCAACCATGTCTTATAAGGCCGGTCCCCAACCACGTCTTAAAGGGGCAGTCCCCAACCACATCTTAAAGGGGTGGTCCCCAACCACGTCTTAAAGGGGCGGTCCCCAACCATGTCTTAAAGGGGTGGTCCACAAGCACGTCTTAAAGGGGCCATCCCCAGCCAGTTCTTAAATGGGCGGACCCCAACCACTTCTTAAAGGGGCTGTCCCCAACCACTTTTTAAAGGGGCAGTCACCAACCACATCTTAAAGAGGCGGTCCCCAACCACGTCTTAAAGGGGCAGTCCCCAACCATGTCTTAAAAGGCCGGTCCCCAACCATGTCTTAAAGGGGTGGTCCACAACCACTTCTTAAAGGGGCAGTCTCCAACCACATCTAAAAGGGGTGGTCCCCAACCACGTCTTAAAGGGGCGGTCCCCAACCATGTCTTAAAGGGGTGGTCCACAACCACGTCTTAAAGGGGCCATCCCCAACCACTTCTTAAAGGGGCTGTCCCCAGCCACTTTTTAAAGGGGCAGTCCCCAACCACATCTTAAAGAGGCGGTCCCAAACCATGTCTTAAAGGGGCAGTTCCCAGCCATGTCTTAAAAGGGTGGTCCCCAACCACATCTTAAAGGGGCCATCCCCAACCTCTTAAAGGGGCAGTCCCCAACAACTTTTTAAAGGGCCAGTCGCAACCAAGTCTCCCCAACCACATGTTAAAAGGCCGGTCCCCAACCACATCTTAAAGGAGAAGTTTCCAACCACGTCTTAGAGGGGCGGTCCCCAACCACATCTTAAAGTGGCGGCACCCAATCATGTCTTAAGGCGGCGACCCCAAGTATGTCTTAAAGGGACAGTCCCCAATAACTTCTTAAAGGGGCTGTCCATAACCACGTCTTAAAGGGGCCATCCCCAAACATGTCTTACAGGAGTGGACCCCAACCACTTCTTAAAGGGGCTGTCCCCAACAACTTATTAAAGGGGCAGTCGCAACCACGTTTCCCCAACCACGTGTTAAAGGGGCGGTCCTCAACCACTTCTTAAAGGGGTGGTCCCCAACCTTTTAAAGGGACAGTCCCCAATAACTTCTTAAAGGGGCTGTCCATACCACATCTTAAAGGGGCCATCCCCAACCATGTCTTAAAGGAGTGGACCCCAACCACTTCTTAAAGGGGCTGTCCTCAACCTCTTAAAGGAGCAGTCCCCAACCACTTCTTAAACGGGTGGTCCCCAAACACATCTTAAAGAAACAGTCCCAACCATATCTTAACCCTTCACCCCCGGCCTATTTTGACCTTAATGACCAGGCCATTTTTGTCAATTCTGACCAGTGTCCCTTTATGAGGTAATATCTCTGGAACCCTTCAACGGATCCTAGCGATTCTGAGATTGTTTTTTCGTGACATATTGGGCTTCATGTTAGTATTAAATTTAGGTTGATAATTTTTGCGATTATTTGTGAAAAAATTAAAAATTTGGCAAAATTTTTGAAAATTTAGCAATTTTCAAATTATGAATTTTTATTCTGCTAAACCAGAGAGGTATGTGACACAAAATAGTTAATAAATAACATTTCCCACATGTCTACTTTACATCAGCACAATTTTGGAAAAAAAAAAAATTTTTGTTCGGACGTTATAAGGGTTCAAAGTTCATCAGCAATTTTTCATTTTTCCAGCAAAATTTACAAAGCCATTTTTTTTAGTGACCACATCACATTTGAAGTCCCTTTGAGGGGTGTACATGACGGAAAACACCCAAAAGTGACACCATTCCAAAAACTGCACCCCTCAAGCTACTCAAAACTACCTTCAAGAAGATTATTAACCCTTCAGGTGCTTCACGGGAACTAAAGCAAAGTGGAAGGAAAAAATGGTAATTTTAATTTTTCCAACAAAAATGTTCTTTTAGCCTCAATTCTTTCATTTTCACATGGGGTACAGGATAAAATGGATCCTAAAAATTGTTGGGCAATTTCTCCTGAGTACATCGATATCTCATATGTGGTCATAAACCACTCTTTGGGCGCACGGCAGGGCTCAGAAGGGAAGGAGCGCAATTTGACTTTTGGAGCTAATTTTCCATTCAAAAAGTGAAATGGCGCTCCTTCCCTTCTGAGCCCTGCCGTGCGCCCAAAGAGTGGTTTATGACCACATATGAGATATCGATGTACTCAGGAGAAATTGCCCAACATTTTTAGGATTCATTTTATCCTGTTCCCCATGTGAAAATGAAAAAATTTAGGCTAAAAGAAAATTTTTATGGAAAAAAAAGTACTTTTTCATTTTTACGGATGAATTTTTGAAGCACCTGGGGGTTCAAAATGCTCACCAGCCATCTAGATAAATTCCCTGGGGGGTCTAGTTTCCAAAATGGGGTCACTTATGGGGGAGCTCCAATGTGTAGGCACACAGGGGCTCTCCAAACACGACATGGTGTCCGCTAACAATTTGAGCTGATTTTTCAGTCAAATTGTTAGCGGACACCATGTTGCATTTGGAGAGCCCCTGTGTGCCTAAACATTGGAGCTCCCCCACAAGTGACCCCATTTTGGAAACTAGACCCCCCAGGGAACTTATCTAGATGGGTGGTGAGCATTTTGAACACCCCAGTGCTTCACAAATTAATCTGTAAAAATGAAAAAAGAAAATTTTTATGGAAAAAAAAGTACTTTTTCATTTTTACGGATGAATTTTTGAAGCACCTGGGAGTTCAAAATGCTCACCAGCCATCTAGATAAATTCCCTGGGGGGTCTAGTTTCCAAAATGGGGTCACTTATGGGGGAGCTCCAATGTGTAGGCACACAGGGGCTCTCCAAACGCGACATGGTGTCCGCTAACAATTTGAGCTGATTTTTCAGTCAAATTGTTAGCGGACACCATGTTGCGCTTGGAGAGCCCCTGTGTGCCTAAACATTGGAGCTCCCCAACAAGTTACCCCATTTTGGAAACTAGACCCCCCCAGGGAACTTATGTAGATGGGTGGTGAGCATTTTGAATGCCCCAGTGCTTCACAAATTAATCTGTGAAAATTAAAAAGAAAATTTTTATGGAAAAAAAAAGTACTTATTCAATTTTACAGATGAATTTGTGAAGCACCTGGGGGTTCAAAATGTTCACAACCCATCTAGATACGTTCCCTGGGAGGTCTAGTTTCCAAAATGGGGTCACTTGTGGGGGAGCTCTAATGTTTAGGCACACAGGGGCTCTCCATACGCAACATGGTGTCCGCTAACTATTGGAATCATTAGAGGACACCATGTTGCATTTGGAGAGCCCCTGTGTGCCTAAACATTGGAGCTCCCCCACAAGTGACCCCATTTTGGAAACTAGACCCCCCAGGGAACTTATCTAGATGGGTGGTGAGCATTTTGAACACCCCAGTGCTTCACAAATTAATCTGTAAAAATGAAAAAAGAAAATTTTTATGGAAAAAAAAGTACTTTTTCATTTTTACGGATGAATTTTTGAAGCACCTGGGAGTTCAAAATGCTCACCAGCCATCTAGATAAATTCCCTGGGGGGTCTAGTTTCCAAAATGGGGTCACTTATGGGGGAGCTCCAATGTGTAGGCACACAGGGGCTCTCCAAACGCGACATGGTGTCCGCTAACAATTTGAGCTGATTTTTCAGTCAAATTGTTAGCGGACACCATGTTGCGCTTGGAGAGCCCCTGTGTGCCTAAACATTGGAGCTCCCCAACAAGTTACCCCATTTTGGAAACTAGACCCCCCAGGGAACTTATGTAGATGGGTGGTGAGCATTTTGAATGCCCCAGTGCTTCACAAATTAATCTGTGAAAATTAAAAAGAAAATTTTTATGGAAAAAAAAAGTACTTATTCAATTTTACAGATGAATTTGTGAAGCACCTGGGGGTTCAAAATGTTCACAACCCATCTAGATACGTTCCCTGGGAGGTCTAGTTTCCAAAATGGGGTCACTTGTGGGGGAGCTCTAATGTTTAGGCACACAGGGGCTCTCCATACGCAACATGGTGTCCGCTAACTATTGGAATCATTAGAGGACACCATGTCGTGTATGGAGAGTCCCTGTGTGCCTAAACATTGGAGCTCCCCCACAAGTGACCCCATTTTGGAAACTAGACCCCCCAAGGAATGCATCTAGATGCATAGTGAGCACTTTGAACCCCCAGGTGCTTCACAAATTGATCCGTAAGAAGGAAAAAGTACATTTGTTTTCACACAAATTTTCTTTTTTCATTATTACGGATCAATTTGTGAAGCACCTGGGGGCTCAAAGTGCTCACTATGCATCTAGATATGTTCCTTGAGGGGTCTAGTTTCCAAAATGGGGTCACTTGTGGGGGAGCTCCAATGTTTAGGCACACAGGGGCTCTCCATACGCGACATGGTGTCCGCTAACTATTGGAATCGTTAGCAGACACCATGTCGTGTATGGAGAGCCCCTGTGTGCCTAAACATTGGAGCTTCCCACAAGTGACCCCATTTTGGAAACTAGACCCCCCCAAGGAATGCATCTAGATGCATAGTGAGCACTTTGAACCCCCAGGTGCTTCACAAATTGATCCGTAAGAAGGAAAAAGTACATTTGTTTTCACACAAATTTTCTTTTTTCATTATTACGGATCAATTTGTGAAGCACCTGGGGGCTCAAAGTGCTCACTATGCATCTAGATATGTTCCTTGGGGGGTCTAGTTTCCAAAATGGGGTCACTTGTGGGGGAGCTCCAATGTTTAGGCACACAGGGGCTCTCCATACGCGACATGGTGTCTGCTAACTATTGGAATCGTTAGCAGACACCATGTCGTGTATGGAGAGCCCCTGTGTGCCTAAACATTGGAGCTCCCGCACAAGTGACCCCATTTTGGAAACTAGACCCCCCAAGGAATGCATCTAGATGCATAGTGAGAACTTTGAACCCCAAGGTGCTTCACAAATTGATTCGTAATAAGGAAAAAGTACATTTGTTTTCACACAAATTTTTTTTTTCATTTTTACGGATCAATTTGTGAAGTACCTGGGGGTTCAAAGTGTTCACTATGCATCTAAATACAGCGAAGCCCATTTTTACTTTTTTTCTAGGACTAATTCTAGAAAAAAAATGGCGTAGGGCTCCGCCATATTTTTGGTCCAGCCAGGTACAACTTGGCAGCTACGGACTGCCAGCAACCCCCAGCTGCCTCATTGTACCTGGCTGGCAACCAAAAATACAGCAAAGCCCATTTTTATTGTTTTTTCTAGGACTAATTCTAGAAAAAAAATTGCGTGGGGCTCCGCCATATTTTTGGTCCAGCCAGGTACAACTTGGCAGCTACAGACTGCCACCAACCCCAGCTGCCTCATTGTACCTGGCTGGCAACCAAAAATACAGCAAAGCCCATTTTTATTTTTTTTTCTAGGACTAATTCTAGAAAAAAAAATGACATGGGGCTCCGCCATATTTTTGGTCCAGCCAGGTACAACTAGGCAGCTGGGGGCTGGAATCCACAGCATGGAGAGGCCCAAGCGTTCTGGGCCCCCCATGCTGCGAATTGCAGCCCGCAGCCGCCCCAGAAAATGGCGCATTCATTGAAGCGCCATTTTCTGGCGCTGTACCCATGCTCTTCCAGTTGACCTGGTGCCGGTGGCAAACTGGGTAATAAAGGGGTTAATGCCAGCTTTTTATTGGCAGCTGGCACTAAGCCCGAGATTCATAATATAGGGCCAATGTTAGACCCGTCATTAGGAATCTCTGGTAAATAGTCAGAAAATACACACAGAGAAAAATCTTTTTATTTGAAAAAAATAACACAAACAAAATTCGGACTCCATCTTTATTATAAAGATCCGACGTAGTCCACAACGAAGGTCCCACGACGCTCGATCGCCTCTGGTAAATCCAGAGACTGCAGCAAGGGATGAAGTGTCCTCTTCCTACAGTCTCTGGGGTCAGAGTTATGGTGCACTGTATGACAATGACCTGTCATACAGTGCACCATGACTATGATCCCAGAGACTACAACAAGAGGACACTTGATCCCTTGTTGCACCCATCCATCCACCTATGCACCCATCATCCAAGCACGCACACAACCACGCACCCACATCCACATCCACGCACGCACATCCACATCCACGCACATCCACATCCACGCACATCCACATCCACGCACGCACATCCACATCCACGCACGCACATCCACACACACATCCACGCACGCACACATCCACGCACGCACATCCACGCACGCACGCTGACATTCACGCGTGCTGGCATCCACGCACGCACGCTGACATTCAAGCACGCTGACATTCACGCACGCACACTGACATCCGCGCACGCACACTGACATGCACACATCCACGCACGCTGACATCCACGCACGCACACTGACATCCACGCATGCACACATCCACGCACATCCACGTACACATCCATCTATGCACACATCCATGCACGCACATGTCTATGCACACACACATCTATGCACGCACACGTCCACACACATGTCCACACACGCACACGTCCACGCACGCTCATGTACGCTCACGTCCACGCACGCACACGTCCACGCATGCACCCCCTATCCATTCACCCATCCATCAATTCATTCATTCATACATACATACATACATACATAGATACATACACATACATACATACATACATAGATACATACATACATACATACATAGATATATACACATACATACATACTTACCTCCCTCGTTCCACCGATGAGCAGGAGGAGGCCGGGAGAGGAGGCAGGGAGAGGAGGCGGGGCCATAGACCGGCGGGCCGGGCAGAGGAGGCGCAGCAGCGGCGGCGGCGGCGGCAGCAGCGGCGGGTGCAACAAAGTGTGCAGCCTGCCACAGGAGGTGAGGGAGGGGGGGCCAAGCACAGGGCCCGGAGGTGGGGTCAGCCTTGGGTGGAGCACCAGAGCAGGGGAGCAGGCAGTGTTGCCGGCGGGCGCACGCGGGTGCAGCCCGCCGGCAGATATATTGTAATAGAGGGGGGCGGGCGGTTGGGGGGAATGGCGGGGGGGCCCTGGACAGTCCTGGAGCTGGAGGGGGGTGAGGAGGGGTGGGCACTTGCCGATCCGCCCCTCCAGATCTGACTGGAGAGCTCCAATCAGATCTGGAGGGGTGAATCCCTATGATTCCCTCCGATCGGCAGTTTCACTTTTAAACTGCCGATCGGAGGGGTCCTGGGCATGGGGGGGTTAAACCACCCCCTGTGGGGTCATCTACAGGTTGTCACAGAGCAGCAGCATCTGTGACACCTGAGTGACCCGGCTCACAGGGGGTGCAGGAGCTCAAATCTGCCAGGACGTTGTGCAACGTCCTGGGTCGTTAACAGGCAGAAACACAGGACGTTGCACAACGTCCTAGGTCGTTAAGGGGTTAATAGGGCGGTCGCCAACCACATCTTAAAGGAGCAGTCCTCAACCACATCTTAAAGGGGCGGTCCCCAACCACATCTCAAATGGGCGGAAGCACACAATCAGCGATATTGGCGTGGGATTTAAACCGTCTTCGCTGACTGGTCATGGCCGGCTACGACCAATCAGTGATATTGCCGCAGGATTTAAATGATAATGTATATATTTTATCCCGAAAAACCTGTGTATTCATTGCATTATTCTTAAATCTTCATAAATAAACTACATACCGTATATACTCGTGTATAAGCCGACCCGTGTATAAGCCGACCCCCCTACTTTTGCCCCAAAAATCTGGAAAAACCTATTGACTCGTGTATAAGCCGAGGGTGGACCCCAGCACAGGTATACAGCCCCCAGCAGTGTGGTATACAGGCCCCCCCCCAGTGGTATACAGGCCTCCCCAGTGGTAGTATACAGCAGCCCTAGTGGTAGTATACAGCAGCCCCAATGGTAGTATATAGCATCCCCAGCAGCCCCAGTGGTAGTATACAGCAGCCGCAGTGGTAGTATATAGCAGCCCCAGTGGTAGTATATAGCAGCCCCAGCAGTAGTATACAGCAGCCCCAGTGGTAGTATATAGCAGCCCCAGTGGTAGTATACAGCAGCCCCAGTGGTAGTATACAGGAGCCCCAGCAGCCCCAGTGGTAGTATACAGGAGCCCCAGCAGCCCCAGTGGTATATACAGCAGCCCCAGTGGTTATACAGCACCCCCCAGGGGTTATACAGCACCCCCCAGGGGTTATACAGCGGCCCCCTGGGGGTACCCAGCAGCCCCCAGGGTGTACCCAGCAGCCCCCTGGGGGTACCAACAGCCCCCTGGGGGTACCAACAGCCTCCAGGGGGTACCCAGCAGCCCCCTAGGGGTACCAACAGCCCCCTGGGGGTACTAACAGCCCCCAGGGGGTACCCAGCAGCCCCCTGGGGGTACCAACATCTCCCTGGGGGTACCAACAGCCCCCTGGGGGTACCAACAGCCCCCACAAGCTGGCACTGTCCCCCCTTGTAAGTGCCCCCCCCCCCCCCCCGCTACTTATACATTACCATCCCGGTGTTCTGATCGGCGCCGCTCCTCCGTGCTGCGTCTTCATCCTCCCGCGCTGGCTGCATCCGGGTTCTCCAGCGGTCGCGCGATGACGTCACATCGCTGCGACAGCCGGAGATCACGGATGGAGCCTGCGAGGACGGGAGGATGAAGAAGCACCGAGGAGCGGCGCCGATATCAGAACACCGGGATGGTAATGTATAAGCACCGGGGGGGGGGGCCCTTACAAGGGGGGACAGTGCCAGCTTTTGGGGGGCCATATGCACTGCTTAACCCTGCAGCTGATTGACAGGGGGATGCAGTGCATATTTAATGAGCGGCCCCACGTGACGGGGCCGCTCATACAGCAGCCTTCCCCCCGCCTCCTCCAGCCTCCACAGCCCCCACCACACAGCCCCCACCACACGGGTCTACCGTATAGACCCGTGTATAAGCCGAGGGGGGGACTTTTCAGCCCAAATTTTGGGCTGAAAAACTCGGCTTATACACGAGTATATACGGTACATATTCTAGAATACCCGATGTGTTAGAATCGGGCCACCATCTATTAGTAAATAAAACTATATATCGATTCTAGATTACCTGATTCTTTAGAATCGGGCCGCCATCTAGTAATATTATAATTATTATTATTACGATGGAGGGTGGAAGATAGAGGTAATAAGAAAATCCTCTCTTCAGTTCTGATGCACATGATGTCAAGATGGCATTGACCAAAAGAAAGGATGTGAGAAAACAAGATAGGAGGGGTTAGAGAGAGGCATTATGGGAAAAAATATAATATATGGAAACACATATTATAACAATGGCCAGTAGATTGCAGCAAAGTACCACAGCACTGTGCACTTTACTATCCCAATAAGTGAATGAATGAAAACATCACATTAAATTTAAGTCTTTTTCTGAGAATTGCTGACAGCACATTGTTATTTTGACATTTCTGAGCATTATGCTCTTATGGGGTACTTGTGGCCCTTTTATGTGTGGATAAAAAAAATTCAGAAATGTGTAAAGAAAAAAAAACTGATTTGAGTCTTCTAAGATCTGTAATGTTTGTATATCTCCATCGATGGAGCTATGTAAGGGCTTTTTTTTGTGAGGGAAGCTGATGTTTTAATTGGTGCCATATTTAACATTTTAATTTTTTTTTTTGGAGTTCCGGTAATGTAAAAGTCACAACAGTGTAATTTTTAGGTTTTTTTTCTCTCTTTATGGATATTGCTGTACCAGTCATTTAATTATACTTTTTAATAGTGCACACTTATGCTAGCTATTAAAGGGAATAATTATTCACTGCTCCCTATCCCATAGTCTCACCCACCTCTCAGTACTGAAGCCAACGCCGAGAGGTGAGAAGGACTATAAGTGTAGGGAGCAGTGAATATATAAACTCTTTAATAGGAGGCACACTGTCAATGTTTGCCCCAGGCTGGCGTACTGCACCAATGTCTGCTATTAAAGAGAATGAATATTTGTTGCTCCCCACCCCCATAATACCAGGCTTGGGGAGCAGAGAATATTCTGGCAGATGATGTCTGTGTAACTGGACATGCATGGCAGTGATGTCTTGCTCTGCCCCGCATATGTGGCACCCCAGGAGTCTGGTTGCCACAGTGGCATCACCTCCCTCACAGGAGGTGATGTCATGCCTCGAAGCAAGAAGGGGTCCACTTGTCAGGTAACACCAGCATCCAACACTTGTCCTGACTCCAGACCAGAAGGGGGAGCTCTGAACCCGGTTTTAGGGGAGCTTCCCTATAAATTCTAGCCCAGGGGAGGGGTAAAGAAGTCTTAGGAGAGTGTCTTAGGAGAGAGTAGAAGAGAGATGTCCTGGGGACTGGAGCCGGTTGTAGCTTGTCCCAGGACAGTGGAAAGCTAGTGAGAGGGAAGAAGAGAGGAGTCGAGGAGAATGTGGGGAATGGAGCTGTGACCGAGCTTGCCCCAAAGGAAAGCGCTAGGAACCAGACGCCGGAGTCCGTGGAGTTCCTGGCAGCTAAATCCAGAGGGCAGGGGTTTGCAAGTCCCCTGGCCGCACTAAACACCCAGCAGCATCGCAGCATACTAGAGCCCGGAGCCGCCACCAAGGAGCAACACCTGTAATAGGCTCAAGCAGCCTGCCATATGGGCAAAGGCTAGACACGCAGGAAGAGGGCCACAGCATAGCTTTAGGCAGTGAGGAACAAACAACAGCACGCAGAAGGAAGGTCTCTGAACCCACCTGGCTAGGTGAATCCCCAATTGCTTCCCGACAGCCCGGATCTCCATTATCATCTGTTACCCGTGCCCCGATCTGCACCATCAACCATCAAGTAAAGGTGAAGGAAACTGCAGTCCTTGTGTTCTCCAATCATTACTTGAACCATCAGTCCTGCACCCCACTGTTCACTATCCCCTGCATAAACTGTGTCAATTGCCCTGGGGCCCTCTGCTCCACTATTTAGCTGCGTCACCAACTGCCTCAGTGTATCTGCACCGCAGCATCGGCCATCCTAGCCGAGTACCACGGCTGATGTCACGAATTACATCTCATATAAACAATTCCTATTTTAGGCACAGCCAGGACCATGGAGTCGGGTCACAGCTCTGTGACCTTCACAGAGAACTGCCCGGTTCAGAGCACCCCACGGTCCTGGTGGGGCGTGTCACTTGGCATCACAAACAGAATTTCATGCCCGGTATCAATGGGTACTGTGTGCCATAGACTTTATTAAACTGTAAGATTGCTGTCATTACCGCACCAAGCAACGCGTGGGAAGCCGAATGGGTGTGTCATTGTGGGCGGAAATCTAGAAAGAGTGCGGGGAGAAACCCTGCCCCACGCTCTGACGTCAGCTGGCAGAAAGCATGAGCCCCCTGACCCGGAACCCTTGTGTGTACAATTCCTCCCGCCTGTAGAGCAGCAGACTGATACGCAACAAAGATTGGGAACCTGGCCAAGGTTCACTAGAAGGGAAGGAAAATGGCCAACCTGGGTGGAGATGCAGCGGCATCCACAGTAAAGCTTTTATCCATGTTGTATATTCCAGGAGCAACCTGGCTGCCTGAGTAATCAGGGGAGTCGCACACCCTTAGTGACTTTAAAGAGAGACTGCATAGTTTATTCGAAGTGTACCCCATGTCAGAAAATAAAAAAGTGAGTATCCTTATAGGCCAGCTAGCTGGTGCAGCCCAGAGGGAGGTAAAGTCCTGGCCAGACACAGACAAGAGAAGTGTTAGACAAATACTTGCCAGGCTGAAGGATACCTTTGACGCCCACACAGGCGCAGAGATTGAATTGAAATTCTACGGGTGCAAACAAAGGGCAGAGAACAGTGTACGGACTATGCTCTAAACCTGCAAGAGGCACTGCGAGCTATTAAACAGGTGGACCTCGACAGCGTGCGAGACAAGGACAGGCTGCTGACCGAGCAGTTTATCGAGGGGCTCCTGTCTAATGCTCACTGGACACAGTTGCGCATTATAGCCCTAAAAAATCCAAATCTAGACTTTGCACAATATAAAGAATGGGCCATCCGGGTGCTGCGAGAATTAACTCCAAGTGGCACTGCACCCCTTCGGTGCCCCACTATCACATACCACCAGGAGGTGGCACCCTTTCCACCAGCACCCGTGGAGGCTGACACCTAGAACCTAGATAATGGTTCCTATGCAGATCTACATCTCCAGGTCTAGGAGCTGACCAAAAGTGTGGCCACACTGACTAAAGCCATGCAGGCCATGCAAGTGTCCCCAAAGGTTTAGAGTCAGCTGGCCTCCAGTCCAGATGACATTCTGTGGCGATGGCAGTAAAGAATCCCACCGATCAGGGGAAGGGAAAGCGATCGCTATGACGCAACTGGACAACCGATCTGTCGTCGCTGTGACAAAGCAGAGCACCTGGCAACATCCTGTCTTTTAAACGGACCAACCCTGGGGCAAGGGGCCAACCCTTAGGAGTAAGACAACCAGGCCCACATAATTGGCGGTACCAGTATGTAGGGGGACGATCGAACCTACCAGTCGTGATTGATGGCATCCCTATGAACACTTTATTGGACAATGGCTCTCAGGTGACAACGATGCCATATATCCTTTACAAACCGTACTGGTCTGACTGACATTATCTGCAGCCCAGATGATGATCTGACCATAATCGCCAGTAATGCTCAGCCTGTATCACATGTGGAGTACAAGGAGGTGACCATAAAGGTTGAGCGAGTAGAGTTAAAATCGCAAGACTTGATAATTGTAGACATTGACCGGCGAGAATGCAACCCAATGAGGCACTAATGTAATCAAGAATTGTCTTGCAGAAATTATTGTTTTGTTGCCACAGGTAGCTGAGACCGCCCATTCCAGTCAGCAGCGAGTCCTGTAGAAGGAGGTATAAGCCCTGATGCAGAGACAATAGGTAAAACTATCTGGTGGATAAGTCGGCAGTGTCAGGGTGAGTGATCCATTCCCCACTGCAGTACCCCCTAGGAGCGAAATATTAATCTGGTGTCGGGCAGCAATAAACCTCAGAGGACAGGGTTACCAGGCCCTGGTAGAACCCGTGTACTCAGATAGTAGGCCCACCATCCTGACAGCAAGTGGAGTGGTTGGTGTCCACAAGGGGAAGGTACCGATACGCATCCTGAAATGTGGGGAGAAAGACATTTAGCCCGGTATGCTACCATCGCTAAACTGTTCACTGTCAGTAATACCACAATAAAGACAGTGGAAGCCTTGATTTCGTCCGACCAGGCGGAGGACAATGGCTCTAAAGGGCAGCTGGAGGTTTGGTGTCAGAAGCTACACGTAGGCACCGACTTCACCCCTTCACCCCAAAAGCATGGGGTTTATCGGGTGGTTCAAGAATATGAGTGGGTCTTCAGCAAACACCCTCTAGACTTTGGGCAGGTAACAGGGATCCAACACCATATCCCCACCGGAGACCATCCACTCATTAAGGAGAGGTACCGGTCTGTACCACCAGCTCACTATCAATGTGCTAAGGCAATGTTATGAGAGATGAAGGAGGCTGGGGTGATCAGAGATAGTTGTAGCCCCTGGGCAGCTCCATTAGTCCTCATTAAGAGAAAAGATGGCATGATGAGGATGTGTGTTGATTACAGGCAGATTAACCACATTACACATAAGGATGCCTACCCGTTACCCAGAATCGAGGAATCATTAGCTGCCCTAATATCTGCTAACTATTTCTCCACTTTAGATCTCACCAGTGGGTATTGGCAGGTTTCCGTGACAGAGAGAAGACCGCGTTTACAACACCGATGGGCCTCTGCGAGTTCAACTGCATGCTACTTGAGCTCTGCAATGCACTGGGAACATTCCAGCGGTTAATAGAGTGCTGCTTGGAACATAAAAACTTTGAGTAGACGATGACGTCGACCAAGTACAACAAGACAGTTTCAAAGACGTACGAAGACCACCTGGAGCACCTGGCCGAGGTGTTCGAGGCCCTGCTCACCTTTGGCCTGAAGGTAAAGCCATCTAAGTGCCACCTGTTGAAGCCCAAGGTGCAGTACTTAGGTCACGTGGTAAACACCGAAGTTGTGGCACCAGACCCAGACAAAGTCACCGTGATCAGGGACTGCCCAAGACCCTCCACTAAAAAGGAAGTGCGGCAGTTCCTCAGGCTGGTAGGTCACTACCGGAGATTCATAAAGGGCTTCACCAAGATAGCAAGCGTGCATACAGGACCTCTTAGTTGGCCAGTCCAAGAAGACCAAGAAACTGAGTCTTCCATTCAAGTGGAGTAAAAGAGAAGGAGAATCCTTCACCCAGATGATGATGACTCTTACGGGAGACAAAGTCCTGGCCTACCCTGACTATGGCCAACCCTTTATATTATATACAGACACCAGCAATGTGGGATTGGGAGCCGCGTTATCGCAAGTGCAAAAAGGCAGAGAAAGAGTGATTGCCTACACCAGCAGGAAGCTTCGTCCCACAGAAAGGAACCCCAATAATTATAGTTCTTTTAAGCTGGAGTTTCTCGCCATAGTCTGGGCGGTAATGGAGTGCTTCAAGCACTACCTGGCTTCAGCGAAGTTTACCATCTTTACAGACAATAATCCGCTGACCCATCTTGCAATGGCAAAGCTGGGTGCGCTGGAGCAGCGATGGATGGCTCAGCTATCCAGTTATGAGTTGATCATCAAGTACCGAGTGGGGCATAAGAACACCAATGCGGATGTGATGTCCAGGATGCCCAATTTAGCAGAAGTGGAAGAAGACCCGGAAGAGCTGGAGGAAATAGAGCTACTGGGTTTGCAGTGCTCCAGTGACCCAGTGCCCCCACTGCATGAAAAACAAGCACTATGCCGTGCAAGAGGCCACATTTAACCCACTGCCCCAAGGATGGGCAAACACGCATGATAGTGACACAGCCATCCACCTAGTAAAGGAGTTGCTGACACAAGCTGACTCGCACCCTTGTCCAGATGCTCCACAGGAAGCCCAGCAGTTGTGGAAGGAGAAGGGTAAATTGTTCATCTATGAGGGGAAGCTGTGTCTGAGAAGAGTCAATTCCCGAACTCATGAACCTGTTTGGCAAATAGTGATTCCCAAGAGGGATGCCTCGATGGTCTTAGAAGCGCACCATGATGGAGCAGAGCACTTCAGATGGAAGAAGCTGGAAGTCCTGCTATGTTTACAATTTTACAGGGTTGGCATGAGGAAAGTGATAGAGAGATGGTGACGGGAATCTGGTCCATGCAACCTGAGGCAGAAAGACCGTGATAATCAAAGAGCTCCCCTACAGCCCATAGTCACAAAACAACCGCTTGAACTGGTAGCCTTGGACCATGTGACGCTAACCCCGAGTCAGTCAGGCTATGTCTATGCCCTCACCATAATAGATCACTACTACTGGTTCCTGGTAGCCGTGCCAGTGAAGAATCAAATGGCTTAGACAGCAACCAGAGCGTTTCAACAACACTTTTATCGACAGCACGGTTACCCTGAATGAGTGCTCACCGAGCAAGGCCCAGCATTTAAAGCAGAAGTGTTCAAGGAGTTCTATAACCTGTACGGCTACAAGAAAATCAGGACGACGCCGTACCATCCCCAGACCAACGGGTTGTCTGAGAAAATGACCAGGTAGTAATAGTAATAGACCGGCTGAAGACCCTGCCAGCAAAGCCTGTGGCCAGAGAAGTTGCTGGATATAGTGAACTTGTATATTCATATCCTGGTGAACTCTATCAACTGCACACGAGCCTACCTGATGAGGGCAAGACCCGGCAGGTGAACCAATAGCTTAGACCGCAAACAGAGCATTTCAACAACACTTTTGTCGACAGCACTGTTACCCTGAATGAGTGCTCTCCGACAAAGGTCCAGGCCTTTAAAGTAGAAGTGTTTCAGGAGTTCTATAACCTGTACGGCTGCAAGAAAATCAGGACGACGTTGTACCATCCCAGATCAACGTGTTGTCCGAGAAAATGACTAGGTAGTAATAGACCTGCTGAAAACCCTGCCAGCAAAGCCTGTAGCCAGAGAAGTTGCTGGATCTGGTGGACTTGTATAATCATATCCTGGTGAACTCTACCAACTGCACACCAGCCTACCTGATGAGGGCAAGACCCGGCAAGTTACTCATTGACGTGGACATGGGAGTCTTAAAGCCTGAGGCGAAGCCACGAGACGCCGACTGGGATACAGAGCGACAACAGCAGTATCGCCGAGACCAGGAATAAGTGGAGAGAGGTTTGTCCCAGGCAAGACAATGGCAGGAAAGAACCTATAACCTCAAAAAAAAATGGAACTTGCACAAACTCGATCAGTGGGAGTCTAAGCCATACACCGTTCTACAGTCAGACTTCAATAATATCATGGTGTGTAAAGATGGAGGGGAGACCTCAGCAGCAGTGTCGAGGAATCATCTGAAGGTATGCACTGACAAGTTGAGACATAAAGAGAAAGATAAAGTCAGCCTCCAACACACAGAAGAGGTAGAAGAGACGGTCAAAACCATCCTTGGAGAATTTCCCCAGTCTTGGACGTGACTCACCGTGGCCCGGGGACTCCGGTTTAGACAGGCTGTAGCTCCTTCCTCCTTGTCACGGGTGGGCCGCGCCTGCTGGTAGTGAGGCCCGGTTGAGTGAAGATCAAAAGGGTTGAAGACGTCTTGTAGGAACAGATTAAAGGGGTTAATTTATTCGTGACGCCACCTATGAGTAGTTCGGTAATCGTTACCGACGCTGCGGAACCTCCGGGGGATGGATAGCAGCAAGATGGAACGCTCCCCACAGGCTGAGCGGTGATCCCCGGAGGCTGGAGCTGCTCAAGATGTTTGTCGGCAGCTGCGGTTACCTTGTGTGTGGATGGATTCAATCATAAGGAAGCACGGACACTGAAAGTCTCTGCAACGGGTCTTTACTGTAACCAGCAAGCAGTACATGGCATACAGTTCTGGATAGTGGACCGGGTGGACTCAGCAGTGATAGGTGTCCCTCAGAGATCCGTAGTGTTCCTCCATTCTAGCTAAGTGTCTGCCATTGTCGCCCAGGAATACCAGGTCGGGTACGGGGAGGCTGCTTCAATCCCTATCCAAATTGTACGTTATGGATGTTCTGGGGAGCCTTGGATCCCTCGGTGGGTACACCGCTGGTTAGACGACTGGAATTTGGCTGGTGGTGGGGTGCTCCTGTGAAGCTGCTCCTCCACGCTTCTGGTTCGCGTAGCAGAGGTGAACTGCTGCCAGCTTTGGTACCAGTGAACCGGCTGTAAGTTGGGCATGGGAGTCTTTTGGGATCCGTGGTTGTTGATGCCCGGTAGTTAAGGCCTCAGGTGCTAACACTCGGACCGGGTGCACGCGTCTCCTCCAAGTTCAAGTCTCTCTTTTGTCTCTCTTTAGACGACTGACTAATTGTGTTAACTTTTCCTCTACACTTTCCTTGCACTCCGCCCACCAGGACCTGGATTGGTCACCCTCTACTAGTGTTGCATGCAGGGTTTGGATCTCTAAGTTAACCAGATGACTGCTGGGTCAGAGAATATTGCTGCTGCATTTATGGCCGCAATACCCTCCTGTGACGCACTCGTTTTGGGGGGCGCCACAGACGCAGGTGAACCAAGCAATTGTGGTACCTGTCCTGACCTTCCCCCAGGTGGTAGTAACTGAAGCAGCAGAGACTCTAGAACAGCCAGACCAGTTGGCTCCTTACACATGCCACACCCACAGTGTAACAAGTGAATTGAGCCCTGCTAGCGGCGAATCTGACGGTCCCACGGTGAGTCCAATAGTTGGCAGAAGGTGATCCAGTATACCAGTGCTGCTTAGATCCACTCGTAGCATAGTAATTAGTGGGTCCATTACACCAGTGACAGACACACTAGATAGTGAAGGATCCCCAACAGTACCCGTCCTACGGAGGTCACAACGTAGCACCCAGGGTCAGACCCCCGTACGCTACAAACAGTAATAGTTCAGTAGAAAGTTGAAAATGGTAAAGTGTAAATATGTTTATTTTTATGCAACTGTCAAGGTACCGTCCCTACAGAGACTACTCTAAGAACTTTTAAGTAATCGTGGATGTATAAAGTTATTTTTTATGGACAAATGGACCACAGTACTAGATGTGGTCAGGACAATATTGAATAATAGTTGAATGTTAGCCTAGAAAATAAACCACCTGTGTGGCCGAAAATCAGGCCCATCTACAGAGTGCCCTGTAGCCATGCCCAGGGACGATACATAGTGTGTTAGGGCGGTTCCCACCAACTAAACTCAAGGTATCCGAGAAAAGACAAATCCTGGATGGTGACATAAGGACTAAGCGCCGCAGTGACTGTTTTATTATTTTCAGTTGTAAATTTTTGATAATATAAAGTTGTTATTGTTTGTAATTGTTCACTGTTCTTTATGTTTCCTCAATATGGGAATACTGAATTTCACTAGGGGAAAATGTGGCACCCCAGGAGTTCCAGTTGCCACAGTGGCATTACCTCCCTCACAGGGGGTGATGTCATGCCTGGAAGCAAAATGGGGTCCCCTTGTCAGGTAACACCAGCATCCAAAACTTGTCCTGACTCCAGACCAGAAGGGGGAGCTCTGAACCTGGTTTTAGGAGAGCTTCCCTATAAATTCTGGCCTGGGGGCGGGGTTAGATGAGTCTTAGGAGAACATCTTAGGAGAGAGTGAAAGAGAGAGGTCCTTGGGACTGGAGCTAGTTGGAGTTTGTCCCAGGACAGTGGAAAGCTAGTGACAGAGAAGAAGAGAGGTGTCAAGGAGAATCTGGGGAGTGGAGTTGTGACCAAGCTCGCCCCGGAGGAAAGCGCTAGACACTGGACACCAGGAGGAATTTATGATGGGGTTCATATATACCAGGATGAGAGACATATATATCAGAATGAGAGACATATATACCTTGATAAGAATCAGATATACCATGATGAGAAAAACGTATACCTGGATAAGAAAAGGATGGGGAACATATATACCTGGATGGAGGACATATATACCTAGAAGAGGCCCAGGATAGTCCCTTATTCTCCCCCTGCATCTGATATCTAACAGTTCAGCGCAGTGGGTGCGATGATGTCACTTCATCATAGCCGCTATTAAGAGCAGTAAAGTCAGAGTTTCTGAACACACACTGCAGAGATTGGTGCAGGAGGGAAGTGGGGAGAGGTGAGTATTATTTTTTAACCCCTTCACACCCCGGCAATTTTCCGTTTTCCGTTTTTCATTTTCCCTCCCCTTCTTCCAAGAGCGATAACTTTTTTATTTTCTCATTAATATAGACGTATGAGATCTTGTTTTTTGCAGGACAAGTTGTACTTTCAGATGAAACCATTTATTTTACCTTACAGTGTACAGGAAAATGGGAAAATATTCCTAGTGAAGTGAAATTGCAAAAAAAGTGCAATTACACGTTTGTTTTTTGGCTTTTATTCATCATGTTCACTGTATGGTAAAACTAAGGCGTTTGTATGATGCCTCAGGTTCGTACGAGTTCGTAAATATCAAACATGTTTACTTTTACTGTTACCTAAGTGATGAAAAAAAAATTCAGAATTTTTTAAGAAAACAGAATTGCGCTTTTGTCGCCATTTTCCGCGACCTGTAGCTTTCTCATGTTTTGGGATCTGCGGCTGTGTGACAGTTTATTTTTTTGCGTCTAATGATATAATTTTTGGGTAGATATGCTGATTAATTGATTTTATAGTTTGATAGATTGGGCATTTCTGAACGTGGCGATACCAAATTTGTTTTTTGTTTTTTTAAATACCGTATATACTCGTGTATAAGCCGACCCGTGTATAAGCCGACCCCCCTACTTTTGCCCCAAAAATCTGGAAAAACCTATTGACTCGTGTATAAGCCGAGGGTGGACCCCAGCACAGGTATACAGCCCGCAGCAGTGTGGTATACAGGCCCCCCCCCAGTGGTATACAGGCCTCCCCAGTGGTAGTATACAGCAGCCCTAGTGGTAGTATACAGCAGCCCCAATGGTAGTATATAGCAACCCCAGCAGCCCCAGTGGTAGTATACAGCAGCCGCAGTGGTAGTATATAGCAGCCCCAGTGGTAGTATATAGCAGCCCCAGCAGTAGTATACAGCAGCCCCAGTGGTAGTATATAGCAGCCCCAGTGGTAGTATACAGCAGCCCCAGTGGTAGTATACAGGAGCCCCAGCAGCCCCAGTGGTAGTATACAGGAGCCCCAGCAGCCCCAGTGGTATATACAGCAGCCCCAGTGGTATACAGGCCTCAGCAGTATATACAGCAGCCCCCAGGGGTTATACAGCACCCCCCAGGGGTTATACAGCACCCCCCAGGGGTTATACAGCGGCCCCCTGGGGGTACCCAGCAGCCCCCAGGGGGTACCCAGCAGCCCCCTGGGGGTACCAACAGCCCCCTGGGGGTACCAACAGCCTCCAGGGGGTACCCAGCAGCCCCCTAGGGGTACCAACAGCCCCCTGGGGGTACCAACAGCCCCCAGGGGGTACCCAGCAGCCCCCTGGGGGTACCAACATCCCCCTGGGGGTACCAACAGCCCCCAGGGGGTACCCAGCAGCCCCCTGGGGGTACCAACAGCCCCCTGGGGGTACCAACAGCCCCCAGAGGGTACCCAGCAGCCCCCTGGGGGTACCAACAGCCCCCACAAGCTGACACTGTCCCCCCTTGTAAGTGCCCCCCCCCCCGCTACTTATACATTACCATCCCGGTGTTCTGATCGGCGCCGCTCCTCCGTGCTGCGTCTTCATCCTCCCGCGCTGGCTGCATCCGGGTTCTCCAGCGGTCGCGCGATGACGTCACATCGCTGAGACAGCCGGAGATCACGGATGGAGCCTGCGAGGACGGGAGGATGAAGAAGCACCGAGGAGCGGCGCCGATCAGAACACCGGGATGGTAATGTATAAGCACCGGGGGGGGGCCCTTACAAGGGGGGACAGTGCCAGCTTTTGGGGGGGCCATATGCACTGCTTCCCCCTGCCGCTGATTGACAGGGGGATGCAGTGCATATTTAATGAGCGGCCCCACGTGACGGGGCCGCTCATACAGCAGCCCCCCCCCCCCCCGCCTTCTCCAGCCTCCACAGCCCCCACCACACAGCCCCCACCACACGGGTCTACCGTATAGACCCGTGTATAAGCCGAGGGGGGGACTTTTCAGCCCAAATTTTGGGCTGAAAAACTCGGCTTATACACGAGTATATACGGTAGTTTTATTTTCAATAAGGGTAAAAAGGGGGGTTATTTGAAATTTTGTGGGGGTTTTTTTTCAGAGATTTAAACGTTTTTTTTTATTTTCTCTTTATTTTACACTGCACAGTAGAGGGCCTCTGCACTGTACAGTCTGATTACTTGTCCTATGTACTGAGCTGCAGCACTTCAGTACATAGGGAAAATAATTACTGTCTGTGGATGCTGATGCTTGCCAGCCATTGACAGGAAATGATCCCAGACAGCTTCTGGGGTCATTACAGAACCCCAGGCTCTGCAGGGGACAGATTAAGATCCCGTGATCGCTTCATGGGATCTCTGATCACAGTGGGGAACAGAGAAGTTGACCACAGAGCACAGAACAAAGGTTTCGAATCTAGAGGCATGGTAGTATCCTCCCTTCTACAAAGGGCCACTGAACCCACAAAGATCTCCAACCACTTATGCCACAGACATAACTTTCTCACTAAATGGTTTGCATGTAAAATTCTCACATCTACCCATTAATTGTCATCCCGACTGAAATACATCCATTTAATAACATACTACAGGCAACGTCTGACACATATGGAACCCAAAACTCATTCCACCTCATGCTCCTTGTCCTCCTCCAAGTCAACCTCAATGATATCCTGAGGACCCGGAGTTACCACAAATTTTTTTTTACAAGGACAGTACACTTCAGGAAGGCAAATTTCCAACGGTTGAGAGATGATCTTAGTGCAATAAACTGGGATGATGTCCTAAGACATAAAAGTGCACAAAGCAAATGGGAGACATTTATTAGCATCCTGAATAGGACCTATGGGAATAAACATCCTAGAAATAGGAGCGAACCACTATGGCTAAATAAAGCTGTAATAAGTGACAAAAAGAAAGCATTTAGGGAATTAAAGCATGTAGGTAGTGATAAGGCATTAAATAAATACAGAAAATTACCGTATATACTCGCGTATAAGCCGAGTTTTTCAGCCCAAAATTTGGGCTGAAAAGTCCCCCCTCGGCTTATACGCGAGTATATACTGCCCGCCCGCCACCCGCATCAGTATAAAGGCCCCCCCATCAAGATCCAGGGCCCCCCCCCTTGCTCGGCAAACCTGTAAAGTAAAATCCTTATACTTATCACTGTCCTCTCGCCGCCGTCCCGCTGCTGCCGGCACCGCGATCCTCCATCTTCATTCAGCGTCTTCCGGCTTCCTGTGGTCGCAAGCAGTGACGTCATTGTCAGCGCCGACCACAGGAAGCCGGAAGACGCTGAATGAAGATGGAGGATTGCGGTGCCGGCAGCGGCGGGACGGCGCCGAGAGGACAGTGATAAGTATAAGGATTTTACTTTACAGGTTTGCCGAGCAAGGGGGGGGGCCTGTATACCCCTGGGGCTGCTGCTGTATATACCCCTGGGGCTGCTGCTGTATATACCCCTGGGGCTGGTGCTGTATATACCCTTGGGGCTGCTGCTGTATATACCCCTGGGGCTGCTGCTGTATATACCCCTGGGGCTGCTGCTGTATATACCCCTGGGGCTGATGCTGTATATACCACTGGGAAGGCTGCGGAAACACTGCTGGGGCCAGTATGTACCACTGGGGAGGCTGCTGTATACCACACTGCTGGGGCTGTATACTACCACTGAGGAGGCCTGTATACCACTGGGGGGCCTGTATACCACACTGCTGGGGGCTGTATACCTGTGCTGGGGTCCACCCTCAGCTTATACACGAGTCAATAGGTTTTCCCAGATTTTGGGGGCAAAAGTAGGGGGGTCGGCTTATACACGGGTCGGCTTATACACGAGTATATACAGTAAATAACATCTGTAAAAAGCAAATGAAGGCAGCAAAGATTGAGACAGAGAGACTCATTGCAGAGAAAGTAATAAAAATCCCCAAATATTCTATAACTGCATAAATAAATACATAAGTATAAGAAACTAAAAAATGATTGTGTTGGCCCCTTAAAAATAGTCTAGGTGAAATGGTGGATGAGGATGAGTAAGATGCCAACATGCTAAATTACTTTTTTTCAACAGTATTTACACAAGAAAATCCCATGACAGACAACATTATCAGTGATAACAAAAACTCTCCATTAAATGTCACCGGCTTAACTCAGCAGGAAGTACGGCACATCCTAAAAATCACTAAAATTGACAAATCCACAGGCTGGGATACACCCCAGACAACTGCAGGAATTAAGTACTGTCATAGATAGTTCATTATTTTTAATATTTAAACATTCCTTAATAACAGGGTCTGTACCACAGGACTGGCGTATAGCAAATGTGGTGCCAATATTCAAAAAGGGGACAAAAACTGAACTTGGAAAATATAGGCTAGTAAGCTTAACCTCTACTGTGGGTAAAATCCTAGAAGGTTTTCTAAAAGATGCTATACTGGAGTATCTGAATAAAAATAACCTCATGACCCAATATCAACATGGGATTACAGGGGACTGTTCCTGTCAAACTAATCTGATAAGCTTCTATGAAAAGGTAAGTTCTAGACTGGACCAAAGAAATGCAGTGGACGTGGTGTATATGGACTTTTCAAAAGCTTTTAATACGGTGCCACACAAAAGGTTGATACATAAAATGAGAGCAATTGGGATAGGGGAAAATATGTGTAAGTGGGTTAAGAACTGGTTTAGTGATAGGAAACAAAGGGTGGTTATTAGTAGAACACACTCAGAATGGGTCACAATTAACAGTGGGGTACCACAGAGATCAGTATTGGGCCCACTTCTTTTTAACATATTAATGACCTTGTAGGGGGCATACAGAGTAGAATATCAATATTTGCAGATGACACTAAACTCTGCAGGATAAGTAATACAGAGGAGGATAATTTTATATTACAGGAGGATTTATGTAAACTAGAAGCTTGGGTTGATAAATGGCAAATGAGCTTTAATGGGGATAAATGTAAGGTCTTGCATTTGGGCAGAAGAAATAAAAGGTATTATTATGTACTTAATTGCAAAACACTGGGCAAAACTGTCACTGAAAAAGACCTGGGTGTATGGGTAGATGACAAACTCACATTTAGGGTGGAGCACACTATCATGCAGCAAAAACGCAGCGTTTTTGATGCATGACAGTGATGCGAGTGCAGTGCTAGTTTGGTGCGAGTGTGGTGCTAGTGTGGTCCGAGTGTGGTGCGTGTGGTGAGTGTGCCTGGCTGTATATAAGTGTATGTGGTGCGAGTGTGAGGTGTGAGTGCGTGTTTGCTGTTTTTTTTCTCTGCTGTCCATGGTCTTGATGGACCATGGAACAGCATTCCTGCTATCCCCATACTGTTACAATAATGTTTCATTGCTGTGACAGCAGCAGTGAAGCATTATTGTATGTATAATTTATTATTATTGCAAACTTACACTTATCAGCTTCATTTTACATGTTTTTACAATGTCGGCTGTTCAGTTCATTCATTCAGCACTGTGCTACCGAGGGGGTTTTAACCCAGTGATTAAGGGGTTAATCAGATGCTGGTGTCATGACACCATCTGTCCAGGGGTTGTCCTCCACCCCTGTATACATGGTGACATGACATCATGTGTCTGAACGGGTTAATTATTCTTTAAAACAAGTTTAAGTTAATGTCGGGACAGAAAGAGCCGTGATTTGTGAGAGGCTGTCCATGGTGCTGAAGCCCTGGCTTCATTCATAAATCACTGGCTCTTTCCTCACATCTCTAACCCGACATTAACTTAAACTTGTTTTACAGAATAATTAACCCATTCAGACACATGATGTCATGTCACCATGTATACAGGGGTGGAGGACAACCCCTGGACAGATGGTGTCATGACACCAGCATCTGATTAACCCCTTAATCACTGGGTTAAAACCCCCTCGGTAGCACAGTGCTGAATGAATGAACTGAACAGCCGACATTGTAAAAACATGTAAAATGAAGCTGATAAGTGTAAGTTTGCAATAAATGATAAATTATACATACAATAATGCTTCACTGCTGCTGTCACAGCAATGAAACATTATTGTAACTGTATGGAGACTGCGGGGGGCCAGTGATTTTGACAGCACAGGGCTGCGATTATCGCATGGTGTGCTGCCTTCATGCGAGAAAAATACGCCGCCATAGACTTTCATTGGCCGTACGCGTGTAGGAAACGCACACATACGCAGCATGCTGCGAGTGTAATCGCATTGCCCTCGCAAAGCGAGTGTAATGCGTGAAACTCGCATTAATGTGACCTGTATCATTGAAAGATACAGGTCCGAGTTGAATGAGCGTTTTTCTCGCATTAGACTCGCGCGAGGTAAACGCCAGTGTGCCTCCACCCTTAGTGGCCAGTGTCAGGCAGCTGCTGCAAAGGCAAATAAAATAATGAGATGTATTAAAAGAGGCATAGATGCTCATGATGAGAACATAATTTTACCTATATACTAGTGCGACCACACTTAGATAACTGTGTACAATTCTGGTCCCAGGGTATAAGAAAGACATAGCTGAACTAGAGCGGGTGCAGAGAAGAGCGACCAAGGTTATTAGGGGTTATTACTGAGGGGTCTGCAATACCAAGACAGGTTATTAAACTTCTGGTTATTTAGTTTGGAAAAACGAAGGCTTAGGGGTGATCTTATAATAATATATAAATACTAGTTGGCGGCCCGATTCTAAAGAATCGGGTAGTCTAGAATCCATATATAGTTTATTTACTAATAGGGGAGTGCAGTGAAATTAATTGTGTGTATACAGGTGGCTCAGTGGGTAGCAGAGTATATGGTGACTCAGTGGGTAGCAGAGTATATGGTGGCTCAGTGGTTAGCACTGTATATGGTGGCTCAGTGGTTGGCACTGTATATGGTGGCTCAGTGGTTAGCACTGTATATGGTGGCTCAGTGGTTAGCACTGTATACGGTGGCTCAGTGGTTAGCACTGTATATGGTGGCTCAGTGGATAGCACTGCGCGGTGGCTTAGTGGTTAGTACAGTATGATGGCTGAGTGGTTAGCACAGTATACGCTGGCTCAGTGGTTAGCACAGTATGATGGCTCAGTGGTTTTCAGTGTATATGGTGGCTCAGTGGTTAGCAGTGTATTTGATGGCTGAGTGGTTTTCACGGTGTGAAGGCTTAGTGGTTTGCACAGTATGATGGCTCAGTGGTTAGCACAGTATGATGGCTCAGTGGTTTTCAGTGTATATAGTGCCTCAGTGGTTAGCACTGTATTTGATGGCTCAGTGTTTTTCACGGTGTGAAGGCTTAGTGGTTTTCACAGTGCGGTGGCTCAGTGGTTTTCACAGTGCGTTGGCTCAGTGGTTAGCACTGCGCAGTGGCTCAGCGGTCAGTGCAGCATGGAGGCAGAGTGTATTCGCAAGATAGAGGCAGAGTGGTCAGCGCAGGATGGAAGCAGAGTGTTGAGCGCAGGATGGGGGCAGAGTGGTCAGCGCAGGATGGGGGCAGAGTGGACAGCGCAGGATGGAGGCTCAGTGGTCAGTGCAGTATGGAGGCTCAGGGGTCAGCACAGGATGGAGTGGTCAGCGCAGGATGGAGGCTCAGTGGTCAGCGCAGGATGGAGGCTCAGTGGTCAGCGCAGGATGGAGGCTGAGTGGTCAGTGCAGGATGGAGGCTGAGTGGTCAGTGCAGGATGGAGGCTGAGTGGTCAGTGCAGGATGGAGGCTGAGTGGTCAGCGCAGGATGGAGGCTAAGTGGTCAGCACAGGATGGAGTGGTCAGTGCAGGATGGAGGCTGAGTGGTCAGCGCAGGATGGAGGCCGAGTGGTCAGTGCAAGATGGAGGCTGAGTGGTCAGGACAGGATGGAGTGGTCAGTGCAGTATGTAGGCTCAGTGGTCAGGGCAGTATGTAGGCTCAGTGGTCAGCACAGGATGGAGGCTCAGTGGTGAGCACAGGATGGAGGCTCAGTGGTCAGCACAGGATGGAGGCCGAGTGGCCAGTGCAAGATGGAGGCTGAGTGGTCAGGACAGGATGGAGTGGTCAGCGCAGTATGTAGGCTCAGTGGTCAGCGCAGTATGTAGGCTCAGTGGTCAGCACAGGATGGAGGCTCAGTGGTGAGCACAGGATGGAGGCTCAGTGGTGAGCACAGGATGGAGGCTGAGTGGTCAGCACAGGATGGAGGCTGAGTGGTCAGCGCAGGATGGAGGCTGAGTGGTCAGCGCAGGATGGAGGCTGAGTGGTGAGCGCAGGATGGAGGCTGAGTGGTCAGCGCAGGATGGAGGCTGAGTGGTCAGCGCAGGATGGAGGCTGAGTGGTCAGCGCAGGATGGAGGCTGAGTGGTCAGCACAGGATGAAGTGGTCAGCACAGGATGGAGGCTGAGTGGTCAGCGCAGGATGGAGGCTGAGTGGTCAGCGCAGGATGGAGGCTGAGTGGTCAGCGCAGTATGTAGGCTCAGTGGTCAGCGCAGTATGTAGGCTCAGTGGTCAGCACAGGATGGAGGCTCAGTGGTGAGCACAGGATGGAGGCTCAGTGGTGAGCACAGGATGGAGGCTGAGTGGTCAGCACAGGATGGAGGCTGAGTGGTCAGCGCAGGATGGAGGTTGAGTGGTCAGCGCAGGATGGAGGCTGAGTGGTCAGCGCAGGATGGAGGCTGAGTAGTGAGCGCAGGATGGAGGCTGAGTGGTCAGTGCAGGATGGAGGCTGAGTGGTCAGCGCAGGATGGAGGCTGAGTGGTCAGCACAGGATGGAGTGGTCAGCACATGATGGAGGCTGAGTGGTCAGCACAGGATGGAGGCTGAGTGGTCAGCACAGGATGGAGGCTCAGTGGTCAGCACAGGATGGAGTGGTGAGCGCAGGATGGAGGCTGAGTGGTCAGCGCAGGAAGGAGGCTGAGTGGTCAGCGCAGGAAGGAAGCAGAGTGGTCAGCGCAGGAAGGAGGCAGAGTGGTCAGCGCGGGAAGGAGGCAGAGTGGTCAGCGCAGGAAGGAGGCAGAGTGGTCAGCACAGGAAGGAGGCAGAGTGGTCAGCGCAGGAAGGAGGCAGAGTGGTCAGTGCAGGAAGGAGGCAGAGTGGTCAGCGCAGGATGGAGTAGTCAGCGCAGGATGGAGGCTGAGTGGTCAGCACAGGATGGAGTGGTCAGCGCAGTATTTAGGCTCAGTGGTCAGCACAGGATGGAGGCTCAGTGGTCAGCACAGGAGTGAGTGGTCAGCACAGGATGGAGGCTGAGTGGTCAGCGCAGGATGGAGGCTGAGTGGTCATCGCAGGATGGAGGCTGAGTGGTCAGCGCAGGATGGAGGCTGAGTGGTCAGCACAGGATGGAGGCTGAGTGGTCATCGCAGGATGGAGCTGAGTGGTCATCACAGATGAGGCTGAGTGGTCATCGCAGGATGGAGGCTGAGTGGTCAGCGCAGGATGGAGGCTGAGTGGTCAGCACAGGATTGAGTGGTGAGCACAGGATGGAGGCTCAGTGGTGAGCACAGGATGGAGGCTCAGTGGTGAGCACAGGATGGAGGCTCAGTGGTGAGCACAGGATGGAGGCTCAGTGGTCAGAGCAGAATGGAGGCTCAGTGGTTAGCGCAGGATGGAGGCTCAGTGGTGAGCGCAGAATGGAGGCAGAGTGGTCAGCACTGGATGGAGGCAGAGTGGTCAGCGCAGGATGGAGGCAGAGTGGTCAGCGCAGGATGGAGGCTCAGTGGTCAGCCCAGGACGGAGGGTCGGTGGTCAGGGGAGGACGGAGGGTTGGTAGTCAGGCCAGGACGGCAGCTCGGTGGTCAGCACAGAACGGAGGCTGGTGGTCAGCACAGGACGGAGGCTCGGTGGTCAGCAGACGACGGAGGCTGGGTGGTCAGCAGACGACGGAGGCTGGGTGGTCAGCGCAGGACGGAGGCTCGGTGGTCAGCCCAGGACGGAGTTTCAGTGGTCAGGGCAGGATGGAGGCTCGGTGGTCAGTGCAGGCGAGGTGGGCGGAGCCAGGCGGGAGCGGGGCAAGGTTGGCGGAGCAAGGTGGGCGCAGCCTGGCGGGATCGACGCGAGGTGGGCGGAGCTTGGCGGGAGCCCCGCGAGGTGGGCGGAGCCTGTAACTAGGTGGGCGGGGCCAAGCGGGAACGGCGCAGCGGGATGGCGGTGGGGTAAGTGTACCGGAGACTGGTAGTCTGTATGAGAGTATGAGTGTGTGTGGGGTGGGGAGGGGTACGATAGTGTTGTGCCAGGGGTGTACTCCCGCTTAGGGCGGCCATCTTGGTCCACCCTGAGCGGGTGTACCCTGGGACAAAGTTACGGAAGTGTGTGCAAAGTGACGGAACTGACATCACAAATGTCTTGTGGTTTTATATATTAGTATAGAGGAGACCGTACAGAGACATTTTTAATGAACTTATTACTCTTAGGCCTGAGACAGGGACAACGGGGCATCCTCTACGTCTGAAGGAAAGAAGGTTTAATCATCACCGATGCAGATTCTTTACTGTAAGAGCAGTGAGACTATGGAACTCTCTTCCACATGATGTTGTAATGAGTGAGTCACTACTAAAATTTAAGAAGGGCCTTGACGTCTTTCTTGAAAACTATAATATTACCAGTTATATATACTACATTCTTTGATAGGGCGTTGATCCAGGGAACTAGCCTGATTGCCGTATGTGGAGTCAGGAAGGAATTTTTTTCCGCAATGTGGAGCTTACAGTCCCTGACAGAACTTATGTCGCTTATCCATGTTATGTAAATAAAAGCTTATAACCTGACATTAAATTCATCCTTTGGTTGTATAAATTAATCTTTTGAAAGCTGAAACCCTCGAAAATGTGGTTTAGGTTAAGAAAATAAATTGGCATCAATCCTAAAATTGCTAAAATTTTGATCATTTAATGAACACAAAATGGTGAGATTTTGGCAAGACAAAAGTTTTGTCGCCTGGTCATATAATGCACCCAATCCTAGTATACATCCTCACCTGTGCTCAGTAAATGATCGGTTAATTAGTGGGTGTGTTTAAAAAGAAACCCAGCACCCCTGACCATCACTTGAACTGCAACTTTAGCTCTGATAACATGCCAAAAATCCACCCTGTGACCAAAGCCTTGATTATCAAGAGGCTGAAGACCAGATCCACTATAGAGGTGGCTGGTACCTTTAATGTGTCTCAGCATCAAGTACAAAGAATTAAAAAAAGATTTGAAGAGACTGGAGATGTATTTGACAATCCCAGGTCCGTCAGACCCCGCAAGACAACTGCTCTGGAGGAACTTTTGTTGGTTAGAAAATCCAAAGCATGCCCCCTCTTCCAGTTCAGCAGAGCTCCAACAGGCCTGGTCACCTGAACAGTTTGTAGGATTCTGTCTCGAAATGGCCTCCATGGTCGAATCAGTGCCCAGAAGCCAGCACTAAACAAAAGGCAAATAAAAACCATGTGGCATTTACAAAGTTCCACAGCCTGCTAAACAGATGGACACTGGAAAAGTGGTAGAACATGGATTTCTCTGATAAATCTTCAGTAGAATTACACCACAGCCGCCGCAAATAATGCAGGAGACCTACTGGAGCCTGTATGGATCCAAAATACACCCAGAAAACAGTTACATTTGGTGGTGGAAAGATCATGGTCTGGGGTTACATTCAGTATGGGGGTGTGCGAAATATTTACAAGGTGGAAGGCAATATCAATAGCCTAAAATATCAAGAAGTATTAACTACCTCTTATATTCCAAATCATAAAAGAGGTAAAATTCTGCAGCAGGATGGTGCTCCATCTCATACATCCATCTCTACAACAAAGTTCCTTCAGGCAAAAAAGATCAAGGTGCTCAAGGACTGGCCAGCCCAGTCACCAGACATGAACATCATTGAGCATATTTGGGGTAGGATGAAGCTTGGAAGACAAAGAATCTAGATGAACTCTGGGAGGCATGTAAGACTGCATTCTTTGGTATTCTGATGACTTCATTAATAAATTGTATGAATCATTGTTGAACCGCATGGATGCAGTCCTTCAAGCTCCTGGAAGTCACACAAAATATTAAATATGACTCTAATATCACCACAACTTCATTCACCAATGTTATGAAATATATATTTGTATTTTAAGTTAATTATTTATTTGAAGTTACATTACTTTCTGTGGGCGACAAAACTTTTGTCTTGCCAAAATCTGACCATTCTGTGTTCATTAAATGATCAATATTTCAGCATTGATGCCAATTTATTTTCTTAAGCTAAACCACATTTAGGAGGGTTTCAGCTTTCAAAAAGAGTAATTTATACAACCAATGGATGAATTTAAGCTCAGGTTATAAGCTATTATTTGCATAACATGGATATGCAGCAACATAACTTCTGTCAGGGACTGAAGTGTTGCCACCTGTTTTTTTTTTTTTGTCTTCCTCTGGATCAACATGTTAGGCTATGGGTTGAACTAGATGGACTTAAGTCTTCCTTCAAACTTAAAACTATGTTACTATGTATGTAAGAAGAGTGGAATTGAAGGAATTATTATTCCTCCACACAGGCAAGAGTTGGAGCTTGACTCTCACAGGATTTATTATTCCTATTATTATTTAATGGCCTTCAGCTCAATCTCAAGCTATTATGACTTGATGAATGAATACTCTGTAGGAAGGTCGATTTTGTACAAGTCTGGATAGGCCTATCAGGGCCTTTCCACATTGTCATTCATAGTATCAAGCCTTTGGGTTGCAAGTCTTCCCCTTTGCCTTTTTCCTTCTATTTTTTTGACCATGATGTCCTTCTCCAGTGCTTGGTCTCTTTGTATGATATGTCCAAAGTAGGCAAATCAGAGCTTGGACATCCTTGATTGAAGTGACATGTCTGGCTTGATTGTTTTCCAAAATTGATTTATTTGTTCTTGCCATCCATAGGAATTGAGGTGAGGCAGGGTACTTGTAGCAGCTGAGGTGCAGTTTTTGTGAGCGAGCTCAGCTAGTGGAAGAAAATCCACTCAATCCTCTTGATTAGAAGGAACAAACCATTTTAAAAAAGTTCTAATTCTTGGTTCACAATATCTGTCTGACTGTTAGTCTCAGGATGACGACTGAAGAGAACGAAAGCTTAATTCCTAACCTGGAGCAAAATAGCCATAAACTGAACCCCTCTATCTGAAAACATGTTTTTAGAAACAAAATGTATCTTAATGACATGAGAGGTTGAGACAGAATCTTATTAGGCATAAGAAACCATGCCTGGACCTGGCGTGAGCCTTCAGGCCAGGCACAAAATCTGCATTTATGGACATACTTATAAATATCCTTTCAAGCACTCTGCCATCCAAAGGACCTAGAAAAAGCTCTCCGGGTGGCAGAGGAACTAGGATGTCTGGCCTAGCTAGAGTCATGTACTTTGTTAAGAAGGTCAATACAAAGTGAGAATTGCACAAACAGTTTGCTAGGTGGCAAGCTCTCCCATGCACCAACCTGACCCTTCATAATGCGCTGTCTAAGATAAATCCCCAGAACACCACCACCACTGCTTTGCTAAGAAGTTTGACATGATTTTGTCCCTCAGCTCCAGAACAAAACTACTTGATAAAGCATCAGTCTTAACTTTCTTTTACCTAGTGAGATATGTCTCAGAGAAATCAAGCTGAGTGAAAAAAAAGAATCTGTCTAGTAATCAAGATAGTATTCAAGCAGTACATTTTTGTGATCAGTAAAGACTGTTACTTTACACCTAGACCCCCTCCAACCAATGTGCAGACGAAGTCCATGGAGCCTCGGTTAAGAGTCTACAACATGGACACCAGCCAGTTATCCCACCAGGGAAGGACCAGCTGTTTCGGGGTTGTTGCCTCTCATCAGTGTGGCGCAGGATTCTGGCTGGGTGGGAGCAATGCTTGATAGACAGACATCACAAAGCACCCACTGACCTTGTGGTGGATTAACTGGCTGGTGTCCATGTTGTAGACTCTTAACCGAGGCTCCATGGACTTCATCTGCATATTCAAATTCTAGGGAGCAATGCACCTTGGGTTTCACTGTGTTTGAGTGCTTTGACTGGTGCCCGCAGTGTTATCCTCCACTGGTCTCCACAAGGTCAGTGGGTGCTTTGTGATGTCTGTCTATCAAGCATTGCTCCCACCCAGCCAGAATCCTGCGCCACACTGATGAGGGGCAACAACCCCGAAACAGCTGTCTGTGGTTGGATACCTAGTCCATGGTAAACCCCTGGCCATATCTTCAAGCTCGCAAGGGCTGGATAGTGACTTAAGGGCTACTAATACCCTGGGCTAGGTCCTTCACTGGTGGGATAACTGGCTGGTGTCTATGTTGTAGACTCTTAACCGAGGCTCCATGGACTTCATCTGCATATTCAAATTCTAGGGAGCAATGCACCTTGGGTTTCACTGTGTTTGAGTGCTTTAACTGGTGCCCGCAGTGTTATCCTCCACTGGTCTCCACAAGGTCAGTGGGTGCTTTGTGATGTCTGTCTATCAAGCATTGCTCCCACCCAGCCAGAATCCTGCGCCACACTGATGAGGGGCAACAACCCCGAAACAGCTGTCTGTGGTTGGATACCTAGTCCATGGTAAACCCCTGGCCATATCTTCAAGCTCGCAAGGGCTGGATAGTGACTTAAGGGCTACTGATACCCTGGGCTAGGTCCTTCACTGGTGGGATAACTGGCTGGTGTCCATGTTGTAGACTCTTAACCGAGGCTCCATGGACTTCATCTGCATATTCAAATTCTAGGGAGCAATGCACCTTGGGTTTCACTGTGTTTGAGTGCTTTAACTGGTGCCCACAGTGTTATCCTCCACTGGTCTCCACAAGGTCAGTGGGTGCTTTGTGATGCCCCTCCAACCAATGGCTCCATTTTAAAAAGCTCTCTTAACAACCAAGAAATCCCAAATGCCTATGTTATAGTTGGTCTCGGCTTGTGAAAATTTCTGAGAAAAATAAGTACTAGGTTGAAAGTAACTGTACTTCTGTGAAAAAAAGGTACCCATTCCCACAGAAGTGGTGTCTTCCCTTAACCACAAAAGGCAAATCAACATTGTGTTGATTCAGAATTGGAGCAGTAGAAAAAGCTATCTTGAAGGCCGCAAAGACATTAACAGCCTCAGTAGATCAAGAGGAATAGTCTGTCCCTTTCTTGGTCATATCGGTCAGAGGTTTGATTATGGCAGAGAAGTTCTTAATGAACTTATGGTAATAATTAGCAAAACCTAAGAATTTCTGTAAAGTTTTAAGATTAGTAGGTTATACCATATCAAGTACTACTTGTACCTTTGCGGGAATAATCAATCTGAAAACCTTTAGCAGAAACAAAATGACCCAAACACAGAATCTTCTGCACTCCAAATTGACAGTTCTCTCCGTTGACAAATAAATGGTTGTCATAAAGAACTTGAAGCACCTCTCGAACTTGTACTCGATGCAGCTCACAATAAGCTAAGTAAATCACAATATCATCCAAGTATATAACTACAAATATACCCATTAGAGAGGAAAATATATAATTTATGAAGTTTTGAGACACTGCTGGAGCATTGATCAAGGCAAATGGCAGTGTGGCACAGTGGCCAGGAGGTGTTTACAGGAGGAAGCAATGACTTTAGTGTGATGTCTTCCCTGTAAACGACTGGAGATATTGACTTGATGGGGAAGTGGGTGGCTTACGTTCCCATATGGTCGTTTAATATGGTGGATGAGTGTGGTGCGGTTGTCGGGAAATACAAAGGTTGATGGTTAAATAATCAAAATGGGTAATAAACTTAATAGGGCTGAGGCCTGTTTGTGTAGCCAAAGAAATAGCTGGACAGTGGCGTGTTATGAGGAATTGATGACATTTGGAAAATGTATCTGGGGTGTATAGTTCATTTTAAAGTTGTTGGGTCAATTTGTCAGTATCGGGTTTTTAAGGACAAGTTTGGTGGTGTGGCAGGTCCAGCCCATGAAAGGTTTCACGCGGTCAGACCTGTGGCAAGGATAGGTCTGGTTCAGAGGCTGGATAATTGGTCATGTACTTCGGTGTAAAGTCTATCGAGGAATAGTGGCTTCTGGTACAGCAATGTAATTAGCGAGCGTTTGTCTTGGTAAGGTTAGGGGTGTTAATACCCCTCTACCCTGGGCTGGTGCGGTGCAGCCAGGGAAACATGTAAGGTTGTGGGGGGTGCCTCTGGACTAGAGCTATTAACCATTCATAGGCTAGGGTCACACATAAGCCCTTGGTCCGTTTTTGGCATTAGTTTTTGCATTTTTTTTTTCTAAGTACAAAAACTGATGGAAAAACGGATTATATGTAATAAACACCCTATCCGTTTTTTCTGCACCTAAAAACATTGCTAGGAACGTTTTTTACCCAAAAACGTTGCTCCCAACGTTTTTGGGTGCCGTTTAACATCAGATCCGTTTTTTTAACATGGGGCCCTATGAAAAAGCTGATCCGTTTTTTTGGTGCCTTAAAAAACGGATCCGTTTTTTTTTAGCATTTTTTGTCAAAAAATTACTAAGTCCGAAAAACGTTCAGGGGCACAGGTGGCTCAAAAAGCACAAAAAAAAAACGTATTGGTCATGGAAAACACTTACAAAAACGGATTGCTATGTGTGACCCTAGCCATAGTCTGTTTATATTTAAATTGTTTATTAGTGATGAGCGAGTATGCTCTGCGCTGCTCGGTACTCGCACGAGTATCACTGTACTCGGGCTACTCGGCGAGCACCGAGTAATCTCGCGATACTCGTGCTGTGCTCGTGGTCCTCATCCCTGCATGTTGGCGCTCTTTAGAGAGCCAGCCCACATGCAGGGATTGGCTGGCAGACCACTGCAATGCCACAGCCCTGTTAGTTGTGGCATTGCAGTGATTGGCCGGCCTGCACAGCGTAATCGAGCCTTTATAAGACCCGGCCGCGCTGTGCTCTGCACACAGCCATCCAGACAGTGAGTGTAGGGAGAGTGTCTGCTGCTGCTTAGGGACAGATTTGCGGCCCTCATAGGTAGATCCGGAGCAGGGCTGCAAACTGCTGCTGACCACAACAGTCCTTCTCAGGACTAATCTAGGAGGATATAGGCAGGGTGATCCAGATCTGGATCCAAGCTTTTCTGTGACCATAACAGTCACCAGACTGTTGTACTTACTACCTTGATACAGGTTAGGGACTAAAATCCTTCTCTCCTGTGACCATTACATCACCAGACTGTTGTACTTGCTACCTTGATACAGGTTAGGGACTAAAATCCTTCTCTCCTGTGACCTGAACAGTCACCAGATTGTTTGTACTTACTACCTTGATACAGGTTAGGGACAAAAATCCTACTCTCCTGTGACCATTACAGTCACCAGACTGTTGTACTTGCTACCTTGATACAGGTTAGGGACTAAAATCCTACTCTCCTGTGACCATTACAGTCACCAGACTGTTGTACTTACTACCTTGATACAGGTTAGGGACTAAAATCCTTCTCTCCTGTGACCTGAACAGTCACCAGACTGTTGTACTTTCTACCTTGATACAGGTTAGGGACTAAAATCCTTCTCTCCTGTGACCTGAACAGTCACCAGACTGTTGAACTTACTACCTTGATACAGGTTAGGGACTAAAATCCTTCTCTCCTGTGACCTGAACAGTCACCAGACTGTTGTACTTACTACCTTGATACAGGTTAGGGACTAAAATCCTTCTCTCCTGTGACCTGAACAGTCACCACACTGTTGTACTTACTACCTTGATACAGGTTAGGGACTAAAATCCTTCTCTCCTGTGACCTGAACAGTCACCAGACTGTTGTACTTACTACCTTGATACAGGTTAGGGACTAAAATCCTTCTCTCCTGTGACCTGAACAGTCACCAGACTGTTGTACTTACTACCTTGATACAGGTTAGGGACTAAAATCCTTCTCTCCTGTGACCTGAACAGTCTCCAGACTGTTGTACTTACTACCTTGATACAGGTTAGGGACTAAAATCCTACTCTCCTGTGACCATTACAGTCACCAGACTGTTGTACTTACTACCTTGATACAGGTTAGGGACTAAAATCCTTCTCTCCTGTGACCATTACAGTCACCAGACTGTTGTACTTACTACCTTGATACAGGTTAGGGACTAAAATCCTACTCTCCTGTGACCATTACAGTCACCAGACTGTTGTACTTACTACCTTGATACAGGTTAGGGACTAAAATCCTACTCTCCTGTGACCATTACAGTCACCAGACTGTTGTACTTACTACCTTGATACAGGTTAGGGACTAAAATCCTACTCTCCTGTGACCATTACAGTCACCAGACTGTTGTACTTACTACCTTGATACAGGTTAGGGACTAAAATCCTTCTCTCCTGTGACCTGAACAGTCACCAGACTGTTGTACTTACTACCTTGATACAGGTTAGGGACTAAAATCCTCCTCTCCTGTGACGTGAACAGTCACCAGACTGTTGTACTTACTACCTTGATACAGGTTAGGGACTAAAATCCTTCTCTCCTGTGACCTGAACAGTCTCCAGACTGTTGTACTTACTACCTTGATACAGGTTAGGGACTAAAATCCTACTCTCCTGTGACCATTACAGTCACCAGACTGTTGTACTTACTACCTTGATACAGGTTAGGGACTAAAATCCTTCTCTCCTGTGACCATTACAGTCACCAGACTGTTGTACTTACTACCTTGATACAGGTTAAGGACTAAAATCCCACTCTCCTGTGACCATTACAGTCACCAGACTTTTGTACTTACTACCTTGATACAGGTTAGGGACGGGGAGATCCAAGATGGCTGCGGATGAAGGAGGCTGCATCTCACAGCCCTCCTAACAATCCACCCACATCCGTGCCATCCGAACGTTGGAGGGACCCCCAGACGCCTGGGAAAGCTGGCGACCAGCTCCCCTACACCCAGGGGCTTATATTGAATTGCCCGTGTCGCGGGATCCCCGCTCTCTGGACCGCCGGACCAGCCACGAGGGAGCCGCGTGAGCAGTGAAGGCGCCAGCACCGGACGGTACTTGGGACGAGTGATCCCTGCCCTGCGGACGTCCGGGAGGCTGGGCTCGCATCTCGGCTGAACCCGCGCCGCACCCTTGCCGCGGGATCCCCGCTCTCTGGACCGCGGGCCAGCCGCGAGGGAGCCGAGTGAGCCGTGACGGCGCCAGCACGGGACGGTACTTGGGGCGAGTGATCCCTGCCCTGCGGACACCCGGGAGACTGGGCTCGCACCTCGGCTGAGCCCGCGCCGTGGTGCTGCGGCTGACTGCCTAGTCGGATGAGGAGGGACACCCGGAGCTGAACTGCGGGGGAGCATAGATGTGGACGCCATAAGCCGGAAGCAGCCCTACATCACAAACCCTCGGCGCATGGAGAGGGGAATCGCGGGACACAGGGGAGACCAGAGGAACCGGAGGCACTGAGTTTAAAGGTGAGAGGGCCACAAGGGAGCGCACACACAAGCCACCTTTGGCCCCAGCAAGAGTGACCTAGCATCAGGGCCGGGGGCCACAGCACATAGGTGCCCCTGAAGCCCCATTGAAACAGAGGAGACAAAGGGGGCTTTGTATTCTTACCATCTACTGTCTAGGAACGCAGCAACAAGATCCACTTATCTACAGGCAAACATCACTAGCTGCACTGCTATTCTCTGTTACACTTACTGAGACTTTGTAAGACTAAAGTGATCTTATAAGACTGACCTACCCTACCACCTGTGTAACAGAAACCTTGCTGAGACCAGAGAGAGATAGACAGACTTTCAACAAACCCATACACCTTGCTGTATTGGCCCCTTGCTTCGTCTGTTTACCACCCTATGTGCCTTCCTCCCTAACTCGTGCCCTGTTGTTACACCCCGAATATAAACCTCATGCCCTCCTTAACTGGTGTCTAATACCAAAACCCAGTAGGATCTCCAAAGGCATTTGCTTCTTATATCTAACCAGTCATTTAGCAACTTGTGACATGTAAACCCCCTAAGCAAGCAACAGGGGGCGCGAACAGACCACATCAGTGTGATCCAGAACGCATATCTCACTTTGTCTCCCATTTTTCAACTTTTACGTGTAATAGCTAACACTCCGAAACATGGGGAAGTCAACCATAAAAACCCCCAAATTAGCAACAAAAACTTAAAAATCCATAACCCCAGCAGACGTAGACCACTTCTTGAGGAAGCAAACCGACTCCTCAGACTCTCTTAACCCTTTTAAGCACTCTGTCCTCCAACCTGATGACGATTCGGACTCGGACATGGAGGGCGAATCAGATACTAGTATTAAAAAGAAAGACTCTATGGTGACGAGATCTTTTCTGAAACGTATTTTGACAAAGGCCTTGGAACCCATAGGGCGTGACCTAGCTGACATCAAACAAGATATCGCCCAACAAGGCCATAGACTCGAGACGCTAGAAACGACACAAAGTACGATACTCCGCCAGACGAATACACAACTAGAGTGTTTGATGTCACATGAACAACAACTGCACCAAATACACGCTACTCTCGAAGATCACGAGAACAGGGAGCGCCGCAATAACATCCGCATTAAGGGCCTCCCTGAATCTGTGGCGTTTGAAGCTCTGGGCAAAACAGTCATAGAGATGTTTGCAGCATTGCTAGGAGACGGGGACCCACAAGAAATTGAATTGGTCCGGGTTCACCGAGTCCTCCGTCCTAAACCAGCCCCTGGGGAAACCCCCCGAGATGTCTTGTGCAGGTTCCTGGACTACCGTGCAAAAGAATTAGTACTGCGGAGAGCCAGGGAGGCAAAAGAGGTCGTTTATGGAGAATCCAAAGTCCTTCTATACCAAGACCTCTATAACACTGAGGAAACGACGCTTGCTGAAACCATTCACGGGGGCGGTTCTCGAGAAGGGCTTCAGGTTCCGTTGGCTATTCCCCTTCGGGATATCCGTTACAGCCTGGGGAAAAAATCATCACTGCCAGGACTTCTGCCGACATAAAAAAAGCATGCATTTCCCTGGACAAAGTGCTCGACCAATACCCAGACCTGGAGTCCTTTCACTCGGCCTCTCTCTACCATCCACTACCGACTCCGACACCCTGGCAACAGATGCTAACACCAAAATCCCAGCGAGCAAAAAAGAAACTGTCTAAATCACCATCGCTGAAAGGCCCAGACGACGCTACATGAGAGGCGAACACACGGATTTCATCCTTCTTTTTTTTTTTCAGACCTTTTTGTTCTAAATCACCTCACGCTCGACGCTATTGAACCTGGTGATTAGACCTACCTTTTATGGTATATGTTCTTCCATACTCTAAATAAGGGCCACAATAACGACCTCATGTTTATGCTATAAGATCGTTACACTTGTTAAGAATATAAATGTATAGTTGAAATTGTTGTACTCTCATATCTGAACCTCTCCAATAGCACCCATCTCGTCGTACACCCACGCCCCAACACCACCCCCTCCCCCCCATCACCCACCACTTCCATCCCTAAACCAAATCCTCCCCCTCCACCCCCCCCTACCCCAACACTCCAACTTCCTCCCATTCCACCCCTCTCCCTCCATCCCCCCCCTCCCTCATCCCTCCTCCCCCCCTCACCTCCCCTCCCTTCACCCTACCCCTCCCCCCCATCTTCCCCCCGCCCCCTTTACCCATAACCCCCAACCCGCCGCCCAACGAGAAAGCGACCGATAAGATGTCGCCTGAGTCTATGCCCTCTATTTTAACCTGGCCATGAGGTTCATTGTTACCAGGAGCCAACCTCTCCTACCCTGAGAATTGTTACTGGATCTGCTTTTTAAACAATACAAGTAAAAAGCGCCCCCATGCTGCTATTTAGCAGTAGACATGTTCACATTGTTGGAAATAATGAATATTTTCTATGACTTGTACTTCCAAATGCTAAAGTTTTTTCTTTTCCTTCCTAACTCTATCACCTCTCACAACCTTCCCACTCTCCTACTCACTCCTTTTCTCCCTGAGTCTCCCCCCAACCCCACCTCTCCCAACAGGTACAGCCGAACATCCCTTCGACACATCCAGCGGAGACCGCAAGTTTTAGAAGATCATGGCTAAGGGTAACGTATTCACTTATACTTCACTTAATGCACATGGTTTAAATTCACCGAGTACTAGACACCCGACACTGCATGCACTTAAGAAACAGGGTACCGACATCCTCTTCCTACAGGAAACCCATTTTAAACCCAATAAAATCCCTAACGTTGAAAAATCGGCATTCGACCGATGGTATCATGCCACTTCCAACCAAACTGGGGCCAGAGGCGTATCAATAGCTCTTAGAAAACATGTCCACTACCAACACCGAGAGTCTTGGATAGACCCTCAGGGCAGATTCATACTGATCAAAGGCCTATTGAATGGCACCCTAGTGACGCTTGGTAGCCTCTATGCCCCGAATAAAAAACTATTAAAATGGATACTAGCCACCATGAATAAAATAGAGAGGTTTAGGGAAGGACTGGTGATCATTGGCTGTGACCTTAATGTGGCACTTGAACCCCTTCTAGACACGACCAAACAAAAAAGCTCCATTTCCCATCGGGACCGTTCAAGAGTACGTTCACGCCTACAAACTATGCAATTAATTGACTCATGGCGCTATATCAACCCTTCAACCCGTGACTATACCTATTTCTCACATCCTCATAAATCCTACCACAGGCTAGATTATGTCTTAGTTTCAAAACGCTTATTACCATCAATACGCACGTCTGTAATAACCCCTAGCATTTTCTCAGACCACTCGGCAGTCCTAACGTCCGTTTCCATTTCTGCGCATCACACATCATGAAGGTCTTGGCAGATAAATGAAGCCCTATTAACCTCCAATGATACAAAAAAACGTCTAAAGGAACGGCTTCAACAATACTTTCAGAACAACCAAAATGAGGATACCTCTATCCAAACCCTGTGGGAAGCACATAAGGCCGTGATTAGGGGAGAACTGATCTCTATGGCGGCTTACGCCAATAAGAGACGGCATAGCCAAAACACAACAGCTGTATGATGAGATCGCAGAACTGGAACTATGTCACAAGACAACCCAACGTCTAGAGGTTCTCAAAAGCCTGACATCCAAACGCCAACGATTGAAAGATTTAATTAATGTAACATCGGCGCGGCAATATAAAATAGAAAACCAAACTATATGCCCATGGGGATAAAGCTTCCAAGTTCATGCTCTCTCTATTACGCAAAAAACAAACCCACACGCAAATACACACGATAAAGAACACAGAGGGAGTAGACTCTCAAGACCAATCTCACATAGAACGGGCTTTCTTAGATTATTACTCACGCTTGTACAATTTGAGATCTGGAGATTCTAAAGATCTCAAGCAACATAGAACCCGAGAAATTGAAAACTTTCTGAGCGACATACACCTCCCAACTTTAACTGACGCTGACCAACAAACGCTCCTTCGACCCTTTACTCTTCCTGAACTCCAGTCCACCCTGTCCCGCTGCCCTAAAGGGAAAGCGCCTGGCCCTGATGGTTTCTCGGCCTTGTATTATAAGACCTTCCCATCCCTACTCTTGCCACACCTACTGGCATTGTGCAATGCCACACTTGCTGGCCAAACTCTGCCTGCTCAAATGCTTGAAGCTAAGATCTCGCTGATACACAAGGAGGGAAAAGACCCAACTCAGTGTAGCAACTACCGGCCTATTTCTTTACTGAACGTTGACCTGAAGCTTTTGGCCGGCATGATTGCTCACAGACTGGCGGCATTCCTACCACAATTGATCTCAGCGAATCAAACAGGCTTCGTAAGAGATAGGGAGGGGAGGGACAATGCACACAAAGTTTTACATCTAATTCAATATGTAAAAGCACACAAATTACCGTTAGTTCTCCTAGGCACGGATGCGGAGAAAGTGTTCGACAGGGTGGACTGGACCTTCTTGAGACTGACATTACTTAGATTTAATCTCCCTGCCGCACTAGTTACGTCTATTATGACGATGTATCAACAACCCTCAGCACGCATCAAAATCAATGACTCACTGACAATACCCTAGGAAATGGAACCAGACAGGGATGCCCACTCTCCCCGTTACTGTTTGTGTTGACGATGGAGCCCCTCCTAATGGCAATACAGGGAAAACAGGAAATAGAGGGCGTCAGAATAGCAGGAGTTCACTATAAAACAGCAGCTTTTGCAGACGACCTCTTAATATTTTTAACAAAACCCATGAGGGGACTCCCGGCTCTCATGAATGTGATGGAGAGATATGGCGACCTGTCGGGCTTCAAAATAAACTTGTCAAAATCTGAAGCGCTAGGAATACAGATCAAACCAAGTACCCTTAAAAAACTACGAACTTTATACCCACTTTCCTGGCCCACACACTACATTACATACCTGGGAGTGAAACTAAACGGAAACTACCGGGACCTATTTAAATTGAATGTTCTTCCTCTATTGACATCCTCGACGTCAACTATACGGACCTGGAGAGATACCTATCTCTCATGGATGGGGAGGAAAAATATATTAAAAAGCTTAATCCTACCTAAATTTAATTATTTATTTCAAATGCTACCCATTACGATCCCACTGAGCTTTCTCTCTAAAATTAATACGCTTTTCACTAACTACATGTGGAAAAACAAGAGACCCCGAATATCAATACGCACTTTGACCCTCCCTAAGCACCTAGGCGGGATGGGAGCCCCTGACATTAAATTATATTATAAAGCAGCACAAATCACTCGCCTTGTTGACATTCTGAGACGAAACAATGAGAAACATTGGCTGAATATCGAGGAATCGTTAGCACCTTGCAGCCTTAGATCTCTTTTCCTTATACAATCCAATTTGAAAAAACACATACCCCTCCCAAACCTACACACCAGAGCTACTTTACAGATATGGCGTACCCATGCGAAATACTTATCACCACCCCTCTCACCCCTAATTAATCTTTATGACATATTAGCCCATCTAGAGACTGCACACAGCACCACCCCGGATCCAAGTCGAAACCTCTCTACCTATTCCATTGACCAACTATTACAAGACGGCACTATTCTACCGTATACAGATTTAACAACAATACCGGGCCTCTCCAACTTGCATTACTTACACTACAAAGTAATACACAGTGTTCTTCGCCCACTGCTGAAAGGCTCAGACCTTTCTAGGGAGTTAACTGACTTTGAACACCTATGTGCCGCTGTGACAAAGCCGAAACAAATCTTTTCCAAAATCTATCAGGCTTTACTAGAGGCAGAAATTAGCCCCAAAAGAGCATATATTGCGCTTTGGGAGAAGGACTTGGGATACAAATTTACGGCTACACAGGTGAAACATATCTATAGGCACTCACACGGCCCTACTCAATGCGTGAAAGCTCAGGAAACTGCCTATAAAATCATAACGAGGTGGTACCACACACCGGACCGTATCCGGATATGGGACGATCATCACTCTGCTACATGTTGGAGATGTGATGCACCCGATGCTGACTACTTCCACATGTGGTGGAAATGTCCGACTATTGCTCAGTTCTGGAAACAAGTGGAACGACTCATCCAGACCATCACGTCCAAACCCCTCCGACTTAGCCCCGAAATGGCCTTTCTACACTTCCCAATCTGGTCTGACTGTGCTAATAGCTCACTCCTTGCTCAACACATCCTAACAGCGGCTAAACTATTAATTCCCCAGTTTTGGAAATCCTCAGACTTGCCTTCTCACTCCCAATTAAAGGAGAAGATACACTCACTATACCATGTGGCTGAAGTAGTGGCCGCAGTGAACAATACGACCCCGAAATTCCTTACCATCTGGACCCTTGGCTTACATACGTTCACTCAACACAAGTAGAGTAATACCCACAAAAACAACCGACAACTAATAGCCTTTAGGGTCTGGCTGTACCTGTCTCACCCCCCCCCTTCCTGCCCCACCCCTTCCTGCCCCACCCCTCTCATCCCCTCTACTCTCACATCTCACTATATCTTCTAACCCCCACTCGAACTGCCCTGATATTCTATTCTACCCTCAATTCTAATCTTTTTCTTATATCCTCTTTACTTTACCAATATTTAGACTGCATAATTTTGTTTATGTAATATGTTATGTTCAATACATTGAAGAAATAAGCCAATGCACCAAGAAGTATGTAGAGCCTACCAGAGGGGAACCCATTCTGGATGGCTTGAGCCGTGGCCAACCTATGAAGAGAGCCACTCCTATCCTTACGTCAAACCTGACCAGGAGAACTTTTCTGACAGACTCAAAGTTCTGACGTATGTACAACGCTTTGACTTTTAAAGCTCCTCTACCCCTGATTGGTCATTAGCTTGCTAATAGGCCACAAGGAACATTATACTTACTGTTGGATGTATTGAGCTTTTGTTATCGTGAAGATTACTTTGCAAACAATACTCTGTTACTGTTTATTCTCACAAAATAATTCAATAAAAAGAATTTTGAAAAGAAAAGAAAAGATACAGGTTAGGGACTAAAATCCTTCTCTCCTGTGACCATTACAGTCACCAGACTGTTGTACTTACTACCTTGATACAGGTTAGGGACTAAAATCCTTCTCTCCTGTGACCTAAACAGTCACCAACTGTTGTACTTACTACCTTGATACAGGTTAGGGACTAAAATCCTTCTCTCCTGTGACCATTACAGTCACCAGACTGTTGTACTTACTACCTTGATACAGGCTAGGGACTAAAATCCTACTCTACTGTGACCATAATAGTCACCAGACTGTTGTACTTACTATCTTTATACAGGTTAGGGTCTAAAATCCAAATCTCCTGTGAGCTGAACAGTGAACAGACTGTTGTACTTACTATCTTTATACAGGTTAGGGTCTAAAATCCAAATCTCCTGTGACCCGAACAGTCACCAGACTGTTGTCGCTGTATACAGGCAAAATGCGCAAGGGCGTTGGCAAGGGCGTTGGCAAGGAACAAGGAAGTGAACGTGATGGTGGTGCAGGCAGAGGCCGAGGTCTTGTGCAAGCACTAATTTCGCAACAACAAAGGGGCACATCTACTCGCTCACACGTCCTGTCCCAAATTCTTGGGGCCCGCAGCAGTACACCGCTCTTGAACCAACACCAGTGTCAACAGGTTGTTACTTGGATAGCGGATAATGCTTCAAGTCAGATTGGCACCTCCACAAACACCCTGTGTTCCACACGGTCAAGTGTCAGTAGCCGTGATACTGCACCGCACATTTCCCAACCTGATCCTCCTTCCTACCACCAGGCCGAGTACACGTCCACGGACATTACTGATCCCACACTTGGACACTCGGAAGTCCAGAAGTGTGTACCCATGGGTGAGTGGAGGTACATGGCAAATTCCCATAACAAAATTTAAATTCCGCTGTCATTAGTGTGTGGTGTGGTGAAGTCTGGCCCAATCCAACCCTTCTTTATCTTGATCAGAGTCAGCCTGTCAGCATTTTCAGTTGACAGGCGGGTGCGTTTATCAGCAATGATTCCACCTGCGGCACTGAAAACACGCTCTGACAAAACGCTAGCGGCAGGGCAGGCCAGGACTTCCAAGGCGTAGAGAGCCAATTCATGTCACGTGTCCAGCTTGGAGACCCAATAATTGTAAGGTACAGAGGAATCTCGCAGTACAGTTGTTCGATCTGCAAGGTACTCCTTCAGCATGTGGCCAAACTTAGCATTTCTTGTGGCACTACCCCGCACCTCACGGGCTGTGGTACGTGAGGGGCTGAGAAAACTGTCCCACATCGTAAAGACTGTTCCCCTACCTCTGGCGGATTGGACTTGTGCCCCTCTCGGCCGTACGCCTTGGTTGTCCACCGAATCCTGACCTATGCCGCTAGCGTTTTGTGAGGGGAATGCTTTGCCTACTTCCGTTACTATGGCCTTCTGGAACTGCTTCATTTTGGCTGACCTCTCCGCCTCAGGAATGAGAGTCATAAAATTCTCTTTGTAGCGTGGGTCTAAGAATGTTGCCAACCAGTACTGATTGTCGGCCAAGATGTTCTGAACGCGAGGGTCACGAGCCAGGCAGCTTACCATAAAGTCAGCCATGTGCGCCAGACTCTTAACAGCCATCACTTCAGTATCCTGACCAACACGATGACTGAACATGCTGTCCTCCTCCTCCTCCTCCTCCTCCTCATCTCCCCTGTCCTCTGGCCAGACACGCTGAATCGAGGGTATGACTGGTGTGCATGTCATATCCTCAATTTGGCCAGAGAGTTGCTCCATGTCTTCATCCTCCTCCTCCTCGTCATAGTCCTCCACTGCATGTTGTGATGACATGAGGCTGGGCTGTGTGTTATCACCCTCACCCACTACAGTTTCTTGCTCCAAGTCATCGCGCTCCGCCTGCAATGCATCATCTTTGTTTTTCAGCAGAGACCGTTTTAGAAGGCAGAGTAGCGGTATGGTGACGCTAATAATGGCGTCATTGCCACTCACCATCTTGGTGGAGTCCTCAAAGTTTTGGAGGACGGTACATAGGTCGGACATCCATCTCCACTCCGGAGGTGTTATGTGTGGAGTTTGACCCATTTCCCGACAGCTTAGGTGATGCAGGTAGTCAACAACTGCCCTCTTCTGCTCACATATCTGACCAACATGTGCAGAGTTGAATTCCAACGCGTGGGGACATCACACACCAGTCTGTGGGCCGGAAGACGCAAACGGCGCTGAAAGCCGGCAAGGCCGGCTGAAGCAGCAGGTGACTTGCGAAAATGCGCAGACAGGCGGCAAACTTTTACCAGCAGATCAGACAGCTCTGGGTATGATGTAAGAAACCGCTGAACCACCAGGTTGAGCACATGGGACACGCATGGAACATGCGTCAGCTGGCCTCACCTCAAAGCTGCCACCAGGTTCCGGCCATTGTCACACACGACCTTTCCTGGCTTTAGGTTCAGAGGTGTCAGCCAGTGATCTGCCTGCTGTTTCAGAGCTGTCCACACCTCTTCTGCATTGTGGGGTTTGTGACCTATGCAGACTAGCTTCAGCACAGCCTGTTGTCGCTTCGCAGAGGCAGTGCTGCAGTGCTTCCAGCTTGTGACTGGTGTGGAGGGTACAGTGGATGAGGATGCGCAGGAGGAGGAGGCTGAGGAGCATGACATTCCGGAGCTGTAGAGTGTCGGTGAAACCCTGACAGAGGTAGGGCCTGCAATCCTTGGTGTGGGAAGGACGTTTTCCGTCCCTCGCTCAGACTGGGTCCCAGCTTCCACAATATTAACCCAGTGTTCCGTCAATGAGATGTAGCAGCCTTGCCCACAAGCACTTGTCTGTGGTTAGGTGGACTTTGGCTCAGACAGCGTTGTTCAGGGCACGTGTGATGCTTTGGGACACGTTGTTATGCAATGCAGGGACGGCACATCTGGAGAAATAGTGGCGGCTGGGGACTGAGTAACGTGGGACAGCAACCGCCATCAGGTCGCGGAATGCTTCCGTCTCCACCAGCCGGAAAGGCAACATTTCTAGCGCTATGAGTCGCGAAATGTGACAATTTAGGACTGTGGCATGTGGGGCGTTGGCAGCGTATTTGCGCCTGCGTTCAAAGGTTTGCTGAATGGATAATTGAACGCTGCGCTGGGACAAGGACGTGCTTGATGGTGGTGTTATTTGTGCGTGGGCAACTTCAGGTGCAGGGCCGGAGGCTTGTTTGCGTCCAGCATGGACAGGGGATTGGCTCGCATGCACAACACGCGAAGACGTAGCAGTGACATCAGCAAGCACCGCTCCTCGACTCTGTTGTACTTCCCACAAAGTCAGGTGCTTGGCTGACATGTGCCTGATCATGCTGGTGGTGGTCAGGCTGCTAGTTTTCGTACCCCTGCTGATGCTGGCATGGCAGGTGTTGCAAATGGCCTTTTTAGAGTCATCTGGAGCCAACTTAAAAAACTGCCAGACTCGGGAAGACCTAACATTTGCACAGGCACCTTGTGTCGTGTTGTTGTTCCGGGGAACGGTTGCCTGCCTTCTGCCTGCGGACACGACCCTGCTTCGTACTGCCTGTTGGGATGCTACACCTCCCTCCCCCTGTGCACTGCTGTCCTCGCTCTGCATATCCTCCTGCCAGGTTGGGTCAGCTACTGGGTCATCCACCACGTCGTCTTCCTCTTCCTTGGATAATCGCTGGACTGCTCCTCCTTCTCCTCATGTGCCACCATGATGACCGTTACAATAGTTAGGCGGTTGTTTCAGGTATACCCCCAGTGGTAAATTTTTACGCGCATTCTTTTAGAATGGGCATTACAACGACAGGAGATCCGCTCCTTTTCAATGGGAAAAATGTTTTGAGGCCGTCCTGCACGTCTCTATCCAGGGACAATGTGGAGCCTCCCAATTTTTGGCTGCCCTGCCAAAGGGCTAGACTACAATACACCCACTTCAGGTTTACAGGCCCTCCTGCACGTCTCTATCCAGGGACAATGTGGAGCCTCCCAATTTTTGGCTGCCCTGCCAAAGGGCTAGACTACAATACACCCAGTTCAGGTTTACAGGCCCTCCTGCACGTCTCTATCCAGGGACAATGTGGAGCCTCCCAATTTTTTGCTGCCCTGCCAAAGGGCTATACTACAATACACCCACTTCAGGTTTACAGGCCCTCATGCATGTCTGTATCCAGGGGCATTGGTGAACTCATAATTTTGGACTGCCCTGGTAAAGGAAAATACTACAATACACCCACTTCCTCAAAATGGGCACATTATGTCAAGACAGGGCTTCATGTACGTCTCTTCTCAGGGACATTGGAGTGCCGCACAATGTTTTCACATAAAATCTTTCATGTAGTCACAAAAAGTAACATACACCAGCTGTATCTCACTATTGGGTATGTGCTCTTAACATTTCCACCCTGAATATTCATTTTGGTGTCATTTTGGAAGGTTTTCTGGTGACTCCGTAAAATTGGCGTGAAACTCGGACAAGATTGTTCACAGCTGTGACTTTTGAGTGAGAATGCTTCCAGGGTCTTCCCCATGGTGTTGCCATGTCATTTGAGCACTCTTCTGAGACTTTTGTGACATTTTTAGGGCTTCTACATGCTGCCGGCAGTCATTTCATAAAAATACTCGTGTCTCCCATAGGATAACATTGGGCTCGGTACTCGGGCCGAGTACACGAGTATCTCGGGATGCTCGGCCCGAGCTTCGAGCACCCGAGCATTTTAGTACTCGCTCATCACTATTGTTTATGTGGTGGTGGGGGTCACATTTGTGGTGTTTGCCCAAAGGTTTGTGTAAATATTTATTAAAAGGTTGTTGTGGCCACTTTACCCAAATTATGACAGTCATGTTTTATTTGCAAACAGCAAAGGAACAGATATTATATTGGATACTGAACAGAGAATGACCCAAAATCCCCTCTTGAATTGTCAAGTCTTCCTCAGCCTGGTTTAGGCTATGTGCACACAGTGCATTATTGGTGCAGTTTTTTCACAAATCTGTATGCCTATCCTGAAGTCAGCATAGTTTGTCTGAATTCTAAAGTGTTGTGCATATGTTGCTTTTTTTCCTTGCAGATTTGGTGCAGGAAATATCTGTAACATATCAATTGTTGGTGCATTTTTTATTTTTTAAACTGAATGTAATCATGAAAAAAATGCTGTAGAAATGCAGTTGTGCCCACACAGTGTGCTTTTCTTACAGATTTTGTGCATTTTTCCACAACCCATGCTTACTGAAATTTTCTGAAATTCTTTCTGGTTACTGGAAATGATTATTTAAGTCTCTCTTTCCTCTCCGTGGCACCCTGCAAAATTAGGTATCACAAATCCAGTGGGGGAAAAAAAGTATTTACTCAGCTAACAATTGGGCAAGTTCTCCCACTTAAAAAGGTGAGAGAGGCCTGTAATTGACACCCCACCGAAGAAGCAGTAGTGAAACGCATCTGGGATACCGGTCATCACACTCCCTGACAGGAATGGGTAAGCAAGATATGGCATAAATGGCATGGGGGGCTCTGTGGGCATAGGATCTGAGCTAGATTAGTTCTAAAAGGAAGCACTGTGCACTTTAGAAAGCTGCAGTAACATATTTACTTATAAACTGTACTCTAGTGAGCCATACAATAACCTTTGAAAGAGTGACTGACCAGGGTGGGCATGAAGTGATTCCTGTAGTAGGAATACTTGCTGTTAGTAAGGTTCACACTGTAAGAACAGCTGAAAATGGTTGTGGTTGTGGGATGCAATGATGAATATAAGCACAGATGGGCATCTGGCATATTTTATTGCATGCCAGACCTCTAAAGGCCACGTTACACACACCAACTTCTGTGACCAACTTCTGAACAGATCTCTGGTTGCAGTGAAATCATGGACACATTGCTCCATTTTGTGGCTGTGTACAATGGAACAATATGTCCATGATTTAACTGCAACCAGAGATCTTTTCAGAAGTTGGTCACAGATATCTGTGTGTGTAACGTGGCCTTAACAGCGGATGGTGGTAATATACTGAGGCACAAATATTTAGTGTGTTTCATTTGGGACAGGAACGGAATATCTGCTATTTAGCAAACATAGCCCATCAGTGAATTGTCACCCTCGCAAGGATAATCCATTGCCTTCATTGTTTGCCCTTTGTACAAAAATTACAGGGAGGTGTTCCCTCCAATTTGGGAATTTTATTGGTCCTGTCATTTATTGTGCACTTGATCACTTTTGTAGAAATCAATTAAGTATCAATGTCCTGTATTAATGTAGCCTACTATTTATTTGAATTGTAATATGTGCTTGTTTTGAAATGAAACATGATTAAAATGCCTTTCTAACAATTCTCCATAGCAGTACGGGTTATTGTGAGACATTGGGAATATTGAGGGGCAAAAACCCTCCTCTATTGTTTATGGTATCCACGTCTAATTTCTGGAGGGGCCCAAACTGGCTGACAGCCACAATCAATAACATTGAGAGGGTAACATATTTTGGTTTTGTATTGTAGGTAACCCTCAACTATGAGATACAAAATGAGAAAACAAATCCTGAAAATTACATTGTCTGATTTGGAAAGAAATTTTTTCCAAATTTTGGTGAAAAATAAGTATTTGACCTCATGGGGTGAGATCTTACTTAGAACCCCAGATCGAGGGAGATTATCAGTGATCTTGTAGGTCTTCTATTTTCTAATTATTACTCATACAGTTGATTTCTTCACACCAATCTGCTTGCCTATTGCAGATTCAGTCTTCCCAGCCTGGTTCAAGGCTACAATTTTGTTTCTGATGTCAAATATTCATTCGACAGCTCTTTGGTCTTCACCATAGTGGAGTTTGAAGTGTGACTGTTTTAGATTGCGGACAGGTGTCTTTTAGGCTGGGGTCACACATAGAAATCCGTTTTTGGAAGTGATTTCCATGACCAATCCGGTTTTTTTGGGGTGATTTTTGAGCCTCCTGCACCTCTGAACGTTTTTGGACTTAGTCATTTTTTGACCAAAATAAAAAAAAAAAAGTATCCGTTTTTTAAGGCACCCCAAAAAAACGGATCCGTTTTTCCATAGGGCCTATGTTAAAATTTTTTTTTTTTTGAAAAACAGACCCCAAAAACGTTGCTAGCAACGTTTTTTGCCCCAAAAACGGACCTAGCAATATTTTTAGGTGCAGAAAAAAACGGACAGGATGTTTATTACATCCAATCCGTTTTTCTATCAGTTTTTGGACTTAGATAAAAAAAATGCCAAAAATGAAGCCAAAAACGGACCAAGGGCTTATGTGTGACCCTAGCCTTATACTGATAACAAATGGGTGCCAGTACTACAGGTAATGAGTGGAGGACAGAGAAGCCTCTTAAAGAAGAAGTTACAGGTCTGTGAGAGCCAGAAATGTTGTTTGCTTGTAGGTGACCAAATACTTATTTTCCACCAAAATTTGAAAAAATCTCTTTCCAAATCAGACAATGATTTTCAGGATTTGTTTTCTCATTTTGTCCTTCATAGTTGAGGTCACCTATGATATCAATTACAGGCCTCTCTCATCTTTTTAAGTGAGAGAGCTTGCACAATTGGTGGCTGACTAAATAAATTTTTTCCTCACTGTATCTGTAAACATTTGTAAACTCTGGTGCTGTGAGAAATCCGCTCTTTAGCCATTTTAATACATGCAAGTGGGACTCGTGAAAAGGGCTATTTTGAAGCATGGTGGTTAGCAGCCCTATAGGAGAACTAATGAGCCCAGGAGGAGCAGCAGTGCTCTCTTTGGATTCAGTGGTGCTGAAGAGAAAGGAGGCCAGCCAGAGCCTTTGTTGTAGTCGCAGTAAGGACACAGCAAAATATGTGCAGCGGCATTGAACATAGTGTCATGTGCAGTCCCAGTGGTGCCCAACGGTAAGATAACGACATTTAGGGATCAGCAGTGAAGAGGTGAGGGTGTATATGAGGAGCTGCCTTGATGGTGGGATCCTGAGTTGTCAGCAGTGGGAAGAAAGCTGAAATACTTTCCTGTAATCCTGAGGGACCACGGAAACCAAGGTCCAGGTTGAGAGGAGAAGTTTAAGGGCATAGTACTATAGAGCCATAATTAGTGGGAGTGAGAAGAGTTGCAACACACTGCCAGAAAGAGAGCTGACTTCCTTATACTATCAGAGGCTGTGACTCTGTATGTTGAACTGTGGAAAGCCGATTATCACCATCATAAACTGCTTAGTAAACATGAGTCTTATTGTGTTGAACCTGAAGTCTGGACATTATTTATTGAGAGCATCTGATCCTGCATCCCCATCCATAATTTCAATGTGGCGCCGCTGTGGCACCCCAAACAGAAGGTGTAGTGCCTCCGTAGTCACGGATGAGCGAGGAAAAATACAGAGTCTGCACCTAACACACACGCTCATAGGACACCTTAGCACAGGGGACTGGTATTCAGTAGGTCCCAGGGGGGTGGAGCCTAGAAGAGTGGGGAGAAGTGAGTGAGAGTTTACACAAGTCAGGCAGACGGTGTGAGGAGAACGGCAGACCCAGCAGGGGGCCCTGCGGCTGTAACAGGAGGGCACCTCTTAGGAGAGGGGTGACCCAGATGTGGAAGGGGGCCACTCCAGGACTGGTCGGAGCCAGCTGGAGACCCAGGTCACCACCGGAACAACGAAGCCGAGGCGGTTAGTCATGGTTTATCCCTGACCACAGACCGGCAGGCTGTGGGCCTAATAAGTAGGAGCCATAGCACCACAGGACTAAATCCCCACCTTTGTCCCAAACTGGGTCCAAGACACTAACAAGGGAAGGACTAAATACCGGTGGCAGGAGGATTATCGTGCTGTCGCTCCCATCCGTACCGGAAAGGGGTCAGAAGTACCTTTTAGTAACAGATCTGGGGATCGATGAATGGGCCCTTTAGTATGGTTGACAGAAGAGCTACAGCAAAACACAGACCAAGAAAGCCATTAGAAGAACACCTCTGACAGACTCTGTAAAAAGCCTCCTGAATCCGTGGCTACCAACCCCGTTAAACCAGACTGTACTCTGTACCTTAACATCTGCCCAGTACCAGTAAAGAACTGTTTGAGCTAATCTGGACTGTCTCAGTTATTCGTCGCCAGGAGAGATCTCTACAGTATCACAGAGGTAAGGACTACTACTCCCCTCATCCACCCTGCTGCCGTAAGGTAAAGCTCTGCCTGTGGGGAGCTGAACTACCAAAGCTGCATTCCCATCACCTCAGCGGCCGCAGCGCTGGTTACCCTATTATCAGGTACCACAGATGACGTCATGTTACCATTCCCCCATCATCATCACCCCCACCCCCACCATTGAGGGTCCAGGGCATGGAACTGGGAATCACCAGCCGTGATCCAAACTGAAGTAACCCCCCTGTCCCGGTATCCGAGTACCCCCTACCCTGTCGACTGACTCATTAACCCCTTATAATTCTGCTGAGGACAGCCTACCAGCTGGGCAGCCCACTGTGAGAGTTGGCCGCTATTAGACCCTGGCTCAGTGGAGGCTGACCCAGACTTCTCTCTCTGTAATTGAGGTTCTCCTTATATGATATACAGGATAATCTTTTTTTCTCTATTATTATATAACACAAGGGTTGGTCCTTGGTGCTGCAGTTAAAGATTTTTTCAAACCGACCCTACAATGTGTGTTAAAAAGATGGTGTGGGGCTGTATCAGTCGCAGGCAAGGGTGAGTCCCAACTGCTGCGCAGCCTTGGATGGACAGTCTGTGTCACGACAGCCTTCCCTGTGCAAACAAGTTTTCTTTTACCATATGAATTCCTGAGAGCAAATACAGACACAGATATTCTTTTTAACTTTTAACGATTCTTTACTGTCCAATTCGCTTAACACATACCATGCGTCACTTCTTTTCAATGTAACAGGGACCACTTGTTTAATAACAATTTTCAATTTAATAGCTGACTGCTTACCTGGCTTCAGTGTCTTTACTGTTTTTTTTACTTTACTTATGATCCCCTTAAGGTCATAGGTGTGCTTCGCAACATCATATAGTCCTGGATGGCTGTGGTCCCCATCCCACCCACAGAAATTAGCTACTAAAAGCCAGTGGGGCAGTTGTTGGACCACACTCATCCACTGCAGTGGCAGAACTGCTCACTTAAGCCTTAGTTGAAGGCATCTTCAGCGTGTTAGTGGGGGTTGGTATTGGCTTCCTCTGGGTAAAAGATTCTCTGTGGAGATCAAACCTGGTATACATGCTGTTCTGCAGTGGTGTAACTAGCGTCCAAAGGGCCCCAATGCAAAATTTGGACATGGGGCTCCCCCCTTACCTCGAGCGCGCACATTGGTCAGATGTACGGGCCCCATGTAATATTCTAAATCCTATAAAGACTCACAAGTTGACCTCTTTCCCCTTCATTATGTATTAATGTCCCTTATCCTGCCATATATAGTCCTCCTACTGGAATATGCCCTTATCCTGGTATATATGGACCTCCTTTAGAGTATAACGCAGCCTCATAGCCCTCCAGATAATATAATTCTGCCTCATAGCCCTCCATATAATTTAATGCAGCCTCATAGCCCTACAGATAATATAATGCAGCATCATAGCCCTCCAGATAATATAATGCAGCCTCATAGCCCTCCAGATAATATAATGCAACCTCAGAGCTCTCCAGATAATATAATGCAGCATCACTGCCCTTCACATAATATAATGCAGCCTCATAGCTCTCCAGATAATATAATGCAGCCTCCTAGCCCTCCAGATAATATAATGCAGTGTTGCAGCTCTTCATATAATATAATGTAGCGTCACAGCCTTCCAGAGAATATAATGCAGTGTCACAGTCCTTCATATAATATAATGCAGCATCACAGCCCTTCATATAATATAATGCAGCATCACAGCCTGCCAGATAATATAATGCAGCATCACAGCCCTCCAGATAATATAGTGCAGCGTCACAGCCCTTCATATAGTATAACACTATAATGCAGCCTCATAGCCTTCCATATAGCATACATCCTCCCCACAGACACACTGCCCCCTGTACAACCTGACCCACTCACCCAGTCCCACTGCCCCCTGTACAGCCCACACACACACACACACACACACTGTCAAACACACAATCACGCACACACACAGTCGCACAGACACACACAGTCACACATGGTCAAACACACAGTCAAACACACACACAGTCACACATAGTCACACACAAACAATCACGTACTCACCACACAGATACACATAGTCTCACACACAAACGGTCACACACACATGGTCAAACACACATGGTCAAACACACGGTCAAACGCACACACAGTCACACACAATCACGCACAGACACACAGTCTCACACACACACTCAGACACAGTCACACACACGGTCACACACACAGTCACATACCCTAGCTGGCGGCAGCCTGGCACTGGTACACACTGGCACTGCCCGGGTCTCCCCCTCACCTGCTGCCAGTTATACACCATAGCTTGCGGCAGCCTGGCACTAGCACATACCAGCACTGCCCAGGGCCCCCTTACCTGCTGCCGGTCCACACACCATAGCTTGCGGTAGTCTGGCAGTGGCACACACTGGCACTGCCCGGGGCCCCCCCTCACCTGCTGTCAGTCAAACACCGTAGCTTGTGGCAGCCTGGCACTGGCACACACTGGCACTGCCAGGGGTTCCCCCTCACCTGCTGGCTGCTGCTTGTCTAGCATAAATCTTCACTTTTGCTTCTCTCTCTCCTCCTCTCCTCCTGTGAGGCCGGGAATCAGTGTAGACTGCAGAAACATCACACACACACAGCGTCTGAAGGAGGCAGAGCCCAGCAACTCCTTATTTGTAGTTGAATTGAGAAAGTGAAACTGTCTGAGAAGCAGCTCGCTCTAGCTGACAGACTGCTGCTTCTTTGCTAGATCTAGACTGGGCGGGAGCCGGGCCCCCTGAGCCGCCGGGCCTGGTCACACTTGCGACTGCTGCGACCTCAGTAGTTACGCCACTGCTGTTCTGGCCTTCGTTGAGATGACATTCACCAGTCCAGGGCCTGAGGTAGAGCCTGAGGATCCAGCAAAATTCATATTTGGACTTCCACTCGCTACACCTCCACACAGATGTAGCTTTCACTAACGTCTCCTCTTGGATTCTGTCTAAGATGTCAGAGGCCTACTATTTATTCACTTAGCTTTTCCCGTGTCGTGTGGCATGAACATTAAAGGGGAACTCCGGGGAAAGAGATCTTTTTAGTACTGTCCCTGCCATCCTCCTTGATGAAGCAGAGCTGTACACTACAGTTCTAGGATCTTTAGATCGCTTATAAAATCTATGAAATTGTCCAGCCCAGACCCTGGGGGTACTCGGATCACTCAGGCGCGGTCTCTGGGGGAAGTCACGGGTAGCGGTGCCTGAGGCCGTGGGCCCGGGGGATGCAGATAAAAGATGGGTAGGGAGAAAATAATAGGAATGTCTGTCGTGACGCCACCTGTAGAGTTCCGGTGATAGCACCGGCGCTGCTTGGGTCTCCGGGGTGATGGGCGGCAGCAAGGTGGAACCACTCCCTACAGGACGAGCGGGGGTCCCCGGGGCTGTAAGTTGTAGTGAGGGTAATAGGGTAGCGCGGTCAGTGTGGTGCAGATGGAAGGAGGGACACGCACACATAAAAGTCTTTTGGTACCTTTACTGGTATTCTGTACGGGTACACTCGTCTGGAGATGAGGGAAACACTTTAGGACTTCCACAGCGAGTAGGGTTGTAGGCCTCCTTGTTTCGGTTATTCTGTAAGAGTCTGGCAGGCTTGGAACCCGACCAGACCGTTATTTCTTTATCTGTGTGACTCTCCACACCCGGGTTTGCTGCACTGAGGGCACTTCTATGGGACTTTCTGTCTGGCCTAGACTCCGGGCTCTATTTTGGTGGTGCTTCGGGTGTCATGGAAGCTAAACCTCCTTGTAGTGCTGGTTTCTCTGCAGGGCCTATCCTCTATGTCCCTGTAGCTCGGACCCAGTGACCGGAACTCTGCTGGGGTGAGTCGGTGTGACTCCTCTGCCCTCTTATTGTATAACGTTTCTCTCCTCTGCCTGCGACCCCCTACACTGCGGGTCTACCACTGTCTCAGGTGGTTGCTGGTATGGGCCTAGCACGCCTCCAGTACCAGCTCAGCTCACTCAGCTCTTCACAGTTCTGTAGTGACTGCACACTCTGGAGTTTTCCCCTCCAGAACTCGTATTTATAGGGGAAACTGGCTTAAGGCAACCAGTGGAGCTCCCCCTACAGGCCTGGGGTGAAAGGGTGTTGTGTGGAAGTGGGTTACTCGCTGTGTAAAATCCCTCCATGTCCCAAGGGAGTCTGCGGTGACTTGGCACAGGGTGCCACAAAATCATAGCTCTCAACCCTCTCTCAGGACACATAGAAAATCAGCTTCATACTGTTGGTGTGAGCAGGAGGTGTATTTGGGGCCCTGGAGCTCCAAGATCATCCTACATTCAAACTCCTCACACTTCTTTATGAGTAGGGGCCGTGTCAGGGGGCAAGGCAACCGGCCCCATGCTCACAATACAATCCAGCCCCTGATATACCATCCAACGTAATGTAACAGAAGTCTTCTCGCTTCAGATAGTAATCATGTCACCAAGCAGATATAAATATATGCTGTGATCCCCTGCTGCATGATGATATGTTGTTGCTGTGTACTCTCTTGTATCAGGCTAGGAGCACAGAAAGAACACTGCATTGATCAGCACTGCCATGGTCTCCCATCCCTCTTTGCAACTTGGTAGGCTCCTGTCCTCTGAATCTTTAGCAGTATGAATCGTCACTGTCTCCTCAGTCACAGCAATGCATCTAGACATCTGTGTAGCATCTATAAGGCCCCGTTACATGCTACGATATCGTTGCAACGTCACCAGTTTGGTGGCGTTGCAGCGATGTCAAAACGACATTTATGTGTGTGACATGTACCAACGACCAATGATAAGTTCATTCATCGATGGTCATTCGTTAATGACCCGGACCATTTTTTTATAGTTGGTCTCCCGCTGGCCGGACATGGAGGCCTATGAGGCGGCATTATATTATCTGGAGGGCTATGAGACTAACGAGCTCCTAGTGCCGCACAGCACACGCTGAGAGCTGGTAACCATGGTAAACAGTGGGTAACTAAGCGCAGCGCTCTGCTTAGTTACCCGCTGTTTACCCTGGATACCAGCGTTCTCGCTGGTCCTGATCGCTGGTGAGTCTGCCTGTTTGACAGCTCACCAGCGATCACAAAACGACGTCCCAGTGACCCTCATCGTTGGTCACATCGCTGGAACATCGTACTGTGTAATGGGGCCTTTATACATGGTATAAGTACACACAAGATATAGTACACACCTGTATTATCAAGGAATATCTATTAAAATGTAAAATAATGCTATTTTAATATTCCCAAATATAGATTGTGTTATATTATGATATCAATCTAAATCTAGGAATATAATGTACAGTATTATGGTTTATTTTGTTAATCAATCCATGTGAATGTGCTTTCTGTTCAAGTTATGGTCCTGTACAGAGGCAATTTTAGGTATATGTGCACACCACAGGTCCATAGGCAAAAAACTGCATTATGCACTACAAATGTGCTTATTCACAAGCTTCAGTTTGTGGCAATTTATTCATGCAGTTATGGAGCAGAAAAAATGCAAAACTGCTGCATTTCATAGTAGCAGGATAGTGATTGAGATTTCTAAAATGTCATGGACATGTTGCTTTTTTTCTCCTTGCAGATATAACCCTACAAAGATTTATTTCAGATCTCTAGTTTGTCAACTCTTGAACTTTTTTGCATTTAAGAGTTCCACCTTAGTTTGTTTAAAATGGGATTCTAACAAACTAGATAGATAGACAGACAGACAGATAGATAGCCAAAGTGATGCTGCACCTATGCCACAGGTTTGGTGTCACTGTTGCCAGGTGAGAGGGGTCACAAACCCAAGACAGAATTGCACACAACACCATCCTGAATCCAGGCTGGAGGGTTCAGGCGGACCCTTTTTAGGGAGGGCCCCATCTCCTGGCTGGAGTAGGGTTAGCTAGAGTAGAGTGGGAGAACGTTGGAGGAGAGCGTCGAGAGCGTCGAGCGCCTTGAATCTGGCCGACCCAAGTTGGGCATAGGGACGAGTTGCCTGAGGGAACCGGCTGAGAAAAAGCAGCATTAGAAAAACTTACCATCAATGCCAAAATCAAAAACCAATACTGCACTTGCAGGATGCAGTCAAACAACACTTTGCAAAGCAAGCACCAGGTGCAGGCTAATAAATTCACCTCAACCTACAAAAAAATGTGGGAGGTGACCTGCCATGCACATAATGGGCTTGCTTAGTACACCATTTACACTGATATAAATGATGCAGAGTGTCTGAAAGCTACCCACTGGCTCTGCCACCTAACCAATAGGCTGCCCAGTACGATGCTTCTGCACCACTAGATGAACGGCGCCCCATGGGGCCCAGCTGCACCTCAAAAATGATAAAAAAAAAGTGCAAAAAAGTTTTTTTTGTGATAAACAAAAAAATTTATTGATGGGGTATTGGTTCATGCATTGGCCAAGACACTTCAGTTCACCATCCACGTCATGGATCCCCATAGCTCATGAGTCCTAACAAATTATGTACAAAAACTACTGAGAAAAAGCAGCATTAGAAAACTTTACCATCAATGCCAAAATCAAAAAACAAAACTACACTTGCAGGATGCAGTCAGGCCCCACTATGTAAAGCAAGCACCAGGTGCAGGCTGATAAAAATCACCTATACCTACAACAAAATGTGGGAGGCGACCTGCCATGCACATAATGATCTTGCTTAGGACACCATTCACACTGATACAAATGATGCAGAGTGTCTGAAAGCTACCCACTGGCTCTGAGGGAACCAGCCCCAATCTGGTGGGAGTGCTGCACACCTCAGCCGGGAAAAACGGATGCCATCGTTTCTGCATGAGCGGTGGCTACCAACCATGGATAATTCCCGGGACAGTGGCTAGAACTAGGGTCTGAGGACATGCTGATGCAGTCACCTAACAAGGCCTGCAGCCAACAGCCTGGGACCCTGTCCTCGAAGGCGCTGTGAAGGAGAGAGAGTAGCCAGCGCAGGGAAGACCAACCAGGAAAGGCTATGAATGGTGTCTTGGCAGAGTGGCCCTAATCATTTGGGAACTAACCTGGCTGCACTTTGGAGCACCCGGCTGGGTGAACTTCACTGATCATCAAGTAAAGGTAATGAATTGCATGCACTGTGTTTTCCTCCTTCTTCATCAGCATGCAGTCTCTCTCACCATCAGCACCCTAATAGACTGTTCACACGATCGCTGGTGCCCAGCTCCTCCTATGGGGAGCTTTACCATCCCGGCTGCACTACCATCTGCCCCAGGGGTCATATCTTGCAGCGTCGGCCACCCCTTGCTGAGTACCATAGGTGGCATCATGAACTATCCCCTGCAAATAATCCCCTGTTCCTGCATGCACAGGGTCACTGAGCCGGGTCACTGTGACCTCCCACTGAACCGACCGGTCCGATTCCGAGTACACCACGACCCTGATGGGCGTCGTACATAGATATTTTTAGGCTTATATGTTTTGTGCACAGTAAAAGAAACAGCATAATAATGGAACTTTGAAGTTTATACCATGTTTAGCAGATGGTGCACAGACATCTGGATGCTTTGCTGTGACTGAGAAGACAGTGACGATCCATAGTGCTAAATATTCAAGGGACAGGAGCCTACCAAAATGCTATGGGGGAGGGGAGACAATGGCAGTGCTGATCAATGCAGTGCTCTGTCTCTGCTCCTAGCCTGACACATGTCAGTACACATCGTGCACCATCATATTATTGTACAGCAGAGGATCACAGCATGTATTTATATCTACTTAGTGACTTGATTACTATCTGAAGCGAGAAGACTTCTGTTACATTACATAGGTTGGTATATCAGGGGCTGGATTATAGTGTGATCATGGGGCCAGTGGCCACGCCCCCTGACATTCCCCCTACAAATACAGAAGTGTGAGGGAGTGGGAATGTAAGATGATCTTGGAGCTCCAATGGTCCACGCCCCAGACACACCTACTGATCTCTGCTGCAGCATGAGGGTGAATTTCTCGGACACCTGAGGGAGGGGTCAGAGCTGAGGAGTAGATATGATTTTATTGATTTATAAGCAATCTATAGATCCTAGAACTCTCGGGTCCAGCTCTGTTTCATCATGTAGGAGGGCAGGGTTAGTAGAGAAAGGTTTTTGCTCCCAGGAGTTCCCCTTTAACCACTACCTAGTTAGGAGCCAAGATGCAGGCATATTACCATTAGCCAGTAGGTGGCCACATTACACTGTACTACTCAAATATACATTTCACACTAACATATAAGATACAGCACATATCCATACGAAGATTAATTCACTTTCCTAATACTTTTGTTACATTATAAAACAGCAATGTCTTTCAGGGCGGGGGCGGCAGAGTCTAGCATCCCCTTACATTTGTATGGGGATAGGAGAGTTAGTGGGAAAAGATATTAGACAGACAGATATCTAAGGTGTATGCCCACCTTTCACCATTAATCAGTATACCTGGTAACTGCTGACAGGGGGTGATAAGACAATGTTCCCAGGTCAGTCTCTCATTCTTCATTGTGAAACACCAGGGTTGTATATCTTTATCCGGGTTCCTGAGGTGTAAAAAAAACAGAATACTGTTACAATAGTGTATGTTGTAATCTACACATGTACAATACTGGTTACTACTAGTGATGAGCGAGTACTGTAACATTAATAATGCTATATTCGTTATGAGTAGTTTGTAATAATCGTGTATTGGTTCTGAATAGTGAATACAATGTAAGTCAATGGGAAATGTGAGTAATTTTCTACTGGACCATACAAAGGGGTCTGGGGGCCTGAGGAAAAGGCTGAAATGGATGGGAAAGTGATGAATGGGAAGAACCTGGAGAATATGCCAGCATGCATTTCTGACTCACATATTGTTTATGGGAATAACTTTGTTGCAGGATTACGCCACTGTTACAGATACACAAGAACAACTACCAAACCTAACCTAAATCGCATTTAACAGTCCAAAAAGGTTCATAAACAGTTTTCCCTGCCTAATCACTTTAAAACAAGGATAAATAAACCAGATAAACAAAAAAATATCACTTGTAGCATTTGTTCACACATACTTTTGTTGCTTGTTCTGCCTTTTACAATTTGGAGAGTCCTGACTTATATATTTTGTAGGTTCCTCTGTCATACATCATTTTTAGTTAGCTATTCCCCAGCACTTTACAAGGTCAGCTACATTGTACCAATAATATCTGGGGGGGCACAGAGGAAGAGGCCCTGAGGTTTGTTGATGAGCTGAATAATAATACTTGGGGGTTGTCTTTTACGGCATCCCTTTCTAACAGGGCCCTCCAGTTTTTAGGACCTGCTGGTGCGTTTCGATGACCTGGGGGGGTTGTGCACGTCGACCTTTTTTAAGTCTGTTGATGTCAACAGTTATTTGAGGTTCGACAGTGGGCACCTCCCCAGTTGGATTCGGAATGTGCCATATGGCCAATACTGGAGGATACGAAAACATTGTACAGATGATTCAGATTATAGAAAGGAGGCATTGGTTTTGCGTGACAGGTTTTTGGAAAAACGTTACCCTAAAAAAATCTTGAAGGACGCTTTTAAAAAAACAAAAGATTTGTCTCAGGAATCATGTGTGGAACAAGTGTTTAAAAAAAGAAGGGAGAAAAAAACAACAACATCGAAATTCAATAGATGGAGTCTGGTGACCACATTCTGCCGGCCCCATAATATTATACAGGGCCTACTTAATAAACATTGGTTTATTCTTAAAGGTACCGTCACACGCAGCAATTTTGCAAGCAATTTCACTGGCAATTTGCTGGTTGCAGTGAAATCATGGATACATGGTTCCATTTCTACACAGCAACATAACAGAACCATGTATCCATGATTTCACTGCAACCAGCAAATTGCCAGTGAAATTGCTTGCAAAATTGCCGCGTGTGACGGTACCTTACGGGGGATCCTATTCTTTCGGATCACATTCCTGATAAACCTATGATTATTTATAGGAAGAACAAATGTCTGCGTAATTTAGTGGCACCTAGTAAGATATCCGAAAAAGATTCATCAGTACAAACAACTGTTAACTCAGATTGGGGTTGTTACAGATGTCTAACTTCTAAATGCCTGTGTTGCCGTAGTATTCTAGATGGGGAAATCAATTTCACCTCAAGGACTACGGGGATTGAGTTTCCCATCAAACATAGATTGTCTATGTTTGTTGTTTATTTGCTGGAATGCATGTGTGGTCTGCAGTATGTTGGACGTACAGTGCAGACCATGCATTCCCGCTTGAACAAACACAGGCACAACATAAAAATAGGATACCAACTACACAGTGTATCCAGACATTTTAATGCGGTCCATCAGAGGGACCCTGGTCAAATGCGGTTGACCATCATCGACCACATTGATAGTAAAGATCCTGATCGTCTAACAAGTCTCATAAGAAAAGAGAGTTTTTGGATTTTTAAACTGGGAACCCTGGCCCCAGAAGGTTTGAATCCAGTATAGAGAAGTGGCGAAACTATGTTGATTCGAAATTTGCAATTTATGAAATCCTTTGGTTCCTAGTCACACTCCGTGTTTCCACGCAGATCGCGTCTGTGTGTGCTCCATGCGGCGATATGTTTTCTTTTTTTTTTTTTTTAAATGCCCTGCACGCAGAAACCTAAAAACCTAAAATCTTGAAAATATAGATTATATAGGATTGTTTCGGCGGTGTTTGTTCCTCTCTTTTCCTGTGCCGCTCATTAGTACTCACTTTATTATATTATTTAAAATGCCCTGCACGCAGATGTTTACACTGTGACATCCGTGTGCACTGTTCATGGAAAAAACTAAAAGCCTGAAAATATAGAAAATAAATAATTGTATACCCTCCCCGCTCTGACGGTGTCTGCTCCTCTCTCCTCCGATGCCGCTCATTGTATTGCATACAGTGCGATTATGTGTAGTAAAGTTATTTTATAATGCTCTTTTAATATTTAATATTATTATTCTGTATAATATTATGCATGTTATGCATAATTGATAGTGTATGTCATTTTAGATTTTTTACATGGGTTCTTTGTTTTATCTTGGTATCTGTAGGGTTAATGTTGTAATCATTAATTGTTTTATAGTTCAACCAATGATAAGTTGATGTGTTTTATATATTAAGTCACTTTCTGGCAATACCCTCTTGCATCACCTGATGAAGGCAGCGCTTTGCTGCAGAAACGCGTAGTGGCCTGTAAGAGGTTAATAAAGAAATAATTTTCTAAAATAACCCTAGTGCCATTTATCTCTAGTCCTAGCGCTCCACAGACCGGGGATTTTTTTACTCTCAGCTTCTTGCACTTGTGCACACCTGGCAAGAGCAGCTCTGGACAAGAGATACCATTAATCCTAGATCCTGAGCTCCATGACCTAGCAATACAACACGGTCACCGTTGAAGGACCTGTGGTGACATCAATCCGGTCACGTGACCGTGGCAGGAGCTGGAGCTCCTGGAGCAAATTTCGGTGCCTCCACTATACCTCCAAGCGGAGGTGGATTCACAGGTGTAAGACCGCAGTTGTGCAGGGTTGCACAACCACCTCTGGTGAGTGGCTACACAGCCCTGGGCCTAAATCCACTTCAAAAACTTTCTTCACATGCGCTCCCACCCCCTCCCCCCTTTTGTCTTACAATGTACCAATAGGTATTTTGATCTTTGACCTCAGAGGCCTCAGGTGTTCCAGTAACATACTTTTTGGTATGACAAATCTTAGACATTTGGGCGGTCTCTCCCTCATTGACACTGTGATAGTGGAACACATATTCCATAGCAGTTTACCATGTGTCCACTGTAGCATTGGGATTCACCCTCCTCCACCTCGTTCCCCTCCTCGATGACATTTTGCGGCCCTACATTCAAATGTTCAGAGAGCCTGCAGTAGGCAGGAAACCTGAGTTTGCTGAGGGCCCAGAGATGGCCCAGTAAACATACATTTTGGAGGGACCGCTGTTACTTAGACATTTGGGCAGTCCCCCCTCATTGATACGGTGATAGTGGAATACATATTCCATAGCAGTTTACAATGTGTCCATTGTAACATTGGGCTTCACCTTCCTCCTCCTCCTCCTCTTCCTCC
>JARQOC010000004.1:493546256-493636337 GCA_033576535.1 Allobates femoralis
TAATGTAATAGTGGTCTCTGTGTAGAGGTGGTATTAATGTTATATGGTCAGTGTGGTCAGTGGTAATGTAATAGTGGTCTCTGTGTAGAGGTGGTATTAATATTATATGGTCAGTGTGGTCAGTGGTAATGTAATAGCTGTCTCTGTGTAGAGGTGGTATTAATGTTATATGGTCAGTGTGGTCAGTGGTAATGTAATAGTGGTCTCTGTGTAGAGGTGTTATTAATGTTATATGGTCAGTGTGGTCAGTGGTAATGTAATAGTGGTCTCTGTGTAGTGGTTTTTGTTCAGTAATGGACAGTAATATTCGGGCACTATGTACCATATATACTCGTGTATAAGCAGAGTTTTTCAGCCCGAGTTTTTGGGCTGAAAATTTACCCCCTCGACTTATACGCGAATCAATAGAAGATAAAATCTTGCACATGGCGCCATCTGACCTAAGGCCGACCTTGCTGCAGCCAATAGGCAGGCTCAGGCACCCAGCGTCTGAGAAGCTATTTATTTAAGTACATTTTACTTGGATTTTATTTAAATTTATTCCGAAAAATGCAGCTCAGTGGGCCCGAGCCCCGGATGTTTTTTGACCCTATATATATATATAAACAACAAACACCTGATTCCCATTTTTAGTAATCATGGGGACACAAACCTGACTTATGCTATCATAAAGAGTAAATATAAATGAATACCATACACCTTAACTGTGGTTGAAATTGGCCGTAAGGCATTTACTAAAGGCTTACAAAATTATAACATAAAACTTAATAAAACAAAAAGATGGGAAAAGCTCCATCGTAAAACTTATAAATAAAAAATTCCAACGAAAAAATTGCTGAGCCCGCTTACTTTTGGGCTAATAAAATTCCCCTTCAGAAAGCCTTACGACAAGAAGATGATCTTGAATCCAGAACTTCAGCATGTTGAAATCCATGGGTGGGTGGGCGACTTCTTGCAGAGAGCTTCCAGCTGTGTGACCTTCCACTGAAGCTTCAGACCGTGAGGTAAATGAAATTCGCGCTCACCCACTGTCCAATCAGATAACAGCTCATGACTCACACCAGCAACACTGGGAAATGCCACTCACAGCCAGTCCCCAGGTCCTGCATAACAAACTGCAAAAACAAGTCTGCAGAAACCAAGCCTTAGTATGACTAAAGCGGCCGTCACACGCTACGATATCTTGAAAGATATCGCTTGAACGCGCCAGATTAAACATCGCTTGAACGATGTCTGTGCGTGTGACGGCAAGATACGACGAACGAGAAATGATAAAATTGCAAAATCGAGATCTGAGCTCCGGAGCTCAGATCTTGCGATGAACGATTTAACGATCTGCTTCATCGTGGTGTATGACACCACGATGAACGATCTCCCAGCGGCAGAGCTTATGCTGGGAGATGGTAACTATGGTACACGTCGGGTTACTAAGCGACGCGCGGCGCCTAGTAACCCGATGTGTACCATAGTAACCAGCGATCTCGCTGGTCCACATCGCTGGTGAGTCTGTCTGTGTGACATCTCACCAACGATGTGAACGATATTGTAAGCGATCGCGCGTGCACGTGATCGCTTACAATATCGTTCACGATATCGAGACGTGTGACGGCTGCTTAAGGCAAACTTTTAATCTCAATAAAAGACTAATAACCACCAACTTAAAAACACCAAATACTTCATGACAATAGCTCCATAAAACAATACCACTTGCAGGCTGTGTACCCATGGGCCCCTCACACTATTCGTTTATCGGGCCCTTCATGGGGACACAAACCTGACTTATGCTATCATAAAGAGTAAATATAAATGAATACCATACACCTTAACTGTGGTTGAAATTGGCCGTAAGGCATTTACTAAAGGCTTACAAAATTATAACATAAAACTTAATAAAACAAAAAGATGGGAAAAGCTCCATCGTAAAACTTATAAATAAAAAATTCCAACGAAAAAATTGCTGAGCCCGCTTACTTTTGGGCTAATAAAATTCCCCAAACAGGCTTAAACGTGACACGTTAAGCCCCCCCCCAAACCAAACAACCAATTTTCAACCACTCCCTGCAGGTGACCGGCTCTGACATCAGGAGAGGTCCTGTGCACAGTAGAAGACACTGTCACAGCCCTGCAGTCGCCGGAAGGTGATGTATGCTCTGAGAGGATTTTTTTATTTTATTTACATTCCGGAGGGGAGAGCACATGGGGGAGGACGAGGGGGGAGGACAGGGGAAAGCATAATAAATAGATAGAGCAGAGATAGAGGAGGGACAGGCAGGGACAGAGAGAAGAAGCAGGGACAGACAGGGAAAGAAAGGGTTAATTATATGTACTGAGCACTGCCTCTGGGCATGCTCAGTACATACAACACGGAGCTGACATCGGATCTGAGCTCAGCTCGGATCCGATGTCCATAGGCTCCTATGCTATCGGGGCTCGGATCAGCTCTGATCCGAGGCTGTCCAATTTCATTCTCGGACACAAAAATGCAGCAGCCTGCGTTTTTGTGTCTGTGATGAAATCTGATAGGAACGGAAAGGATCGGATGGTGCCAAACTCGGATGTCAAAAGGCACACATCCGATCCGATCTGAGCCCCATAGGAACACAATGGAGCCGATTTTGGATCCGAGTGTATCCGTTTTGAAACGGATACACTCGGAAGCTCCAAAATCGTGATGTGAACCCAGCCTTATCTTTCCCAATATTATTACCTGGTACATGTATAATAACTAAGTCAGGAGGACACCAATCTACTTATATAATCCGCAGTTGGGAATTCGGGCGTTGTAGCCGAATCCCAACATGCTTTGCGGGACTGCGAGTGATGACGCGCAGCGTCATCACGAGCCGCAGACCCGCACTGCCGTCTCCGCCACCCGCCGTCTCCGCCGCGCACCCGTCCGCCCTGCCGCCGCCTCCGCCCTGCCGCCGCCTCCGCCCCGCCGCCGCGAGGTCACCGCTGCCCCTCGCTGCTCTAGCAACGCTGGGGCCTCGGTGACGCCATGCAGCTGGAGGAGCACTGTCCTTGCGGCGACATGTAATTTCCAACATGGCGTGCAAAATCTCGCGAGATTTCGCCGCCATCTTGGATATTACATCTCGCCCCACCGGCTCCACTTTCCCACCGCCACCCGCTGCTTCATTCCCTCCCTCCCCTCCTCGCTCCATCGCCCACCCCACCGCTCCATTCCACCAGCACCGCTCCATTGCGCTTTATCCCCCTCCATTGCGGCCCCCCCACCTCTCCAATGCGCACCCCCCTATATTGCGGCCCCCCCACCGCTCCATTGCACACACACCCTCCATTCCAGCCCCTTCCCACCGCTCTATTACCCCTACCCGTCCCCCTCTCACCGGCCGCTCGGTCTCACCCGGTAATGAGCGGTCATGTGACAGATATCACATGACCGCTCTTTCCTTGCTGCGCTTTCCACACAGACTGCGCCTGACACCCGATGCAAGCGGGGGACACATCCTAACCACTCTCCCTCCAGGTGACCTGACCACCCACTGTCCCTCCATCCTCACCTGACCACCCACTCTCCCTCCAGGTGACCTGACCACCCACTGTCCCTCCATCCTCACCTGACCACCCACTCTCCCTCCAGGTGACCTGACCACCCACTGTCCCTCCATCCTCACCTGACCACCCACTCTCCCTCCAGGTGACCTGACCACCCACTGTCCCTCCATCCTCACCTGACCACCCACTCTCCCTCCAGGTGACCTGACCACCCACTGTCCCTCCATCCTCACCTGACCACCCACTCTCCCTCCAGGTGACCTGACCACCCACTGTCCCTCCATCCTCACCTGACCACCCACTCTCCCTCCAGGTGACCTGACCACCCACTGTCCCTCCATCCTCACCTGACCACCCACTCTCCCTCCAGGTGACCTGACCACCCACTGTCCCTCCATCCTCACCTGACCACCCACTCTCCCTCCATCCTGACCTCACCACCCACTGTCCCTCCATCCTGCGCTGACCACCCACTCTCCCTCCATCCTGACCTCACCACCCACTGTCCCTCCATCCTGCGCTGACCACCCACTCTCCCTCCATCCTGACCTCACCACCCACTGTCCCTCCATCCTGCGCTGACCACCCACTGTCCCTTCATCCTGCGCTGACCACCCACTGTCCCTCCATCCTGCGCTGACCACCCACTCTCCCTCCATCCTGCGCTGACCACCCACTCTCCCTCCATCCTGTGCTGACCACCCACTCTCCCTCCATCCTGCGCTGACCACCCACTCTCCCTCCATCCTGCGCTGACCACCCACTCTCCCTCCATCCTGCGCTGACCACCCACTCTCCCTCCATCCTGCGCTGACCACCCACTGTCCCTCTGGCCTGCGCCGACCACCCACAGGCCCTCCATCCTGTGCTGACCACTGCCCCTCCATCCTGTGCTGACCACTGCCCCTCCATCCTGAGCTGACCAATGAGCCTCCTTCCTGCGCTGACCACTGAGCGTCCATCCTCTGCTCACCACTGAGCCTCCATCCTGCGCTGACCACCCACTGTCCCTCTGTCCTGCGCTGACCACCCACTGTCCCTCTGTCCTGCGTTGACCACCCACTGTCCCTCTGTCCTGCGCTGACCACCCACTGTCCCTCTGTCCTGCGCTGACCACCCACAGGCCCTCCGTCCTGCGCTGACCACCCACAGGCCCTCCGCCTGCGCTGACCACCCACTGCCCCTCCATCCTGCGCTGACTACTGCCCCTCCATCCTGCGCTGACCAATGAGCCTCCTTCCTGCGCTGACCACTGAGCGTCCATCCTCTGCTCACCACTGAGCCTCCATCCTGCGCTGACCACCCACTGTCCCTCTGTCCTGCGCTGACCACCCACTGTCCCTCTGTCCTGCGCTGACCACCCACTGTCCCTCTGTCCTGCGCTGACCACCCACTGTCCCTCTGTCCTGCGCTGACCACCCACTGTCCCTCTGTCCTGCGCTGACCACCCACAGGCCCTCCGTCCTGCGCTGACCACCCACAGGCCCTCCGTCCTGCGCTGACCACCCACAGGCCCTCCGTCCTGCGCTGACCACCCACAGGCCCTCCGCCCTGCGCTGACCACCCACTGCCCCTCCATCCTGCGCTGACTACTGCCCCTCCATCCTGAGCTGACCAATGAGCCTCCTTCCTGCGCTGACCACTGAGCGTCCATCCTCTGCTCACCACTCAGCCTCCATCCTGCGCTGACCACTGCCCCTCCATCCTGTGCTGACCACTCAGCCTCCTTCCTGCGCTCACCACTGGCCCTCCATCCTTCGCTGACCACTCAGCCTCCATCCTGCGCTCAACACTGAGCCTCCATCCTCTGCTGACCACTCCATCCTGTGCTCACCACTGAGCCTCAATCCTGCGCTGACCACTGAGCCCTCCATCCTGCGCTCACCACTCACCCTCCTTCGTCTGCTGACCACTCCATCCTGCGCTGACCACTCAATCCTGCACTCCCCACTCAGCCTCCATCCTGCGCTGACCACTCATCCTCCATCCTGCGCTGACCACTGAGCCTCCATCCTGCGCTGACCACTGAGCCTCCATCCTGCGCTGACCACTGAGCCTCCATCCTGCGCTCATCACTGAGCCTCCATCCTGCGCTCACAACTGAGCCTCCATCCTGCGCTCACCACTGAGCCTCCATCCTGCGCTGACCACTCTGGCTCCATCCTGCGCTGACCACTGGCTCCATCCTGCGCTGACCACTCTGCCTCCATCCTGCACTGACCACTCTGCCTCCATCCTGCACTGACCACTCTGCCTCCATCCTGCACTGACCACTCTGCCTCCATCCTGCGCTGACCACTCGGCCTCCATATACAGTGCTAACCACTGAGCCACCGTATACAGTGCTAACCACTGAGCCACCGTATACAGTGCTAACCACTCAGCCACCATATACAGTGCTAACCACTGAGCCACCATATTCAGTGCTAACCACTGAGCCACCGTATACAGTGCTAACCACTGAGCCACCATATACAGTGCTAACCATTGAGCCACATTACTGTTCTAATTGTTGACAAACAATATACAGTACCAACCACTGAGCCACTGTAGAGTGCTAACCACTGAGGCTCTGTATACAGTGCTAACTACTGAGCCAGCGTATACTGTGCTAACCAGTCAGCCCCCGTATACTCTGCTAACCAATGAGCCCCTGTATACTCTGCTAACCAATGAGCCGCCGTCAAGTTTGCTAAGCACTCAACCCCCATATACTCTGCTAACCAATGAGCCCCGTATACTCTGCTAAGCACTCTGCTGCACGCAGGATGACGTCCGGGAACAGTGTTTAAGTGCGGCCAGGACGGGCCCCCCTCTTGCCTGCACCCGCCCGCTGTTCCCTAGCCATCTCCTGCCCGCTCTTCACCAGCCCCCTCCTGCCCGCACCCGCCCGCTGTTCCCTAGCCTCCTGCCCGCACCTGACCGCTCTTCCCCGGCCGCCTCCTGGCCGCACCCGACCGCTCTTCCCCGGCCCCCTCCTGCCCGCACCTTCCCGCTGTCCCCCGGCCCCCATCCTGGATTTCTGCATCGCTGCACACTCACACCGCTGTAGGTATCTATATATTTAATCACCAATGTTGTGCTGCTATTCCGCCATGCACCGCGGCACCGTCCCCAGCGATCGCGCTCAGCGCCTTCGCGAGCCGCTATTCACAGACTAAGACCCGCGAGCGCTGGCACACTTCTGCGCCACCCCCAGCCACAGTCACGTCCCCAACGCTTACGTCACCATTCACAGCCCCAAGAGCGATGGCGCGCTCGAGACCCACCGTAAGCCGCAGTCACGCCAGCCACAGTTACGACGCCATTCACAGCCGCACGAGCGCAGTAACCATCCCTCACCGTGCATGCGCCTTCACGAAATTTACCTCACACCAAGGACACGCCACGATTTCCTCCACTCTGGAAGTATGCAGCTCTCATACAAGAAGTCAGTGGTGACAGCCATTACGTCACATCACCTCTCCACCCACCAGGACGCCCATTAAGGTCACCATCACACCCACAAACCTGTTACCCACAGAACTACCTGTATATACTCTGCTACCCACGCAGCCGGCTGTATACTCTGCTACTGACAGAGCTGCCTGTATATACTCTGCTACCCACGCAGCTGACTGTATACTCTGCTACCCACAGAGCTACCTGTATATACTCTGGTACCCACGCAGCTACCTGTATACTCTGTGACCCACAGAGACACCTGTATATACTCTGCTACCCACGCACCCGCCTGTATACTCTGCTACTCACAGAGCTACCTATATATACTCTGCTACCAACGCAGCTGCCTCTATACTCTGCCACCCACAGAGACACCTGTATATACTCTGCTACCCATGCAGCCGGCTGTATACTGTGCTACCCACAGAGCTGCCTGTATATACTCTGCTACCCACAGAGCCGCCCGTATATACTCCGCTACCCACGCAACCGCCTGTATACTCTGCTACCCACGCAGCTGCCTGTATACTCTGCCACCCACAGAGACACCTGTATATACTCTGCTACCCACACAGCCGGCTGTATACTGTGCTACCCACAGAGCTGCCTGTATATACTCTGCTACCCACGCAGCAGCCTGTATACTCAGCTACACACAGAGCTGCCTCTATATACTCTCCTACACAGGCCGCCACCTGTATACTCTGCTACCCACAGAGCCGTCTGTATATACTCCGCTACCCACGCAACCGCCTGTATACTCTGCTACCCACGCAGCTGCCTGTATACTCTGCGACCCACACACATACCTGTATATACTTTGTTACCCACGCAGCCGCCTGTGTACTCTGCTACCCACGCAGCTCACTGTATACTCTGATACCCACAGAGCTACCTGTATATACTCAATTAACTTATGTAGATTATTTTTCTGTCACTATTACCTTACAGTATGATGTTTTGCCCTTATTTTACAAATGTAAATAAAAACTATGCTTTTTTCACAAGCGCAAAGCGTGTCATGCATGTTTACTGTTCCTGTTAGCACATCTAAGGATGCACACAATTCATTTCACCACGCTCCCGATGCAATTGCATCGGGCCTTTTTACTAGTTAGCACATAATTGGAAAAAACGTTGGTATAACATCATCCCAAGACATCCTTCTTCTCCCAAACCAGGTAATGAATAACTGCTCATAGCTAAATGTAAGGTTGCAAGAATAGCTTCTCCTTTCTGCTCTTTTCTTCGCCTAAAAGATGAGGGAAACGCCTATAATCCATACAGATTTCTGACCTGGAAGAACAAAGACTGACAGTTAAACTACAGCATTGGGTCTAAATATAAATCTTCATTCTACTTGATGACCATCTCCCAATCTTTTTGATTCTTTCGTCAGACAAAGCAGCGGAAGACGCCAATGTAGCCGCACCAACCCTGAATGAATTGCGCGGAAATTCTAGCATCCGCTAAGCCTAGAGAATGAAGGCATTTTTTTTTTTTTTTTTAAACTGAATTAAATTGAAATATGGTCAAAGGCGACCTATCCATATGTAGGAAAAAGCTAAATCCACCTGGTGGTCTGGTATTCACCCAGGCCCGTAAGTTAAGGATAGGACAAATGCTACTATCATTAATTGAGTTGAGGTGGATAGATACACCCTTTCCCAATTGATCAGTTTTTGACCTTCTAAGGAAGACATCACAAGAGTGGATATTGAGTGTAAGGTTGGAAAATGCTAGGTCGGATGGAAAAGCCTTGTTTTTGCTGACAAATTCGCTTACGCTAAATGCTCCAAAAAAAGTAAGGCTGGAACAGGCTCTGAACAAGGTAACCTCAAAGTCATTAAAACAAATGGATGGTAAAACGTTCAAAATTTTTGTCAAGAGCTCTGCGGATATAGCTCTCCTAGCATCTGGACGGAATTGTTGTTTATTCAATCCTTTTAAAGCTTGCTGAACAGGGAAAAAACTAAAAATTGAAGGGTTACCGAATAATTTCAAAACAAAAGAGACGCCTGAAAGAATTCTATGAACATTGGTAAAAGTAAATTTCTTGGAGATAAACCCATTGATGAATTGTAAAATGCTATTCATCTCCGCTTTACGGTGGTCTACACCTAGAGCGAAGCAGTGAAGACACCACTTCTCCCAGGCAGCCGCATATACGTCCCAAGTAGAACTGGCTAGTGAATTCTTAATCAGATCAGCTATGTCTGTCGTAAAAATTCCCAAAGGTGAAAAGGGATGAAGGGATTGTCTTGTACTTTCCCCGGATCTGCTACTGTTATTCCCTCTGAATTCTGGGAAAAAAGAAATAGATCAGTATTATTATCCAATAATGGACATAATTCCCCCTTCAGCCAAATGTTATGAGAAAGGCAAATGAAAACAATTTGTCGTAACAAAGAATTAATAAACCCATTCTTTGATGATAGGCAGTTTAACGCCATAACCGCACCGGCATCTGTAGACTGTAACATAATACGCCGGTTCCGAAAACGGTTGACCCAAACTGTCAACCCGGCTAAAACAGAAAAAATCTTACAAGCCGACAGGCTGAAACCAGGGGTGGAACTGTTCCACCAAGAAGGCCATTCTTGCACAATTAAATTTAGACTAAAAGAAATCCGGAGGAACAAACCATCCGTCTTGTCAAAAAAGATAAACAATGACTGAGAGGAAACAAAGACATCCTGGATGCAACATTTTCCATTGAATTGGTCCAAAAATTTAGACCAGACGAAAAGATCCTCTTTCATCGCTTTAGACATTCTAATATGATCATTAGGGGAATGAATTCCCTTGGTTGCGTCATATAATCTCCTGCAAAATGCCCTTCCCATGGGTAAAATTCTTAAAGCAAAATTTAAACTCCCGAGTAAGGATTGCAACACTTTCAGTGTCACCTTATCCTTCCTTAAAATCTTGGAAATCTTAACTCTGATACTATTTTGCTTTTCCACTGGGAGGCGCAAAATCATGTTTGCTGAATCAATACTAATGCCCAAAAAATCCAAAGATCTGCATGGCATGACTGTCTTGTTGGCTGCTAAAGGAATCCCAAAAGATTCCATCAATTGACAAAAACCAGAGATCAAGGAAAAACAAACGTCATTATCATGGGGTCCAATGAAAAGGAAGTCGTCTAAATAGTGCAAAACATGACCATGCGGAAAACTAAAAACAGTAACCCATTCCAAAAAGGAAGAAAAAGCTTCAAAATAAAAACAAGAAAAAGAAAACCCCATAGGGAGGCACCTATCAAAAAAGAAACAACCCTCAAACTGGAAGCCCAAAGAATTGAAACCTTCAGGGTGAACAGGGAGGAGTCTAAAAGCAGACTTAATGTCCGTTTTAGCTAACAGCTCATGACTAACACCAGCAACACTGGGAAATGCCACTCACAGCCAGTCCCCAGGTCCTGCATAACAAACTGCAAAAACAAGTCTGCAGAAACCAAGCCTTAGTATGACTAAGGCAAGCTTTTAATCTCAATAAAAGACTAATAACCACCAACTTAAAAACACCACATACTTCATGACAATAGCTCCATAAACAATACCACTTGCAGGCTGTGTACCCATGGGCCCCTCACACTATTCGTTTATCGGGCCCTTCATTGTAGGAATAGATTAACTCCTGACATGCTCAGTGCAAAAACAAAGAACCAAATGCATTTATATCATCAGTCTAAATACATTAGAAATATGCCTGAGATTTTATGACAGCCAAATCTATATAGTATAATTCCATAGTCCTATATTTCTGTGTCAGAAAATAAATCTGCAATATACAATTATTAATCCCTATATTTTTTATATTTATAATTTTTCTCATCAAGATTGTCCACATGCATGAATGTAAAGAGCAAAAAATATTCCACCACCTATAATAAAGTATCTCCAATCGCAGATACCCTCCAACAAATTTTTCCGGAAAAATCATATAAAATTGGCTGACATATTATTACATTACAATCTATATCATAACAATCCTATTCACTCCCATTTATTTATGTTAATAGGAATATAGTAGATTGCTCCTGTAATTCAGGCCATTAGGGATGCGTGCATCCAGCTGTAAAATCCATGTATTTTCCCTATCATATAATTTTTTCTCCCAATCTCCATGACGATATGAAAGATTTCCTATAAAAAGTTACGGTATATTAATTACAATACCACACATGTGGTCTATTTGGACACATGTGGGGCATGCAAAAAATATTATGTTGGATGTACTAGTCGCCCATTAAAAATAAGGATTTCAGAACATCTGTCTGCTGCAAATCCGCAATCAAAAATGGTAAAAACAGGAATGTCTGGTTTATCCAGACATTTCAGGGAGATCCATGCAGGGATTTCAAAGATCTAAAAATTAAAGGCATAGAACGAGTAACACGGCCATATCGTCATGGAGATTGGGAGAAAAAATTACATGATAGGGAAAATACATGGATTTTACAGCTGGATGCACGCATCCCTAATGGCCTGAATTACAGGAGCGATCTACTATATTCCTATTAACATAAATGGGAGTGAATAGGATTGTTATGATATAGATTGTAATGTAATAATATGTCAGCCAATTTTATATGGTTTTTCAGGAAAAATTTGTTGGCGGGTATCTGCGATAGGAGATACTTTATTATAGGTGGTGGAATATTTTTTGCTCTCTATATTTATGCAAGTGGACAATCATGATAAGAACAATTATAAATATAAAAAATATAGGGATTAATAATTGTATATTGCAGATTTATTTTCTGATACAGAAATATAGGACTATGGAATTATATTACATAGATTTGGCTGTCATAGAATCTCAGGTATATTTTTAATGTATTTAGACTGATGATATAAATGCATTTGGTTCTTTGTTTTTTGCACTGAGCATGTCAGGAGTTAATCTATTCCTATAATGATTACTGAAAATGGGAATCAGGTGTTTGTTGTCCTTAATATGTATATACTAGTAAAAAGGCCCGATGCAATTGCATCGGGAGCGCGGTGAAATGAATTGTGTGTATACAGGCGGGTGAGTGGCTAGCAGAGTATATATGGGGCTCTGTGGGTAGCAGACTATACAGGCGGGTCTGTGGGTAGCAGAGTATACAGACTGCTCTGAGGGTAGCAGATTATACAGGCGGCTCTCTGGGTAGAAAAGTATACAGGCGGCTCTGTGGGTAGCAGAGTATACAGGCGGGTTTGTGGTTAGCAGATTATACAGGCGGCTCTGTGTGTAGCAGAGTATAGAGAAGGCTCTGTGGGTAGCAGAGTATAGAGGCGGCTGTGTGGGTAGCAGAATATAGAAACGGCTCTGTGGGTAGCAGAGAATACAGGCGGGTCTGTGGGTAGGAGAGTATACAGGCGGCTCTGTGGGTAGCAGAGTATAGAGGCGGCTCTGTGGGTAGCAGAGTATAGAGGCAGCTCTGTGGGTAGCAGAGCATACAGGCGGCTGTGTGGGTAGGAGAGTATACAGGCGGCTCTGTGGGTGTCAGAGTATAGAGGAGGCTCTGTGGATATCAGAGTATGATGTGGCGGGAGGCTGGAGGAGTGAGGGGAGAAGAGGCTGGAGGGGTGAAGAGAGCAGAGGCTGGAGTGGTGAGGAGAGGTCCAGATGGAGGGGTGAGGAGAGGTCTGGCTGGAGGGGTGAGGAGAGATGCGGCTGGAGGGGTGACATCACCGCTCGGCGGCAGGACGTGGCTGCGTGCTGGGGCTGATCGCAGCCCCAGTCACACGGCATTGTCCTCTGCGGCGGGTTGGGTGATGCAGAGAGGGATCAGTTCTTGCCCTCAGGTCACACATGTGACCTGAGCGGAAGGAGCGGATTGGGCGGTGTGTGGTAAAGACAGGACGGTCATCCGATTGGTCTAGGACGCCAAGTCCTGGGCAATGGGATGGGCGTCCTGTGTGTACAACACAGCGGCCAATCCGCTTGCAGGGGCAGGCAATGGGAGTGAGCGGGGCGTGTCAGGCTTTGCAGGCTGACACGGTCCGCTCACTCCCATTGGCTGTTGGCAGCCACAGGACGACGTCCCTGGCTCCCGGCACCCGGCCACAGCCCGTAGACCGCTACTCCACCAGCATGGCGACATTGAGAGCCCAGCGGTGAGAGAGTGGCGAGCGGCGGAAGGCTCCGGCGGCATCCGGGCAGCATGGACCTCGCGGAGGGCGCGAGGGCGGTGGCGATGGTGCGGGGCCGACGGTTGGCAGGATGGCAGCGGTGTCAGGTAGTGCGGCTGAGGATGGAGGAGGGTGAGAGGCTGGAGGAGGCTGTGAGGCTGGAGGAGGCTGTGAGGATGGGGAGGGTGTGAGGCTGGAGGAGGGTGTGAGGCTGGAGGAGGATGTGAGGCTGGAGGAGGCTGTGAGGATGGGGAGGCTGTGAGGCTGGAGGAGGCTGTGAGGCTGTAGGAGGCTGTGAGGATGGGGAGGCTGTGAGGCTGGAGGAGGCTGTGAGGCTGGAGGAGGCTGTGAGGATGGGGAGGCTGTGAGGCTGGAGGAGGCTGTGAGGATGGGGAGGCTATGAGGCTGGAGGAGGATGTGAGGCTGGAGGAGACTGTGAGGCTGGAGTAGGCAGTGAGGATGGGGAGGCTGTGAGGCTGGAGGAGGCTGTGAGGCTGGATGAGGCTGTGAGGATGGGGAGGCTGTGAGGCTGGAGGAGGCTGTGAGGCTGGAGGAGGCTGTGAGGCTGGAGGAGGATGTGAGGCTGGAGGAGACTGTGAGGCTGGAGTAGGCAGTGAGGATGGGGAGGCTGTGAGGCTGGAGGAGGCTGTGAGGCTGGATGAGGCTGTGAGGATGGGGAGGCTGTGAGGCTGGAGGAGGCTGTGAGGCTGGAGGAGGCAGTGAGGCTGGAGGAGGATGTGAGGCTGGAGGAGGCTGTGAGGCTGGAGGAGGGTGTGAGGCTGGAGGAGGCTGTGAGGATGGGGAGGCTGTGAGGCTGGAGGAGGCTGTGAGGCTGGAGGAGGCAGTGAGGCTGGAGGAGGCAGTGAGGCTGGAGGAGGCTGTGAGGATGGGGAGGCTGTGAGGCTGGAGGAGGCTGTGAGGCTGGAGGAGGCTGTGAGGATGGGGAGGCTGTGAGGCTGGAGGAGGCTGTGAGGATGGGGAGGCTGTGAGGCAGGAGGAGGCTGTGAGGCAGGAGGAGGCTGTGAGGCAGGAGGAGGCTGTGAGGGTGGAGGAGGCTGTGAGGATGGGGAGGCTGTGAGGCTGGAGGAGGCTGTGAGGCTGTAGGAGGCTGTGAGGATGGGGAGGCTGTGAGGCTGGAGGAGGCTGTGAGGCTGGAGGAGGCTGTGAGGATGGGGAGGCTGTGAGGCTGGAGGAGGCTGTGAGGATGGGGAGGCTGTGAGGCTGGAGGAGGATGAGAGGCTGGAGGAGACTGTGAGGCTGGAGGAGGCTGTGAGGATGGGGAGGCTGTGAGGCTGGAGGAGGCTGTGAGGCTGGAGGAGGGTGTGAGGCTGGAGGAGGCTGTGAGGCTGGAGGAGGCTGTGAGGATGGGGAGGCTGTGAGGCTGGAGGAGGCTGTGAGGCTGTGAGGCTGGAGGAGGCTGTGAGGATGGGGAGGCTGTGAGGCTGGAGGAGGGTGTGAGGCTGTAGGAGGCTGTGAGGATGTGGAGGCTGTGAGGCTGGAGGAGGCTGGAGGAGGCTGTGAGGATGGGGAGGCTGTAAGGCTGGAGGAGACTGTGAGGCTGGAGGAGACTGAGGCTGGAGGAGGCGGTGAGGATGGGGAGGCTGTGAGGCTGGAGGAGGCTGTGAGGATGGGGAGGCTGTGAGGCTGGAGGAGGATGAGAGGCTGGCAGAGACTGTGAGGCTGGAGGAGGCTGTGAGGATGGGGAGGCTGTGAGGCTGGAGGAGGCTGTGAGGCTGGAGGAGGGTGTGAGGCTGGAGGAGGGTGTGAGGCTGGAGGAGGCTGTGAGGATGGGGAGGCTGTGAGGCTGGAGGAGGCTGTGAGGATGAGGAGGCTGTGAGGCTGGAGGAGGGTGTGAGGCTGGAGGAGGCTGTGAGGATGTGGAGGCTGTGAGGCTGGAGGAGGCTGTAGGAGGCTGTGAGGATGGGGAGGCTGTGAGGCTGGAGGAGACTGTGAGGCTGGAGGAGGCTGTGAGGATGGGGAGGCTGTGAGGCTGGAGGAGGGTGTGAGGCTGGAGGAGGCTGTGAGGATGTGGAGGCTGTGAGGCTGGAGGAGGCTGTAGGAGGCTGTGAGGATGGGGAGGCTGTGAGGCTGGAGGAGACTGTGAGGCTGGAGGAGACTGAGGCTGGAGGAGGCAGTGAGGATGGGGAGGCTGTGAGGCTGGAGGAGGCTGTGAGGCTGGAGGAGGGTGTGAGGCTGGAGGAGGGTGTGAGGCTGGAGGAGGCTGTGAGGATGGGGAGGCTGTGAGGCTGAAGGAGGCTGTGAGGCTGTGAGGCTGGAGGAGGCTGTGAGGATGGGGAGGCTGTGAGGCTGGAGGAGGGTGTGAGGCTGTAGGAGGCTGTGAGGATGTGGAGGCTGTGAGGCTGGAGGAGGCTGTGAGGATGGGGAGGCTGTGAGGCTGGAGGAGACTGAGGCTGGAGGAGGCTGTGAGGATGGGGAGGCTGTGAGGCTGGAGGAGGCTGTGAGGATGGGGAGGCTGTGAGGCTGGAGGAGGATGAGAGGCTGGAGGAGACTGTGAGGCTGGAGGAGGCTGTGAGGATGGGAGGCTGTGAGGCTGGAGGAGGCTGTGAGGCTGGAAGAGGGTGTGAGGCTGGAGGAGGGTGTGAGGCTGGAGGAGGATGTGAGGATGGGGAGGCTGTGAGGCTGGAGGAGGCTGTGAGGCTGGAGGAGGCTGTGAGGATGGGGAGGCTGTGAGGCTGGAGGAGGGTGTGAGGCTGGAGGAGGCTGTGAGGATGTGGAGGCTGTGAGGCTGGAGGAGGCTGTAGGAGGCTGTGAGGATGGGGAGGCTGTGAGGCTGGAGGAGACTGTGAGGCTGGAGGAGGCTGTGAGGATGGGGAGGCTGGAGGAGGCTGTGAGGATGTGGAGGCTGTGAGGCTGGAGGAGGCTGTAGGAGGCTGTGAGGATGGGGAGGCTGTGAGGATGGGGAGGCTGGAGGAGGCAGTGAGAATGGGGAGGCTGTGAGGCTGGAGGAGACATTTACTGTACTGAGCATGCTCAGTACAGTAAAAGGTCTCCAAACAGGAAGGCAGGGGTTAAAAAAAAAAAAAAAGTTAATGCTCACCTCTCCCCGAGCCCTCGCCGTCTCCTGCCGTCTTCCTCCAAGCGTCCGGTGGCTGCCGCAGGCTCCGAGTGTCTGCAGAGCTCTTCAACTACTGCAGTCAAGGACCTGTGGTGATGTCACAGTCACGTGACACCAGGTTACCATGGAGTAACCTGGTGTCACGTGACTGTGACATCACCACAGGTCCTTGACTGCAGTAGTAGAAGAGCTCTGCAGACACTTGGAGCCTGCGACAGCCACCGGAAGCTTGGAGGAATACGGCAGGAGACGGCGGGGGCTCGGGGAGAGGTGAGCATTAACTTTTTTTTTTTTTTTTTTACAGTAGTGCGGGTCTGCGGCTCGTGATGACGCTGCGCGTCATCACTCGCAGTCCCGCAAAGCATGTTGGGATTCGGCTACAGTGCCCGAATTCCCAACTGCGGATTATATAAGTAGATGACTACTATATCCTTTGTATGGTACTAACGATTAAGGAGTTGTTACTCTGAAACGCGTCTAGTGTTTTTCCCCTTCAAGGGCACCTGTATCACTATTTTTATTGACTAAAAGACATAAACAGCATCGGTGGCACCGGAATTATTCCTTTTATACTAATCCCAGCTAGATGACTTTCTTATAGGTCAGAACACTTCCTGAATCAGAGCCACAGTCATGGCAAGTAAAAAGAGCCCTCAGAAGCCAAAGATTTTTCAAAACTCCAACAATGATAGTTACAGCCAAGCAGTGGGGGCACTTCTGTATATAAGGACAACCAAGGATGTATTGGACTTACCAGCAGTGAGACGATCAGTGCAAGGACTAAGTACATCGACGTTAAGCATCACCACTTACGTTACTTAGTGGAACGTGATGTACTAAAGTTTGTGTATTGCGAGTCTGACAAGATGTTAGCAGATGGTATGACAAAACCATTGCCAAGAGCCAAGTTTGAGGACTTCAGAACCGCAATGGGACTAACAGGATAAGTAGTTGTTGAGTGGGGGTTTTGGAATATGTTTAGTGCTACAACTCCAATCCTGTATGTTGAATTGCTAGGTTTGTGCAGGGTCAGTAAAGTTAGTTTAAAAAAAGGATCAACACTCCCAGAGGCTCACACACAGGATAATACCATGTGACTGCAACCAGTTTCCTGTGCCTGTGCATGTAAAGAGAAGCACAGCAGCCTGCTGATGCTGCAAAGGAACATTTAAGATGTATATTCCTGTTTCCACAAAGCTCTTCATATCTGTACCTGTTTGTTGCTAATTAAAGCTGAGTTCTCTTGTCAACACACTTTCAGTGTATCCTGAATGATTCGCTGCCAACACCTCGTCCCAAACGAGTTTTGTATGTGTACCACATAAAGGCTCCTAACTAAGAAATCCTTCAAATTACATGCCCGTCTTGTTGTCATTAACAGGGCCCCAGGAAGGACGTCAACAAGAATGGGATCAGTCTTAAGAATGGGCCAATGTCTTTCCAAAATGTCCCTGGGAACATATCTCAGCAATTTGTTCCTCGATGTATTGTTTGCCCTCAGATACCCACCCTTTATTGTTCTATTACTGTATCCTTGGTCTTTAAAACACTGTTTCAGGTCACTCGCTTGCTGCTCAAATCTATCATCTGATGAACAGATGTGTCTCATTCTTAAAAACTGGCCAGATGTGATGGCACAGATGGTAGATGGGTGGTGAGCAGATGTTACATGTAGGAGTGCAATGACCGACATACTTTTTCTAAAGACATCGGTCAGCACAAACCAATGCTCGTCAACCACAATTTCTACATCTATGAAGTCAATTTTGTTTGCACTGATTTTATGTGTCAATTTGGTGTTGTAGAGATTGTGGTTGAGTTACTCCATAAAGACCTCAAAAAGCTCCGCCGAACCGTGCTACACAATTAGGACATCGTCGATGTACCCAAGTCAGCACTGCACATGGTCAAAGCCATGCACGCCCCCGTCACCAAAGGTCTCCCATTCCCAGTAATCTAGGAATAAATTGGCGTACGAGGGCACACAAGTTGTGCGTATCGCAGTGCAGAGCCTCTGCAAGTAAAAGACATCCCGCATTCCAAAGAAATTGTTTGTCAGGGCGTAGCGGAGTAATTTAAGGATAAGACTACCCATAGCACCACCCCGACTACGAGCTTCAAGAAAGAATTGAACGGCGCAAAGACAATCATCATGATCAATACATGTATATAGTGATTCCATGTCCATTAGGCCAATCAGCATGTCTCTATCCACAAAGATGCCCCCGATCCTATTTAGGATATCCATCGTGTCTTCAAGGTATGATGGCAGTAGTTTAAAGAGCGATTTCAAATAATGATCGATGAATTTACAAATTGGGTCACATAGGCCATCAATTCAAGAAAGGATGGAATGCCCCGGCGGGTTGAGGGCATATTTGTGGTTTTTGGGGAGCAAATGAAAGGTGGGTATTCGCAGGAACTTAATGAGGAGATCATCTCATTCTTTTTTGCTGAGAATGCCCTGCTCTACCGCCTTCTCTAGAATCAGAGTTTGGAGGTAAATGCAGAGAGGGGGCAGTGTGATAATTTTGAGTAGTCTTTATTTCTTAACTGGCGCAGGGCCTCCCTTTCAAACATAGACATAGGCAATTATTTTCCCCTCATCAGCGTCCTTAATGGCAACATCATCCAGGTTGCACAGTTCGTTGAAAGCATCTCTCTGTCACCTGTTGAGGTCATCATGTTTCCTTGTGCCCCGGATCTACTTAAAATCGATTCGTTACCAATCTTAAGAATATTTGTACAGCCGGGCACAGTGGCGGAGGGGGTACATTTAATAGATTTAGGCAATAATTCTTTGGGAACTCACTTGTAGGGTTTACCAGTTCTTCCTGGAAGAGCTCTTCAAGTGCAGCCAGGGCCTCCCTCTCAGTTGGAGTGGATATAATTATAGAACCGGGATTTTTATGGAACATTTTTTTGAATATAAGTTTCCTTGCGAAGAGGTGTGCATCCTTCATGGCTAGAAAGAAATCAAAATTGTTCGTGGGTGAGAAGCCCAGCCCCTTTGCAAAAACTTTAAGTTCGGCGTCTGAGTATGAGTGGGTATGAGTGGATAGACTGATTATCTGTAACTTATTACCCCTCTTATTGGGGGTGATCGAGGTTCAAGTGGTTGTGGTATTCGTCCAATCCTCATGGTAATCACTTCACGTCCTCCATCAGATTCAGAGACCCCTTCGGAACCCCCAGCTGAGCTTTCCTCAATGGAGCTAACAGACCACCTAGAGGGAGGGGGTGATTTTGGAATCTCAACGATGATTGCTTAGGTGGATGTTTAACCTTCCCTTTTTTGCCTTTCCCTTTCCATTTATAGACTCTGTTGTTCAGAGAGTCTTGGTTGTCTCTGTTAAGTCTTTTTTATTTTCAAATCTCTCATCTCTTTCTCCCATCTTGAGACCTCTCTTTCCATTTCTTCATTGAATTTTTCCACAAAACCGGGAGTTGATTTGGTCACTATTTGTTTCTCTAGTTCTTCTAATTCCAACTTCATATTGTTGATGGAGGCACTGTTCTGATCCCGGAGTAGCCCCAGGAATTTCTTGGAACAGGTGTTAGAAAGCTCTTTCCAATTATGCTTAAACGCTACATCTGATACGTTATAAGAGGGGAAAACTTGCACCAATAAACCGCGTGGTATCAAACCCTGTTCGATGTATTTACAAAGGAAGGCCCTTTTCCATCATATAAGTGTATGTCTTCTCAATAAATCCTTATACTTATTTGTCAATGCATCAAGTTGTTAATCAGCACTGCCAGTGGGTGTACAAATGCCATCATCTTTAAAAATGTCATCCAGTTGATTCAACCACATATGGTCATGTGATCGAAAGTAAATTTTTGCCGTGGGATCTACTATGAGAAACACAGACAAAGCACAAATAGTTAACATAACCCAATGAGGCATCTGTTAAAGTATAAACTCCCCACCAGGGTGTAATGACCCTAAAGGAGAAGCACCATGCAAGAAATACTTGTTAGAAACATTTTAAATGTATACTGAAACTCAAGTGCCATGCAAATAAGATCAAGTTTTGTTGTGCAAAAACTAGACAAAAAATACAAGTGTGGTAATATTCCTTTGCCATGTGTCCGATCACAGGGCTTGCATGGACAGATTAAAAGTGCCGCTGACTAGGGATGTGCGAATCTACTCGTTAGGACCCGTTACTCTGCGAATAGTAGTGGACTCGCAGGATTCGGTACTCTGCGAGTTTCCAAGCGATTACTCGCAGAGCAACGAGTCCAATGTAAATCAATGGGGAATGCAATTCCTCTGCTGCTGGACCCTATAAAGAGGTCTTGCAGCAGAGGAAAAACCTGCAATTCCCCATTGCATTGTTTAAAAGCCAGCGGTAAAAAGCCGCTGGCTTTTAAACAATGCTGACAGCAGCTGACAGCTTCCCTGCTGCCTGACAGCAGGATCCTCTGCTCTCCCCACTGCCTCCCCACCCTATCCTAACTTAGGATCGGGGGGGGAGCGGAGGATCCCGCTGTCAGCAGAGGCTGTCACTATTGTTCGGAAGCCGGGGGGGTCGCCGGTGTTCACTCACCATCCTCTGCGCGGCCCGCCATCTTTCTTCTTTCCAGTGTCTTTGCGACTGCAGCGTATAGAACGGCGGCGGCCGCAAAGCACTGCAGGTATCACTGAAAACCAGATTCTCCCGGATTGCCCCGGTCTGGAGCAATCCGGGACCATAGGGCGCGATGTTATGGGGCACCGGATTGCACCGGACCGGTACAATCCGGGAGAATCCGGTTCAAAACCGGATTGTACCGGTCCGGTGCAATCCGGCGCCCCATAACATGGAGCTCTATGGTCCCGGATTGCACCGGACCAAGGCAGTCCGGTTTTTAATCCAGTTTTCTATTTTTGACCTTCTCGACTGGATTTTCAAATGAATAGCTGATTCAGGTCAGCTGTTCATTTGAAGTAGCAGTGCTGGCAGGGTTCATGTGAGATCATGCTAGCCTGCATGAACTCACATGAACTTTCCCAGGGTGCACAGCTCTGCTACATCTCTGGTGGAGGTTCTCTACCAGAGATGTAGCAGAGCTAAAGAAGAACCCTGGATTGGACTACGTCGGACGGAAGAGGATTTTTTTAAAATAAAGTTGGGAGTCCCTAAGTGTCTTTTTGTTTGTTTTTTCAAATAAAAATATTTTTTCTCTGTGTTGTGTTTTTTTTAAAAATTCACTAGAAATTCTTGGCGGTAATGTCTACTATTGGCGTGACCACCATGAATGTCGGGCTTAGGGCCAGCTGATAACAAAAAGCTGGCCCTAACCCCTTTATTAGCCAGTGAGCCACCGCACCAGGGCCCTGGAAGAGTTGGGTTCAGCGCCAGAAAATGGCGCTTCAATGAACGTGCCATTTTCTGGGGCGGCTGCGGGCTGCCATTCGCAGCGGGGGGTACCCCGAAGGCTTGGGCCTCCCTGCGCTGCGGATTCCAGCCCCCTGCTGCCTAGCTGGACCTGGCTGGACATAGAAATAGCGCGGAGCCCCACACTTTTTTTTTGTTATTATTTCATGAAATTCCAGGTCCAAATAGTCAGTTGGGGGTTGGGGAGAGCCCGTTGCCGCCTGCTGTATCCGGCTGGCATGCAAAAATATGGCGAAGCCCACGTCAAAATTTTTCTGAAAAATCCATTAAACAATCCTCTAAAAAGGGACTGCATCTTTATTAACCCATCGACCATGGATTGTTTACATGGACACCTGACCACTTGACCGGTGTTGAGAAAGCGCTGCACAAGTCTGGTAATATCTGGTGCTGTTCCGTTTTTTTCATATATATATATATATATATATATATTTATAAATATATATATCAGAATGAGGAAGGAGCATGTATACTTTGAAGGGGCCCAGGATATGGGACAATAGTACAGAATATGGGGACATTGCGGCCATACCAGTATCAGCAGGAGATCTCCCCCCATAACAGTGCATCGTGACCAGATTTTTTGCTTCAAGTTTTTTTCTAGTTTCCTCCTTTAAAGCCTGGGTGCGTCTTATTGTCCAGTGCCTTTTATAGTCTAAAAAATATGGTAATTTTTACTCGGGGTGCCCAAACGTTTGCATGCCACTGTATGACGTGTTACGTTTGGATTGTGAAATACGATCGTGTGAACCCAACCTAATTATTATATTCCCACATCAGTGTTGTCATTCTTGGGCTGTGATGTTTTCCACTAGCAGTGCACTGATATATATATATATATATATATATATATATATATAATGTATCAGAAAAAAAAAAAATGCACAGCACTCACAGACTAATGTGAACTGGTGCCAGCAGGGATGCTGGATCACATAAATAGAAAAAAGTACTCTGCAGCACTCAGCTACTACCAATGATGTACAAATGCTAACAAGCTATATATATATATATATATATATATATATATATATATATATAAATATATATGAGAAAAAAGTTTCAAAACTTACGTTTTTTCAAAGAACTCAAAATCTTATCTTTTTATTTCTGAAGTTCTTGGTACACTAGTGTACCAAGAACTTCAGAAATAAAAAGATAACTGAACGGAAGACACTGAACGGAAGCGCCCACATTCTGCCACCACACACTCCAAACACCCGCCCGCACCAGTCTTCTAATGCTGCCTGCACACCCCCGCCAGCCATAGACCCCCGCACACCCCCGCACAATGCCGCCCGCACACCCCCGCCAGCCATAGACCCCCGCACAATGCCGCCCGCACACCCCCGCCAGCCATAGATCACATGACTCAGACATCACTTCAGGCCCTCTATTCATTGATCTGAGCTGGGAAGAAGGGTAAGAAGCCACAGAGGGGTCAGGGCGACTAAAGACAGTGCAGGGGCACATAGAGCTCAGGGGAAACAGGGGGGCGAACCCCATTCTGGCCCTCTATATTCTCCCCCTGCTCTGCTTCACTCTATTCTCCCTCACTCCATTCTGCCCCCCACCGTATACTGTGCTAACCACTGACCCACCGTATACTCTGCTAACCACTGAGCCACCATATACAGTGCTAACCACTGAGCCACCATATACAGTACTAACCACTGAGTCACCATATACAGTGCTAACCACTGAGCCACCATATACAGTGCTAACCACTGAGCCACCATATACAGTGCTAACCACTGAGCCACCATATACAGTGCTAACCACTGAGCCACCGTGTACAGTGCTAACCACTGAGCCACCATACAGTGCTAACCACTGAGCCACCGTATACAGTGCTAACCACTGAGCCACCGTGTACAGTGCTAACCACTGAGCCACCATATACAGTGCTAACCACTGAGCCACCATATACAGTGCTAATCACTGAGCCACCATACAGTGCTAACCACTGAGCCACCATACAGTGCTAACCACTGAGCCACCATATACAGTGCTAACCACTGAGCCACCATATACAGTGCTAACCACTGAGCCACCGTATACAGTGCTAACCACTGAGTCACCGTATAAAGTCCTAACCACTGAGCCACCATACAGTGCTAACCACTGAGCCACCATACAGTGCTAACCACTGAGCCACCATATTCAGTGCTAACCACTGAGCCACCGTGTACAGTGCTAACCACTGAGCCACCATACAGTGCTAACCACTGAGCCACCATATACAGTGCTAACCACTGAGCCACCATATACAGTGCTAACCACTGAGTCACCGTATAAAGTCCTAACCACTGAGCCACCATATACAGTGCTAACCACTGAGCCACCATATACAGTGCTAACCACTGAGCCACCATATACAGTGCTACCCACTGAGCCACCATACAGTGCTACCCACTGAGCCACCATATACAGTGCTACCCACTGAGCCACCATATACAGTGCTGACCACTGAGCCACCATACAGTGCTAACCACTGAGCCACCATACAGTGCTAACCACTGAGCCACCGTATACAGTGCTAACCACTGAGCCACCATATACAATGCTAACCACTGAGCCACCATATACAGTGCTAACCACTGAGCCACCATATACAGTGCTAACCACTGAGCCACCATATACTGTGCTAACCACTGAGCCACCATACAATGCTAACCACTCAGCCACCATATACAGTGCTAACCACTGAGCCACCATACAGTGCTAAACACTCAGCCACCATACACAGTGCTAACCACTGAGCCACCATATACAGTGCTAACCACTGAGCCACCATATACAGTGCTACCACTGAGCCACCATACAGTGCTACCCACTGATCCAACATATACACTGCTAACCACTGAGCCACCATATACAGTGCTAACCACTGAGCCACCATACAGTGCTAACCACTCAGCCACCATACACAGTGCTAACCACTGAGCCACTATACAGTGCTGACCACTGAGCCACCATATACAATGCTAACCACTGAGCCACCGTATACAGTGCTAACCACTGAGCCACCATATACAGTGCTAACCACTGAGCCACCATACAGTGCTAACCACTGAGCCACCATACACAGTGCTAACCACTGAGCCACCATACACAGTGCTAACCACTGAGCCACCATATACAGTGCTAACCACTGAGCCACCATACAGTGCTAACCACTGACCCACCATATACAGTGCTAACCACTGAGCCACCATACACAGTGCTAACCACTGAGCCACCATATACAGTGCTAACCACTGAGCCACCATATACAGTGCTAACCACTGAGCCACCGTATACAGTGCTAACCACTGAGCCACCGTATACAGTGCTAACCACTGAGCCACCGTATAAAGTGCTAACCACTGACCACCATATACACTGCTAACCACTGACCACCATATACACTGCTAACCACTGAGCCACCATATACAGTGCTAACCACTGAGCCACCATACAGTGCTAACCACTGAGCCACCATATACAGTGCTAACCACTGAGCCACCATACAGTGCTAACCACTGAGCCACCGTATACAGTGCTAACCAATGAGCCGCCATATACTGTGCTGACCACTGATCCACGATATACTCTGCTAATCACTGAGCCACCATATGCTGTGCTAACCACTGAGCCACCGTATACAGTGCTAACCACTGAGCCACCGTATACAGTGCTAACCACTGAGCCACCGTATAAAGTGCTAACCACTGACCACCATATACACTGCTAACCACTGACCACCATATACACTGCTAACCACTGAGCCACCATATACAGTGCTAACCACTGAGCCACCATACAGTGCTAACCACTGACGCACCATATACAGTGCTAACCACTGAGCCACCATACAGTGCTAACCACTGAGCCACCATATACAGTGCTAACCACTGAACCACCATACTGTGCTAACCACTGAGCCACCATATACTGTGCTAATCACTGAGCCACCATATACTGTGCTAATCACTGAGCCACCATATACAGTGCTAGCCACTGACCCGCCATATACTGTGCTAATCACTGAGCCACCATATACTGTGCTAACCACTAAGCCACCATATACTGTGCTAATCACTGAGCCACCGTATACAGTGCTAACCAATGAGCCGCCATATACTGTGCTGACCACTGATCCACCATATACTCTGCTAATCACTGAGCCACCATATGCTGTGCTAACCACTGAACCACCATATACAGTGCTAACCACCATATACAGTGCTAACCACTGAGCCACCATACAGTGCTAACCACTGAGCACATATATTCAGTGCTAAGCACTGAGCCACCGTATACAGTGCTAAGCACTGAGCCACTGTATACACTGCTAACCACTGAGCCACTGTGTATACTGCTAACCACTGAGCCACCGTATACACTGCTAACCACTCTGCCACCTTATACACTGCTAACAATTGAGCCACCGTATACAGTGCTAACCACTCAGCCACCGTATACAGTGCTAACCACTAAGCCACCATATACAGTGCTAACCACTGAGCCACCATACACACCATATAAATCCCGCAACAACTGTGTACTTTCTGGAGAGAGGACTGTACTATTCAGCGGCTATTTCTACACCACCTCTTCTTTTCACCCCTCTCCTGATGCAATAGCATCGTGCCTATTTCGCACTCGCCGTCCTCAACCAATCGGATGGCCGTCCTGTGTTTACCACAGAGCACCCAATCCGCTCCTTCTCCTCAGGTCACATGTGTGACCTCTGGGGAGGGACTGATCCCTCTCTACAGCCCCCACCCCGCCCCAGACGACAATGGCGTGTAACTGGGGCAGCCATCAGCCCCAGCACGCAGCCACGTCCTGCCGCCGAGCGGTGATGTCGCCGCTCCTGCCCCATCTCTCCTCATCCCTCCAGCTTCCCGCCACATCACACTCTGCTATCTACAGAGCCGCCTCTATACTCTGCTACCCACGGAGCCGCCTGTACATTCTGCTACCACAGAGCCACCTCTAAACTCTGCTACCCACAGTGCCGCCTGTATACTATGCTACCCACAGAGCCGCCTGTATACTCTGCTACCCCCAGAGCCACCTCTATACTCTGCTACCCACAGAGCCGCCTGTATTCTATGCTACCCACAGAGCCACCTGTATACTCTACTACCCACAGAGCCGCCTGTATTCTATGCTACCCACAGAGCCGCCTGTATACTCTGCTAACCACAGAGCCGCCTGTATACTCTGCTAACCACAGAGCCGCCTCTATACTCTGCTACCCACAGAGCCGCCTCTATACTCTGCTACCCACAGAGCCGCCACATCATACTCTGCTATCTACAGAGCCGCCTCTATACTCTGCTACCCACGGAGCCGCCTGTACATTCTGCTACCCACAGAGCCACCTCTAAACTCTGCTACCCACAGTGCCGCCTGTATACTATGCTACCCACAGAGCCGCCTGTATACTCTGCTACCCCCAGAGCCACCTGTATTCTCTGCTACCCACAGAGCCGCCTGTATTCTATGCTACCCACAGAGCCGCCTGTATACTCTGCTACCCACAGAGCCGCCTGTATTCTATGCTACCCACAGAGCCGCCTGTATACTCTGCTAACCACAGAGCCGCCTGTATACTCTGCTAACCACAGAGCCGCCTCTATACTCTGCTACCCACAGAGCCGCCTCTATACTCTGCTACCCACAGAGCCGCCTCCATACTCTGCTACCCACAGAGCAGCCTCTATACTCTGCTACCCACAGAGCCGCCTCTATACTCTGCTACCCACAGAGCCGCCTCTATACTCTGCTACCCACAGAGCCGCCTCTATACTCTGCTACCCACAGAGCCGTCTGTATACTCTGCTACCCACAGACCCTTCTGTATAATCTGCTACCCACAGACCCTTCTGTATACTCTGCTACCCACAGAGCTGCCTGTATACTCTGCTACCCACAGAGCCGCCTGTATAATCTGCTACCCACAGAGCCGCCTGTATACTCTGCTACCCACAGAGCCGCCTGTATACTCTGCTACCCACAGAGCCGCCTGTATAATCTCCTACCCACAGAGCCGCCTGTATAATCTCCTACCCACAGAGCCGCCTGTTTACTGCTACCCACAGAGCCGCCTGTATAATCTACTACCCACAATGCCGCCTGTATACTCTGCTACCCAGAGAGCTGCCTGTATAATCTACTACCCACACAGCCGCCTGTATAATCTCCTACCCACAGAGCCGCCTGTTTACTGCTACCCACAGAGCTGCCTGTATAATCTACTACCCACAGAGCCGCCTGTATACTCTGCTACCCGCAGAGCCACCTGTATACTCTGCTACCCACAGAGCCGCCTGTATAATCTCCTACCCACAGACCCGCCTGTATAATCTGCTACCCACACAGCCGCCTGAATAATCTACTACTCACAGAGCCGCCTCTATACTCTGCTACCCACAGAGCCGCCGCTATACTCTGCTACCCACAGAGCCGCCTATATACTTTGCTAACCACTGAGCCGCCTGTATAATTTGCTACCCACAGACACGCCTGTATACTCTGCTACCCACAGAGCCCCCTGTATACTCTGCTACCCTCTGACCCGCCTGTATACACACAATTCATTTCACTGCGCTCCCGGTGCAATTGCATCGGGCCTTTTTACTAGTATATATATATTAGCTTGTTAGCATTTGTACATCATTGGTAGTAGCTGAGTGCTGCAGAGTACTTTTTTCTAGTTTTATACATATATATATATATATATATATATATATATTACCGTATATACTCGTGTATAAGCCGACCCGTGTATAAGCCGACCCCCCTACTTTTGCCCCCAAAACCTGGGAAAAATCTATTGACTCGCGTATAAGCCGAGGGTGGACACCCAGCACAGGTTTACAGCCCCAGATGGTATACAGCCCCAGCAGTGATGATATACAGCAGCCCCAGTGGTATTCAGCCCCAGTGGTATTGCAGCCCCTATATACAGCAGCCCCAGTGGTATTGCAGCCCCAGTGGTATTGCAGCCCCTATATACAGCAGCCCCAGTGGTATTGCAGCCCCAGGGGTGTATACAGCAGCCCCTATATACAGCAGCCCCAGTGGTATTGCAGCCCCAGTGTATTGCAGCCCCTATATACAGCAGCCCCAGTGGTATTGCAGCCCCAGTGGTATTGCAGCCCCTATATACAGCAGCCCCAGTGGTATTGCAGCCCCAGTGGTTATGCAGCCCCTATATACAGCAGCCCCAGTGGTATTGCAGCCCCTGGTATACAGCAGCCCCATTATGCAGCCCCAGTGGTATAGCAGCCCCTTATACAGCAGCCCCAGTGGTATTGCAGCCCCAGTGGTGTATACAGCAGCCCCTATATACAGCAGCCCCAGTGGTATTGCAGCCCCAGTGGTATTGCAGCCCCTGTATACAGCAGCCCCAGTGGTATTGCAGCCCCAGTGGTGTATACAGCAGCCCTATATACAGCAGCCCCAGTGGTATTGCAGCCATGGTATTGCAGCCCCTGTATACAGCAGCCCCAGTGGTATTGCAGCCCCAGTGGTGTATACAGCAGCCCCTATATACAGCAGCCCCTAGTATACAGCAGCCCCAGTGGTATTGCAGCCCCAGTGGTGATATACAGCAGCCCCTATATACAGCAGCCCAGTGGTATTGCAGCCCCAGTGGTATTGCAGCCCCTGTATACAGCAGCCCCAGTGGTATGCAGCCCCAGTGGTGTATACAGCAGCCCCTATATACAGCAGCCCCAGTGGTATTGCAGCCCCAGTGGTATTGCAGCCCCTGTATACAGCAGCCCCAGTGGGTATACAGCAGCCCCAGAGGGGTATACAGCAGCCCCAAGGGGTATACAGCCCCAGTGTATTGCAGCCCCAGGATGACTATACAGCAGCCCCAGAGCGTATACAGCAGCCCCAGAGGTGTATACAGCAGCCCCAGAGGGGTATATAGCAGCCCCAGAGGGTATATAGCAGCCCCGAGGGTAAGCTTATCAGCAGCCCCAGAGGGGTATACAGCAGCCCCAGAGGGTATAAGCAGCCCAGAGGGGTATATAGCAGCCCAGCACCAGAGGGGTATACAGCAGCCCCAAGTACGCCCCCAGGGTAGCACCCCAGAGGGTATAAGCAGCCCCAGAGGGGTATACAGCAGCCCGAGTATAGCACCCAGAGCAGGGTATACAGCAGCCCCAGAGGGGTATAAGCAGCCCCAGAGGGGTATACAGCAGCCCAGAGGGTATAAGCAGCCCAGAGGAGGTATACAGCAGCCCCAGAGGGGTATACAGCAGCCCCAGAGGGTATACAGCAGCCCCAGAGGGGTATACAGCAGCCCCAGAGGGGTATACAGCAACCCCAGAGGGTATACAGCAGCCCCAGAGGGGTATACAGCACCCAGAGCTGTATACAGCAGCCCAGAGGGGTATACAGCAGCCCAGAGGTATACAGAGCCCAGGGGTATACAGCAGCCCCCGCTGTACACAGCAGCCCCCGCTGTATACAGCGGTACCCGGCTGTATACAGCCCTCCCCCCTGGTATACCGGGCCCCCCCTGTGGCAACCTGTAAAGGAAGCGATGATTATACTTATCGGGTCGCTGTCGCCGACGCCGACGCCGCCGCTCTGTCACCGTCCGTCACCGCGCTCCTTCCCGTCTTCATGCTTCCTTCACGGGCGCACAGAAAATGACGTCATTTCCTGTGCGACGGTGAAGGAAGCATGAAGACCAGGAGGAGCGCGGTGACGGACGGTGACAGAGCGGCGGCGTCGGCGACAGCGACCCGATAAGTATAATCATTGCTTCCTTTACAGGTTGCCACAGGGGGGGCCCGGTATACCACGGGGGGGGGGCTGTATACAGACGGGTATATTTTTTTTTTTTTATGATTACCGTATATACTCGTGTATAAGCCGAGGGGGGACTTTTCAGCACATTTTTTGTGCTGAAAAACTCGGCTTATACACGAGTATATACGGTATATTATATACAGTGTATGTATATATATATATATACATACACACACATTATATATATACTAGCTGTAGTACCCGGCTACGCCCGTGTTAATAAATAACTGCTGTTAGCTATAACAAAATAGAATTTGAATATGTCATATTAATGACATGTAGGAAAATAGAAGCTGAGCTGTGATTGATTGCTATAGGCAGCCTAATAAATCTCCAGCCAACAGTAAACCCTCCCCCTGGCCGGGCAGTATATGTTACCTCACACATACACATAATAGACAGCTCATGTGACTGACATCTGCCTTAATTCCCTATATGGCACATGTGTTGCACATTGGCTGTTTTTAATCAGATGTTTATGTTTGGAAAATAAAGATAGCACACATGTGAGGCGAGTTGTGTGAGGTGATTTGTGCACATCTGTGTCTGTCTGTGTGGTGTGTCCCTGGGGTGTGTATGTGTGTGTCCCTGTGGGGGGGTCTGTGTGGTGTCTGTCTCTGTTGTGTGTGTCTCTTTGTGGTGTGTGTGTCCTTGTGGGGTGAGTGCATGTGTCCCTATAGGGTGTGTATGTGTGTGTGTCCCTGTGGGGGGGTCTGTGTGGTGTGTGTGTGTTGTGTGTGCCTCTTTGTGGTGTGTGTCCCTGATGGGTGAGTGCATGTGTCCCTATAGGGTGTGTATGTGTGTGTGTCCCTGTGGGGGGTCTGTGTGGTGTGTGTCTCTGTTGTGTGTGTCTCTTTGTGGTGTGTGTGTCCCTGTGGGGTGAGTGCATGTGTCCCTATAGGGTGTGTATGTGTGTGTGTCCCTGTGGGGGGGTCTGTGTGGTGTGTGTGTGTATCTGTGTTGTGTGTGTCTCTTTGTGGTGTGTGTCCCTGTGGGGTGAGTGCATGTGTCCCTATAGGGTGTGTATGTGTGTGTGTCCCTGTGGGGGGGGGTGTGTGTGTCTCTGTGTTGTGTGTGTCTCTGTGTGGTGTGTGTCTCTTTGTGGTGTGTGTGTGTCCCTGAGGGGTGAGTGCATGTGTCCCTATAGGGTGTGTATGTGTGTGTGTCCCTGTGGGGGGTCTGTGTGGTGTGTGTGTGTCTCTTTGTGGTGTGTGTGTCCCTGTGGGGTGAGTGCATGTGTCCCTAAAGGGTGGCTATGTGTGTGTGTCCCTGTGGGAAGGGGGTCTGTGTGGTGTGTGTGTCTGTGTCATGTGTGTCTCATTGTGGTGTGTGTGTGTCCCTGTGGGGTGAGTGCATGTGTCGCTATAGAGTGTGTGCGTGTCCCCTTGGGGGTGTGTGTGTGTCTCTGTGTTGTGTGTGTCTCTTTGTGGTGTGTGTGTGTGTTTGTTCGGGTGCGTGGTGAGTATCCAATGTTGGGGCTGCACCTTAGCGACTATACACTTGCTGTTACTCTTTGTGTGCATGTGTTGTGTATACATGTCCCCGTGCGTGGTGAATATCTCATGTTGGGGCCCCACCGTAGTGACTATATGCTGGTATGTGCTGTTAGTCTTTGGCGCTATCATTAAGCCCCTCTTATGCACAACTGTCAACTGGTAACTGTCACTTTTTCCCCATTATGTAGATGGGGCAAAATTGTTTGGTGAATTGGAATGCGCGGGGTTTAAAATGTCGCCTCACAACCTAGCCTGTGACGCTCGCGGGGTCCAGACGTAGGACTGTGCAAAATTTTGTCTCTATAGCTGACATCTGTCGATTTTCCTCCAACTCTTTTCCATTCACTTTTTCCCCATTATGTAGATAGGGGCAAAATTTTTTGGTGAACTGGAACGCGCAGGGTTAAACTTTCGCCTCACAACATAGCCTATGACGCTCCCGGGGTCAAGACGTGTGACTGTGCAAAATTTTGTAGCTGTAGCTGGCAGCTGTTGATTTTCCTCCCACACGTTTCCTTTCCCTTGTTCCCCATTATGTAGATAGGGCCAAAATTGTTTGGTGAACTGGAACGTGCGGGGTTAAAATTTCGCCTCACAACATAACCTATGACACTCTCAGGGTTCAGATGTGTTACTGTGCAAAATTTTGTCTCTATGGCTGACAGCTGTCGATTTTCTCCAATATTTTTCCATTCACTTTTTCCCCATTATGTAGATAGGGCCAAAATTGTTTGGTGAACTGGAACGCGCAGGGTTAAAATTTCGCCTCACAACATAGCCTATGACGCTCCCGGGGTCGAGACGTGTGACTGTGCAAAATTTTGTGGCTATAGTTGCGACGGTGTAGATGCCAATCCCGGATATACACACATGCACACATACACACATTCAGCTTTATATATTAGATATATATATATATATATATATATATATATATATATATATATATATAATCAAAAAAATTCTGGCCAGCACTACCAAAATAGTAACCGGTGCAAAAACCTGAGAGGGCGATGTCCACACCCCAACTGATATCAAAATTTTGAAAAATCAGGCAGCACTCCAATTTGAGTGATGAAAAAGTGGATCTGTACTGGATCATGGCAATGTTTCAACAGATTGCTCTGTCTTTCTCAAGAAAGGAAACGTTGCCATGATCCTGTAAAGATCCACTTTTTCATCACTTGAATTGGAGTGCTGCCTGATTTTACTAAATTTATATATATATATATATATATATATATATATATATATAGAGTCAATCCAGAATTACTGGGCACTTTCAGATTGTGAGGGGTTAAAGCAAGCAGTGGCCTGATACTGTGTTGGTCTCTATTTAGTGGTGCACACAATTATAGATCAAATCCTCATAACTTAAGAAATAATGCGGCACTCACCAGAGAAGATCTTTTTGTCCTTTTAGTCACACATCCATTAAATGACTGATGCGTTCAAAAAGCAAGGGGAGGGGGAGAGGAGACGGTGGACGACGGCCTGCCGTTTCGCGGACAATGCCGCTAAGACGGGTCCTGGTGTGGTGTCTCAAAGTGGCATTGTCCGTGAAACGGCAGGCCGTCGTCCACCGTCTCCTCTCCCCTCCCCTTGCATTTTGAATGCATCAGTCATTTAATGGATGTGTGACTAAAAGGACAAAAAGATCTTCTCTGGTGAGTGCCGCATTATTTCTTACGTTATGATATATATATATATATATAGATGTAAAAATGGGTAAATTATCCAAAAGCGAATGAAGATTGTATTCAGCACACTAAAAAATAAATGGTCCACTTTTGTGGAAGTGAAAAAATAACAGACATGTGAATAAGGTTTACATCTGTTTTCTTGTGTGCAAAAAAGCAGACTGATATTATAATGCACTGTGTCTATTTTTCATTAATTTGTGGTCTGTAGCTTCCACTGGAAAGCTATGTGGAGAATGAGCATGTCACTTATTTTTTTAACTGTTTCAGGTTTTCTGAATATTACATGACATAAAAATGAACACATATACAGCAGTGTTGTTTTTCTATTGCTGTGTATTATGTTCAATTTAAGGGGCAATTTTACAGTGCATTATCAGGAAGGCACTATTTTGAATCCAATTGAGAAAATGTATGATATCAGCAACTGGCCACTGATTGGCCGAAGGCTGCCATTGGTATAGCTGACCAGAATTTATCCCTGGTGGCATCGGCAACACATGGCAATTGAATGTGCATCCAAGTATGCACGTTCAACTGAAATAAAGCGGACAGAGCTGTAATTGTCAAGGGGTCTACAGTGCCTATGGGTCGCATGTGCAGAAACAAGAACAGGTAGGAATGATCTTTTTTTTGTGTACATGTGAAGTACGGCATAATAGAGGACATTACTACAAGATAAGGACCAGGATGGGGCTGTACTACAAGAAGGGGAGCAAGATTGTACATTGCTAAAAGAAGGGGACAATGATGGGCACATTGCTAAAGAAGGGGACCAAGATGAGGCATTACTATGAGAGAGTGGTAAGGTGGGCACATGACTTCAAGAAGGGAACCAAGATGGGCACATTATTACAAGAAGGGAACCAGGATAAGTATATCCATACAAGAAGGGAACCAGGATGCGGATATTACTACAAGAAAGCAACCATGATGGGGACATTGCTACAAGATGAGGATCAGAATGGGGACATTGCTGCAAGAAGGGGAACAGAAAGGGAACATTACAAGATGGTGATCAGGAAGGACAACTTTATTACAAAATGGGGTGAAGGATGGGCACATTTGTACAAGATGAGGACCATGAGGGGGCACATTTCTAAAAGAAAGGGACCAGTATGAGGCACATTACTACAAGGGTTGACCAGAATGGGGACATTACAACCCGATGGCCAACATAGGAACATAACTTCAAAATTAGGATCAGGATGTGGGAAAGAACTACAACAAAGGAACCAGGATGGGGCACATTACTGCCAAATGTTGGCCAAAATTATTATATGGTTCTAATTGTAAGACAATATTGCTTACAAGAACGGGATAAAATGTAAAAAAAATTCTATAGAAGGCATTCATTTTTTACCACAAAAAATGCTGTGTTATATGTAAACTAAAATAGACAAAAGAAGTACATGTTTGTTATTGTCACATCCGTAATGACCCAAGCTATAAAATTATACTATAACCCATAAATGCCATTTAATAATATAAACTAAACAACCAAAAAATGTTCAACAAGAAGTGATCAAAAGGTGTATAGAAAAAAATATGGCATCTCTAAGAATGTCACTTTGTCCTGTAAAGAATGCGGCCTCCTTAATTCAATTGTTTTAAATGTGCTGCCCATATACTCAGCTGAGTTTAAGACCCCTGCTTTAGATGCCGCCATACTCCCATTCTTTTGATGCTGGATTTCTTCCTGAAAATAGCAATGGTGTTTTTTTGTAGCGTTGACCGGGGCTGTGAGGTACTCGGAACTGGGCAGCAGTTCTGCTGGGGGAGAGTCACGAGGGTCGAAACCCTGCTCCGTGGCCCTGGGCGGTTAATTAAGGGAGGGGGGTTGTTTCTTGGAAATTAACATGACACCACTCGTGGTGTGCGGCTACAGATAGCCGCCACTGAAGTCGGGACCTCTGGGGATGATGGGGATAGCAGCAAGGATGTTGAGCCCTCTTCGGGTAGGGCTGGTCCCCAGGCCAACCGTGAAGTTCATGAACATGCAGGTTCATCAGGGGTGCGTAGCTTACAGTCACAGGCAGTCGCCTGCTGCCGGATCGCAGAACCAGTCTAGCTCTCCTCAGCCGCAAAATGAGCACAATCTCAGACAATATTGAGCTTTAACCAGGTTTTGCTCAATTCCTCGCAGATGGTACAAGTACAACAGTTCATTAGTGGCTCCGGTGTGGTCTAAGCAGCCGGGATGGCTTGTCTGCGACACCCCTTTCATGTCTCTTTCGGGTCTTTTCGGTGTATCCACATGCTAGCTACGTTTCAGTGGTAACAGGCTTTCAGTGGGCAACCTGCCGGGTGTCCTAGCCCTAATACGATGGCCTTCCTTTCATCTCGCTGAAGGTTGGGTCTTGGGACATAAAGACCCCGCACCCCGCCGGGGTTCGTGGTTGGAGCATACAGCGTCCTTGCCACTTCAGCACACCCGGCACTCTGGTTCCAGCCTAGTCCACCAGTGTCCCCACTGATTCAGGCACACTTGAATTCCTTCTGTCTCTGGTTAATGTCTGCAGCCTGGGACCCGGACAAGCCCCATGGTGGCTCAGGCCACCGGGTCTGTGTACTCTGTCCTGTACGTTGGTGTTCACTCCTCTTCTTCTCTTGGCTGGACCTCTCTTGGCTGACTCGTCTGGGCTCACTCTCCTCTTTCCACCCACTACTCTCCTCGTTTGTGTCTGTGTGTCCTTTTTGTTCTGTTGGTACCTCCCCTAACCGGGTTCTTCTCTAACTTTCCACCCTCCGCCTGGCTCCTCCCGCTATCCCGTTGCTTGACATAAAGTACCTAGACTTAGGATCAGGAGTGTGTTGGGTGTTTGTGTGGGGTGACCGACTTACCAATCCCGGCTGCTGTCTAGTGGTGACTGGTCAGCAAGGGCGCCACAGCATTATGTAAGACATCTGCGTCTTTTATGCTGCCATTTTTATACATTTCCTATTTAACATAGTAGTCTAAAGAATGGTCAAGTCACTTCTTTTAACCTTCAAAACCATAAGGCAACTTAAAGTAAAAAATAATGTTACATTGAGTCATTGTTATTGACCGTTTTAGTGCTTTTTCAGACAGAATCCAAGTGGATTCTGCCTGAAAAACACACCTGCAGATAGCCTATGGTTGAAGGCTACTGTTTATTTTTTTCTGCTGACAGATTACCTTTAGGAATATGTAAACACAACATCTTTAATACTCAGATGAACCCACAGAGTTTTTAAAGTAGAGGATAATTCACAAAATTCCTGCCATTTTTTTCCCTAAAGTATCCTTTGCATTATTTTTTTCAGCAATTTCTTTAGCATTTTTTTTATGTTCTTGACCACTGTCCTTTTTTTTAGAGGGTTTTCTCATAATTTTTTGGGTGCCTTTTTTTACTGTTTTACTCTTAATTTTTCAGTAATTTTTTGTCACTCCGTAGAGGAATGAAGAAACCACTAGCTATTTTTTAAAGCAGAAATACGCGCAAAATGTTTAAAGGTACCGTCACACGCCGCAATATCGCCTAGAGATCATAAAGGCGATATGTTCCCGTGGAGCAATCGCCGTGAAATTGCCTCACGGTTGCGGCGTGTGATTGGGGAATTTCGCGGCGATAAATCACCTCTCGCCCGTCGCCTGATTCCTGAACAATGCTCAGTAATCAGCCGCAATCGTGAAGGCGATATTTCCGTGTTGTGGCGTGTGATAGGGCGATAGTGTTGGAAAGAGCGTTGCCATTGATTTCCCGTAGGTGTGCCTCCGCGCCCCGTCTGAACTGATTGGTGTGGGCTACTGTGTTCCCATTGGCTGTCACTTGACACCGCGCCTTATTTGAAGAGCTGTCCGTACAGCACCACACACATCTTCAGCTATTCAGCTACACAACCGTACGCAAACTCAGTGCAATTTCGCGCGCCATTGAATAGCGCAAGCTATGTTGTACGCGTGTATTAAGTTGCTCTGTGTCGAGTATAGTGCCACACATGACAGCTCAGATGTTGGCCTATACATCGTAGAAAGGTGCCATGGGCCACACACTGCAATCGCCATATGTGTGTGAATTTGGTGACGCTGCTGGGTACATTCTACTGCTCCCACTCCACGGATGTCTACCTTGTTAGCGCCCTCAACTTTATTTGGCGGCGCCAGTGTGCGTGGTGACGTCATTATGTGTCTGTTCCGTCCTCCCTGCCTGCCAGGTGCCTGCACCTCCCCTGCACATAGGAGAAGAGTCATGGTGGCCGCACAGCGCGCTGCCACATGGGGTCTGGCAGAGTTGATGATCCTCATCGACCTGTGTGACCGCCATGACTATTGGTGCCAGGAGCATCGCCGCCACCCACGCCTGCGCAAGAAGAACATCCTCAGGAGGATCCAGTGAGCCCTACTCCAGAAAGTGTGGAGAGGGCCACAAACAGATCCAAAAGAAACTGGCGGATCTGAAATACAAGTTCCCAGGGAGGATTGTGGAGATTCGTGCCCGGATTGCCAGGCTGCATGGTGAGTATGTGGCAATGCCAAACACACACATGCCAATCATCCTACACAAAACACTACTCAACCATCATGTGGCATTGTGCCATGCCACATAGTGTGACATAAAGCACCTTGTGGATCTGTCACCAATGTGCATTTGCATGTTGGTCACACAGCAACATGAAGGTGCAGAATACACTCATATGTATTGGTAATGCTGGCGCCTATAGTGGTCCTTGAACTGTGTGTGGCCGAACATACGTTTGTAATGACAGCAAAGTTGCCCACAACATATTAATGCTAATTTGAAGGGCCACATCACACCTGGCAGCACATGTGTGCGTACTCTGATACATAGCATTTCACAACACACTGATCGCAATCTGGAAAAGTGACTACAAGCTGACTGCTATGTGTTTGCCCCCATGCTCACTGTCTGCTCTTGTCTTTTGTTGACAAATACATCCTCTGGTAATCCAAGGTAGTTGTACATCCCAAATATGTCATCACTGGTGTTGTGGTCTTGTTACAAAACAGACTTGCACCTAGCCATAGTGTCTCTTAAGACCAAAACCTTTCAGGCAAGCCTTCACACCCTAATGACATTGATACACACACAGTATGTGTTTGCCCTAGGTTGTGTTCTTTTGTAAATTCCGTGTCTTGTCAATTGTTAATTTACAGATGAGGATGACTCCCCGGCAGAGGTGGCACGACGGGCCCCTAGACCACCTGGGACCCCCCCATCACCAGCCATGGAGGGCACAGCCAGTACGGCCCCCCCCCGGGAGACCATCGTCACCAGTGACAGAGGCTGCGGCAGTCTGTTCCCCCCGGGATCCCCCCATCACCATCCCTGGAGGGTGCAGGCAGTCCGGCCCCCCGGGACCGCCCCATCACCATCCGCGGAGGCCGCAGCCAGTCCGGCCCCCACCTCCCTGGAACACCACCATCCCCTTTTCTGGAGGGCCCATCAAGTCCCGTACCCCCCGGGACCATACCATCACCCTGCCTTGAGGGAGGCGGAAGCCCTGTTGTGTGGGTCCTGAACCCAACCCCTGGGTCAACCACCCCACCCAGCATCTCCAGCTCCCGTGGGCCACACCCTGAAATGGTGCCTGCTGCCCTTGGTATTGGTGGTAAGGGTTGTCAATGGCCTCCAAACTTTGTAATATACATGTTGGTGTGTGTCCCTCACCTCAGTATGTGAGTAATGATGTTTGTTTTTTTTTCCTTTCTTTGTCAAGGTGCAAGAGCTCACGCTGACGGATGAGATGTAAGCCGATCCCCTTCTCCGGATGATGGAACCCGGCATGGGGCTCAGCAACGTAAATGAAAACCCACCCACACCTACACATGTCACTGACTAATGGCCTTTTTTTCCTACACAGGTGTACCCACTCTGGCTGACATGCTGCATGTCCACACAGAGGCCCAGCACCACCCAGACCGGTTGCGGCAAATGTTAATGTCCCTCCAGCCAGCCCAGTCCACCATTGCCCCTACTCCACCATATCCCCCCAATAATGTTGCCAAGAGCCTTTATATATATATAAGGTCCATGTTGGACCCTTTAAGTTTCACTTTCACCATGTTGGCACCCTTTTTTATTAGGCCACGTTGGCCTCTTTTCTTATAGTATTCCACATTGGGAAAGTGGGTAGTCTAGTTTGGCTACTACTAATCTAAAAAAACATCTTTTAAAAAAATAAATAAATAAATGTGCTTGCAAACAAAAAACTGTGTGATCCCCTTGTCTCACACACACAGGGACACGTTTGGGAGGTACCGTATATACTCGTGTATAAGCCGACCCGTGTATAAGCCGACCCCCCTACTTTTGCCCCCAAAACCTGGGAAAATCTATTGACTCGCGTATAAGCCGAGGGTGGACTCCAGCACAGGTATACAACCCCCAGCAGTGAGGTATACAGCAGCCTCCCCAGTGGTAGTATACAGCAGCCTCCCCAGTGGTAGTATACAGCAGCAGCCCCAGTGGTAGTATACAGCAGCCCCAGAGGTATATGCAGCCCCAGAGGTATATGCAGCCCCAGAGGTGTATACAGCAGCCCCAATATACAGCAGCCCCAGTGGTATTGCAGCCCCAGTGGTATTGCAGCCCCTATATACAGCAGCCCCAGTGGTATTGCAGCCCCTATATACAGCAGCCCCAGTGGTATTGCAGCCCCAGTGGTGTATACAGCAGCCCCTATATACAGCAGCCCCAGTGGTATTGCAGCCCCAGTGGTATTGCAGCCCCAGTGGTATTGCAGCCCCAGTGGTATTGCAGCCCCTATATACAGCAGCCCAGTGGTATTGCAGCCCTATATACAGCAGCCCCAGTGGTATTGCAGCCCCAGTAATGCAGGGCCCCTATATACAGCAACCCCAGTGGTATTGCAGCCCCAGTGGTATTGCAGCCCCTATATACAGCAGCCCCAGTGGTATTGCAGCCCAGTGGTATTGCAGCCCTATATACAGCAGCCCCAGTGGTATTGCAGCCCCAGTGGTGTATACAGCAGCCCCTATATACAGCAGCCCCAGTGGTATTGCAGCCCCAGTGGTACTGCAGCCCCTATATACAGCAGCCCCAGTGGTATTGCAGCCCCAGTGGTATTGCAGCCCCTATATACAGCAGCCCCAGTGGTATTGCAGCCCCAGTGGTATTGCAGCCCCAGTAATGCAGGGCCCCTATATACAGCAGCCCCAGTGGTATTGCAGCCCCAGTAATGCAGGGCCCCTATATACAGCAGCCCCAGTGGTAGTATACAGGCAGCCCCAGTAATGCAGGGCCCCCCCTCATGCTCCGGTCTCCTGTAAAGCAAATTATACTTATCAGTGCCCGCTGCCGTCCGCGCCCGAATCTGCCGACATCCCGATCCTCCGTCTTCATGCATCTTCTTCCTGTTTCCTGTGCGCGTCGCCGGTAATGACGTCATTGCCTGCGACGCGCACAGAAGCAGGAAGAAGATGAATGAAGATGGAGGATCGCATGTCGGCAGCGGCGGGCCGCGGACGGCAGCGGGCACTGATAAGTATAACTTGCTTTACAGGTGACCGGAGCATGAGGGGGGGGGCCCTGCATTACTGGGGATGCGGGGGCTGCTGTATACCGCTGTATACAGCAGCCCCCGCACTGACTCGCGTATAAGCCGAGGGGGGTACTTTTCAGCCCAATTTTTGGGCTGAAAAACTCGGCTTATACGCGAGTATATACGGTAACATTATTTACAACAACCCATGGCTCAGGAATTTGTGTAGGTATGTAGTGTGACCAGAGAAAAATATGACCATACTGTACCATTTCTACAGGGATGCATCCCTATATTACATCAATGTCTACTGTATCACACCCACATTAACAAACACACACAAACATACTGCAGAACCTGACACATATGTGGACGTAGTTATGTGAAATCAAAATCGGGTTTATTACCAAAACAATAACAAAAAAAACCACACTTGGCTGTTGTAGAAACACAAGAATGAAAAGTCCCGGACGCAATGTTGTGCATTGCCTAGTATCGTCTTGCATCTTCATCCTCTGCTGGATTAGACAATGTCTCGTCCCCCTCATCCCCGTACTCCCACACATTGGGGGCACTTCGGGCCTGTACTCTTCGTGGGGGACGTGGAGGATCCTGATTTGGGCAACCTCTAGCAATGTGTTGTTGGAGCGCAGGGGGCACTGGGAATGTTTTCTTGGGAATGGCAATGTAGCCACCCCATCTCAGTGCCCCATCCACGCCCACTTCCAGGACCCGATTGATGGTTCTCTCGGCGATGGCACGTTGTTCCGGCTCCATGCGGGCCACCATCTCACTGGCCATGTGCTCGATTGCAGTGGCGGGGGTCCTCTCCTGTCCAATAGGACACGTTTGGCCCAGGTACACAGCTCAGTGTTGGGTGGGGCAGGTGTACGTCGGCGTTGTATGCCTGAGCTGGGCCCTGAGCACGGCCCCCCACCACTGGGATCAGGCACCTGCTCTCCCAAAGATGTTGATGGGGTAGCCTGGCCAGTGGGTGGGTGGTTGCCACTGGAGCCAGAATCACGAGGGGCCTGAAAAACAAACAGAGGAAAGAAAAAAATTAACAATAGAAGCAATGTCCTGACATAACTTATCAAAACCAACCACCCAGCACCAGATAGCGCATATCAGAACATGCCAAACAACGAAATCAACAGTAGCAGGTTTGAAAAGAGAGCTGAATAAAGAAGTAGACCAATGCTGTGGACTCACCTGAGGCTCCAAAATGATAAGCCACCAACAAACACACAGAAGAAGACACAGAAGAATGGTGAAATAACAAGACGGTTGTGCCTTCGACATGTCCACGAAACCACACATCAGTGCAACCAACAAGGTGTGGACAGAGGTAGACAAACAACAAGTACGCACCTCCTGTGACGGGGCAGGCTCTTGGCTTGTGGCCAAAGATCTTTGCACAAGGCGCCTGCTGCACCTTGTTGGCCGTGGACCATCCTGGCCCAGGGTGAAGGTGAGGAGGTCATAACACCACAGACGTGGCTTAGGGACCTCCTCAGCTCCAGCCCCAGACCGAGCGTCCATCCACTTTTCATGTTCCTTGGTGAACACGGTGTGCAGGCGCTTGATTTTTTCCACAACCATCTGCACCATCCAGGTCTTAGTTTGGTTGAGTCGGTTTGCCAGCTCGACAAGGTGCCCGTAAGCCACAACCCTCGCCACCTTGTTCTTGTACTCGGGCAACGCCACCCGCCACAGGCATTCCTGGTCCTGGTACAAGGCTAGGAGGTCACGCACAAATTCAGGACCCTCAGCCATCTGCCAAATTAAAACATAGTGTGTTACCCAAACACATATATATATACATATCAGGTCACACCCTACTCTGTGAGGCCAATCCATGTCCACCACTAGCAGACATGGGTATGCAGAAGCATTAATGGGCTTTACATGTGTACACAGATCGGACATGCTGCACATGACACGGCATATGTGTTTTGGGCCTGGCCAGGGTAAGTTACAAAGCTGTATAATGTAGAAATAGCACACATGGCATACCACACAAAATGTACACACAGGAATGACCTCAACACATATTTATGCAACAATGTAGTGGTGTCAGACACATTCACATGTCATTGGTGTCAAGGATCATTATGTGTGAAACACGACACGGAGAAGATTAACGATGCGTACCCATCGCAAAACACACATCTACATGATGCTACATGAAGCTGGACATTACCCCTCCATACATCTCGGAATATATGTCTCTGAAGCCGAAATTAATATACCATACATGACAAGCACAATAGCATATCCACCGACTTACCGTCTGTCCAACTGAGTTCTGGTTATGAGACACTACTAGAACAATGCACATTGAAGTAGGAGCATGGCTGGCGGAGCAGCTGGCCACAATTTTATACACAACATGACCAATCCCAAAGCACGCCAGGCGCTTGATCAGTAGGCACAGGTGGCAACGCCCAGGCGGCAACATCAATTAGATGACGCAGATGCTCTTTGATTAGATGACGCTTGCTGCCCAGAGTCATTAAGTAAGTACTGATGTTGATACTTGTTTTTGGATATGGCTGTGTTTAGCGTTGGATACATCTTTGCCTTACGAATTGTTCTTGTGTACTGTAGCAGATACCCAAGTCCTGGTGTATATGGTTTGTAATGATGTGTTTGATGGAGCAATTGTGTCCCGGAAAATGGATGGATGGATGGCTTTCCTTGCCACAAAACACCCTCCTCATTGACAATCCATTTTGCCATACAGGATCATGTACCAAGGAGGCCTCTGTGTTTAGTTTAGTGGCACATCTGAATTGTGGGCACATAGTACTCGCCTTTACCAAACAGAATGGAGGTATTCTGGCAAAACAGAGATGTGGAGTGGACCATGTTGCTTGGGAATGTCTGCCTGTGAAAATCCGGACTTAACCACACCACAGGGATGTCTGTTGGACATCATGAGTATGCGTTTGTCAGGTGCGTGGGATGAAAATTTGTCATTAGCACATGGCTCTGGTATGTTTATCAAGTTCTTGTATTTATTTGATAATAAGCATCTGTCTGTATTTTGGAGCTATGTCTTTTCCTAGGCCTTGTGGTAGTACATAAACATTATGGGCAGCTATATGGGGGTATGGTAATGATGTCTCAATTTGGACGATGGAGATGTAGTTGTTAATGAGGCCCATGTGTGTAGTGATAACTGGTGTGGTTGTGAGGCAGTGTAATGTTGTTTTTGACTGTTCAATGGTGCAATATATCTATGTGGGTAGCCATATGAGCAGAGTCTGCTAGGATGTTGGTAACTGGCTAGGAAATGTGTAGGAAAGGAGGTAGTGTTTACTTTTTTTTTCCAACTTTGATTTTTATTAATTTTTTAAGTCATGTCAACAATCAGAACAATACCAAATGTGATTTCATAATAATAAGTCCACATTACATTTTCCAATATCAAAATTCAAGAACATCAACATATATTCTCCATATATTACAATTGTTGTGAGTCCATGGAGAGATCCCATATCTGCCAAGTCTGGGTAAATTTGTCCATTGTGTTATGAAGCGTGGCAGTTAGTTGTTCCATTGATCGGAGGTCCTTTATCCGTATGAACCAGTCGGACAACGAAGGTGGAGCCCTCTTCCTCCAATTGAGGGATATCAGGCATTTTGCTGCCGTAAGAAGAAGCATTAGGAGTTTGCTCTTGGGTTTATTCAAGCTTAAAGGGAACAGATTTAAGAGGTATAGAGCCGGGTCTACGGGTAGAATATGACCCATAACCCGTGTCAACACTGTTGCTATTGACCCCCAAAAGCCTCGGATTATCGGGCAGGACCAAAATAGATGGTATAATGAGGCATTTCTCTGGTCACATCGCCAACAATTATCAGGTATTGCCGGGTTGAACTTATGAAGCATCTCGGGGGTGTTATACCATGTCATCAAAATTTTCATCTGATTCTCTTTGTATAGGGTATTAATTGACGTTCTGAAGGTTCTCTCCCATATCACCTTCCACATCGAATCAGAGATTTCCCGTCCTAGCCATGTTTCCCATCGTGCCATATAGGCATGTTTGAGGGGACCTTGGATACTTCGAGAGTTCAAAATAGCATATATATCTGATATTAGACCCTTTGTAGAGGGTCCCCGAGAGCAAAGGGTTTCAAATTGGGTTGGTTTAGTTATTTATTAACTCCCATGATCGACGCGTGGTAGTGAATTATTTGTCGGTACGAAAAGCCAAGGGTTACCGGTAATTTATAAAGCGAGCATAGTTCAGTAAAAGAGCGTATTTTGTGGGTAAGTGGGTTTAGTATATCACGGAAACAAAAGAGGCCTGCTTCTGCCCATTTTCGCATAGTAGCAGAGTCCATGGCTCCCGAAATGTGTGGGCTATACAGGAAAGGGGTCAGAGAAGAGGTGTGTGTCGCCATCTGAAATTTAATCCTGCATCTATCCCAAATGCCTCTGGTGAAAGACATTGGTCCCAACAACATTTTGGAGGGAATCTCCGAGGGTTTGCCCCATATCAATGAAGCAGGGTGGTATGGAGCTAGCCATAATTGTTCTACCTCTGACCATCTGGTACAAGCTGACACTGTCGTCCAGTGAGACAAATGGCGTAGGTGCGTAGCGTAGTAGTATAGTAAAATATCTGGGCATGCAACACCTCCCTGTCGTCTTGGCGCACAAAGGACCGAGGCTGGTATTCGATGTCTCCCCGAATGCCAGATAAACTTCATTAAAAATGACTGGATTCTTTTTAGAATTACTACGGGTACTTTTACTGATAATGTTTCAAATAGGTATAAAAACCGGGGTATAATGGACATTTTCACAGCCGCTATTCTCCCCAAGAGCGAAATTTGTAGGGATGACCATTTTTTAAGCTGAGCTTCTACTTTCTGAATGAGGGGTGGGAAATTAGCTTGGAATATTGTTTTGTAGCTAGAGGTCATATTGATCCCCAGGTATCGGATGGATGTTGTGCGCCATGTATATTTATATAAACTTTTAAGGAGATGAAGTTTAGGTTCCGGGATATTTATGGGCAGTGCTTCAGTTTTTGTAGAGTTGATTTTATAGCCTGATAGTTTAGCATAAGATGCGATAGTGGCCTGTAGGTTAGGGAGGGAGGTTATAGGGTTTGTCAAGGAGAGTATAACATCATCTGCGAACAGGGCGATTTTGAATTGTTTACCCTTAAGCTGGATTCCCAATATATCCGGGTTCAGTCTAATTTGCGCAGCTAATGGTTCAATACTGAGGACATACAACAGAGGAGAAAGGGGGCACCCCTGTCGCGTTCCCTTTTTTATGAGCAGGTCTCTGGAATGTGCGTGAGGAAGGCGCACCAGAGCAGTGGGTGATGAATATAGACCTTTCAGAGCCGTAACAAAAGGTCCCGACAGGCCAAAGTGGTGAAGAGAGTGGAACATGAATGTCCAATCTAGCCTGTCGAAGGCCTTCTCAGCATCTAAACTTAGCAAAAGGGCCTCCCCGCTCCTCTGTTGGTCACCTCGGCCAAGTCTAGGATACGTCTAGTATTATCCCCCGCCTGTCGGAAACGTATAAATCCTACCTGATCCTTGTGTATTAAATGTGGAAGCAAGGACCCCAGCCTCTCTGCCAAAAGCTTGGTGAAGATTTTCAAATCAGAGTTTAACAGACTGATGGGGCGATAGCTTGCACATTCCATCGGATCTTTGCCCTCCTTTGGGATTACAGTAATATATGAACGAAGAAGTGAGTCGGGTATCATCCCCCCCTCCATGAAATGATTAAACAGATTTACCATATGTGGGGATAGCATATCTATGTAGGTTTTATAGTAGAGATAGGGCAACCCGTCTGGACCCGGTGCTTTACGATTCGGTAGATTTTTCACTATTGCCGCAATTTCGTCCGACGTAATTTTCTGGTTTAGTTCGTCTAAAGCAGACTGGGATAGTTTAGGTAGGTGGCATGATGAGAGGTAATCGTCCAGAGATCGGTTTTGTTCACCTGGGGGTTGATGTGATGGGGGGGGAAGAGAGTAGAGGGAAGAATAATAATCATGGAAAATTTGAGCTACTTTAACCGGGTCATAATGGATCACACCTGTCGGATCCTTAATACCGTATGGGGAATTATTAGTGGCCTGATCCCTCAATCTCTTAGCCAACATCGTGTGTGCCTTATTGCTGTATTCATAGAATTTCTGCCTAGAATATCTAAGAAGGGTCTCCACCTTACTATGGGAGATGGCTTTCAGTTGGCTTCTCAGGTCCACTATTTCTTTAAGAAGCGATCTGGTTGGGTGTGTCAGTAGTCGTGCCTCTGCTTTTCTTAATTCCCCTTCTATTTTCAGGTATCGGGATTTTGCATCCTTTTTAATCCTAGATGATAGTGCAATGCACTCACCCCTGAAAACCGCCTTATGGGCTTCCCATAGGACAGACAATGACGGAGAAGTGGGGGTGTTTTCTGTAAAGTAGTTTACAAGGGATTCCCGCAGTTTGTCTCGTGTAATTTTATTAGTGAGAAGGGACTCATTCAGTCTCCAATGATTCAACTTAGGTGGAACTGGCATCAATTTGAGATCTATTATCAAAGGGGCATGGTCCGTCCATGTTATAGTGCCAATGGAAGCTGATAACAATGAGCGAACTGAAATCACGTCCCCAAAGAAATAGTCTATACGGCTGTGAGAGCCATGCGGGTGTGAGTAGAACGTGTATCTCCTATCCGTCGGGTTGTCAATGCGCCATAGGTCATATAGTGTGTATCTACGAATAAGTTTCCGAAAGTCAGTGGAGACCCGTTCTGTCAATTTTGCATTACTGGAAGGTTTATGGACCAACCTGTCTCCAGTCTTGGAAAATGCCATATTAAAATCCCCCCCAATTATTTGGGCCATTCCCCGATCAGGGTGTAAACGGGCTAATACTGAGGTTACAAACTTTACCTGGTTTGTGTTAGGGGTATATAGGTTGCACAACATAATTGGTGTTCCTCCTATGCTCCCATATACAATGACAAATCTGCCTTGAGGATCTATATCAGTTTTTGTTACCTGGAGTGTGCAATGACGGGAGATCAAGATCGCCACTCCAGCCGTTTTGTTCTTAGCCGTGGCTGAGAAAGTAGTAGGAAACCAATGGTGTGCAAATCTAAGGGAACCCGAAGTCGTAAGATGTGTCTCCTGTAAAAATACGATATCCGCTTTGGACTCCCGCATTTCCCGTAGCGTCAGCCTTCTTTTTAGGTCTGAGTTTAGACCTTTTACATTAAGAGAGAGTAACTTAACCATTGTAAAATATGGGTTTTCTCAAAGCTTTTAAAAGGAGATATATATAATGTCTTGGTGGGATTGTAGACTCCGTGAGCGTTGTCGTGTGGGCTTGGCTGGTATGGAAACATTAGGCATGTACTGTATATCAAAACAATAATAGTATAACCAAACTTTGAAAGAGTGAGAAAGACAAAAAGAAAAAACAACAACATCTTCATATTGTAGGACAATAACATGTAGTCCCAAAATGAGAGTCGGACACAGTATGGCATCAGTCGCCAAAGTCAGCTACCTAGAGCTACTGTACCACTTAATAAGTCATAGGACCTATAATACAACTCTCATCTGTGGGGGTACACGTGAGAACCTCAAGAACAGTTACCATAGAAAGTCCCCCCCCCCCAAGAGCTGTCTATTCTCGCCCAGAGGCCCAGATGGGTATATATAGATTCCCACAACTAAAACAGATATGAAAGAAAATATAAGCATAATAGCCAGGCATTAGATAATACAGTCACCAATCACGCCGGGTCTCGTCTCCTGGGGAGCCTCCTTGTCGTTTGACGAGGTGTGGATTGTTGCCATGTTTGTTGTAGTGGGGGCAGTCCCTGCGATACGGACCAGTCGGGTAGGTCTGGCCTTTCGATGGTCAGTGTACGGCAGAAAGACACCAGGTCATCTGGGCTTCTCAGAGTGGCCACCCTTTCTCCCCTCTTAGCTGAGAGGCTGAAAGGGAAGCCCCACCGATAGGGAATATGATTGTCTTGTAGGATGCTTAACAGTGGTCTCAGTGCTCTGCGTTGCTGTAAAGTAATCCACGAAAGATCCTGATATAGTTGTATTTTCACATTATTGTGGGTGATCTGCTTGAGCTGTCTTGCCTTTGCCATGATGTCTTCTTTCAGGGAAAAGTCAGTAATCCGGCAGATGATATCTCTAGGATTGCCCGTCATGGTCTTTGGTTTCAGGGCTCTATGAGCTCTATCCATTTTAATTGGATGGTCAGCTGGGCGGCGTAGCACTGTGTTGAAAACTTTTTGTAGGGTACCCGCTACGTCTTCCACCTCTTTCGTCTCTGGGATCCCTCTGACCCTGATGTTATTTCGGCGTCCCCTATTGTCCAGATCCTCTATGTGTCGCTGGAGATCTCTTATAATTGAGGCTTGAGCAGCCGTCTGGGATTGGAGGTGCCGAATGACCGCCCTGGCCTGGTTATGGTCTTCCTCAAGTTGGTGAACCCTTTGGGTCAGGGCCACCACCTCCCGCCTTGTTGCTGCTAGTTCTGAACGACAGGTCTCTTTGATCTCGGCTACCATCTGTTTGAAGTCGTGCTTGGTTGGCAGCAGTTGCACGTATCGCCACCAGTCAGAAGGGGGCGGAGGAGGGTATGGGTATTCCCGGGTGAGGCGTGGTGGGCCAGGTTCCTGATTCATATGATCTCCTCCTGAGTCAGTTGACAGGGACCCAGAACCTCCAATCAATTCTCTGTGCTCCAAGGGGGCACCAAGGGCCTGGCGTGGTGATCGAGACGATCTCTGCGGGCGACTGGGTTCCTCCAAGGCCTGAGTCGCCCAGTTGTCACCTGCCCAGGTAGAGCTCCATCTGTCCCCATCTGAGAGATCAGCAAAGTCTCTCCGGAAGCTCTCAGCATCTGAGGGTCCCTCATATTGGGCAGAATCGTCTAGGTTCCTCGTGCCCCTTTCTGACAGGGTATCCGGTTTCTCACTAGGCTCCACTGTCATCTCAGGTGGGAGGAGGGGTGTGCTGGGGTACATATCCTCTTCTCCCTCTCTATCATCTGCATTGGAGCTTCCTTCACTTATAGGGTCATAGTGTAGCTTTATTGGGATCAGTACCGGAGTACAGTCTTGCTGGTTATCAGGGAAAGGGTCCTTATGACTAGATCCTGGCCAGGGCAGAGTGTCAGGTAGAAGGATCTGCGAGTCATTAGTTGTCTGGGGCCCTGCCCCCTCTACTGGAGAGATGTACATCAGGCTGTGCTCCTCTTCACTCCCCCTCCCCTCCAGATCAGCCAGCACAGGAAAGCCCTGGGATGAAGAAGGGGCTGTACTACCTGGTGCCATTTTGTGTTCACTGCAGGCTCCAGAGACCTGCTTCCTCTCTTCCAGCCCTGTGTCTCTCGTAGCAGCTGTGGGCCTGTGTAGACTGTCTTGTGACAGCATCTCTAACTCACCACTGATCTGAAGTGCTGGTGTCGGGTGCTGTGCAGTCTGCAAGCCGGTGGCTCCCTGACTCCTCGGCTGTCCTGCAGCATGAGCAGGGGTTACTCCACTCCTGGCCAGGTATTTATCCAGGGCACCTGGTGCCTGTGCTCCTGGCTCTTTGGGTGTCTTGTGGGTCCTCTTCTTACCCATCTCTGGGCCTCTGGAGCTGTTTTATTGCTGATTTATGCTCTCAGGAGCAGGAGCTCAAGTTTCATGCGACTGCTCCCATTCAGGTCCGGACACGCCCCCCAGTGTTTACTTTTGATGGCTGTTAACGTATTATTATGGTGACTGATTTTTTACTTCATTTTGCAGGGGTTGGTAGGTGAGATCATCATGGACCCTGATGGCGATGTTATCGTGGCTCTTGCCTTGGTGGAAGGGGACCTGTGGCTGGAAGAGAGAGCTGAGAGGTTGCGGGCTTGCAGAGCACAGTGTGTGTGGGTCTTGAGGTTTTGAGGAACGATGGCAATTTCCAAACTGCGGCGGTGAATTGGATGGTAAGCACATGAGGATCACGCAACACCCAACACGGGGTCCTTGTATTACAATTACAAAGGATATTTTAGCGTGGTCCTCATGGCCCTGCTGGATGCTCACTATGAGTTCCTGTATCTGGATGTTGGCATGAACGGCCATGTCTCAGATGGGGGTGTGTTTGCACACAGCTCCTTGGCCCAAGACCAAAGGAGAGGTGCTCTGAACTTGCCCTCAAATGATGAGACAACCGGTCATCTCAACTTTGTGTTTGTGGGGGATGAAGCCTTCCCACTACAGGCTCACCTACTACGGCCATATCCTACAGAGGATGGTTACTTCTGAGCTGCACATTTTCAATTACTGGCTATCCCGGGCTCGCCATGTGGTTGAAAATGCGTTCGGGATGATGGCCAATAGATTCTGCGTGTTTCATACGCCTTTGCATATGAAACTGGAATCTGTCGATGTGGTAGTGCTGGCTTGCTGTGTGCTGCATAACTTCCTGCGTCATAGGGATCGGTCATCATACACGCTGGCAAGTTATGTGGATTCTGTGGACCCCACAACAGGGGAGGTCCATCCCAGGGATTGGCGTGCTGCCACCATGGTGTGGTGCCACTCCAGCCGCTGAACCAGGGTCTGAGTTAGCAGGATGCCTGGAGCAGCAGAGACGCATACTGCTCCTACTTTAATGGCCCTGGGGCAATGGTCTGGCAGCACCAGCAGGTGTAGGTTGGCTGGTGTCGTGAGGCCCAAACCTGAGGAGGATGGTGTCGTCACCAGGGTGGCTGCACCAGGAGGCTTCAGTGTGTTTTTTTTTTTATTTTAGGTTTTTACACATTAGTAGGGATGAGCAAGTCTACTCGCTACTATTCATTACTCGCTGAATAGTAGGTTACTCGGGATACTCGTTACTCTGCGAGTTTCCTAGCGATTACTCGCGCAGTAACGAGTCCAATGTAAATCAAGGGAAATGCAATTCCTCTGCTGCTGGACCCTATAAAGATGTCTGGCAGCAGAGGAGAAACCTGCAATTCCCTAATTCATTGTTTAGAAGCCTGCGGTAAAAAGCCGTAAGCTGTAAATTAAAACCAGATTGTCCCGGATTGACCTGGTCCGGGGCAATCCGGTACCGTAGAGTCCCATGTTACGGTGCGCCGGATTGCCCCAGACCGGTTTTGTCCGATTTTTATAACCGGCTCAAACCGGATTGCCCCGGACCGGGGCAATCTGGTTTGATCCGGTTATAAAAGCTGACAAAACCGGTCCGGGTTAATCCGGGGCAACGTAAAATGGGTGTCTATGGTGCCGGATTGTCCCGGAATCGTATCAAAAGCCGGACCGGTTCAACAGGGCACCCGCTGACAGGAGCGAGTAAGGGATGAGCGAGTCTACTCCCATATTCTGTATTCGGTACTCGCCGAATACAGAATATGTAAAATGTGAACAGCCAGCCCAGCATGTTAGCCAATCATAGTTAGTAATGCTGCAGTCATGTTGGTTGTGGCATTACTATGATTGGCTGCCTGTCCAGCATCATAGCATCATGCATATGTCATGCATGTCACAGAATCTGTATATAAACCTTGCCCCCGCCATTTTGGGCACATTCTTCAAAAACACAGCTAGTCTAGGGAGAATGTGAGCTGATTCTAGGGATTGTCAGTGTAGGAAAAACACATCTTTTAAAACCTAAAATTTAACCCAAAGCTCTTTGGAGAGCTAACCGGAGGAGTACTGTAAGGGACTGTAGAGCAGGGAAATAGGCAGGAGGTAGCGTTACAGTTAGTCAGCTTAGTCAGGTCTTCTCAGAGCTGAAATCATAAGCTTAGAAATTTTTTTGTTTTCATCAGATAATTTTGGGGTCACATTTACCCTTGCAGCATAATTTTTTAAGGGCCAGTGCGTTGCTATACCACCTAATAGCTTGCACGGTACCTTAGATCTGTCACGCAGCCAGCACCACAGTCCATGGTGGTGACTGGTTTTGCGTAATTCCTAATTTTTTAAGGGCCAGAGCGTTGATATACCACCTAATAGCTCGACGGTACCTTACATCTGTCACGCAGCCAGCACCACAGTCCACGGTGGTGACTGCTTTTGTGTAATCCCGCCTGTAATGTCTTGGCGATTGTTGTGTGCAGTATCGTTTCTGTTAGTAATACAAGAAGCATTACTAGCCTGTAGTATCCTTCTTCCAGGAACTAGTAACTGCTACTTGTTTTCCAAAATCTGAAAATAAACATCTCCAACCATGTCTCAAAAACCACAAAATCCAAAAAAAAACGTTGCAAAGGGACAGGGACCTGGTCGTAGCCTTGGCAGTCGTGCCCAACAAGGCACAGAGTCAGGTAGACAGATGAAGATTGATAGATCTACCTTCCTGTTAAAATTTCCCAGTATGGAAAAAAAACGTGTCTTGAAGCCGGAAGAGCAAGACCAGATAATGTCTTGGATGGCTGATAAGACCTCAAAGACTTGTTCTAGCAGCACCCAATCTTCCTTGACCGCACAGTCTACTGGCACTAGAGACAACACTGGGTCATCTAATCCTCAACCTGTTCCCATTTCCTCACCCCATCCACAGCCCCAGGAAAATTTGGACCACAACCTTGGCACTCTGAGAATTTGTTTGGTTCATATGATCCCTTGCTTGACCCTGGCCTTTCAGCGTCCAACCTTGACAATATACGAGAAGAAAACTTATTCTCTATTCAGGGCGAAATTTTTGAATCACCACGGGCAGAAGAAAGCCACTTTCAGCCACGTCATACACCGTCTCAGTAGGTGGACGATGATGATGATGAGACACTGTTGTCATCTGGCCAGCCTAATACATCGCGTAATCCGGGAGAAATTGACGACGAGGTGGTTGATGATGAGACCACAGATCCGACCAGGAATGTTGTCATGCATAGCCAGCACAGCAGCACGGAGGAAGAAAGTGTATATGTACCACCTACAAAGGCACCAAGGCCTACTGCTTTAAACAGAATGCAAACAGTGTCACCTGTTGCCCAGAGCAACCTCTCTAAGCCACAAATCGAGCCTAGAGGTCGTTCAGCTGCTGTCTGGAATTTTTTTAAGGATGGCCCTTCAGAACCAAATGTAGTCATCTGTATGATCTGCCATACAAAGCTAAGCAGAGGCCAGGGCAAAGGCAACATGAGCACCTCAAGTATGCGTAAGCACATGGCAGCTAAGCACCCTACTCGGTGGTCGCAACAGCAGGGTACCAAATCAGTGTCTTCTGCTCCAAACACAGCCATAATACCTGTGATCCGTCCTTCACAATCCACTGCAGATGAAGCAGGTCCTGCTCATACTTACTGCTCCCAAGCTGCGGTTGAAGAGAGACAGGACACAAGTCCAGCCACTTGTCTGTCAGCACCAGCCGTCCAGTTGTCCGTGCCACAGCTCTATGAAAGGCAGCAGAAATACCAATCTTCTCACCCACTTGCCAAAAAAATTAACGCGCACATTGCTAAGTTGCTAGCTGTGGAGGTATTGCCGTTTAGGCTTGTGGGTACAGAGTCTTTTCGGGAGCTGTTGGCTGTGGCTCCACCACGATACTCAGTTCCCAGCCCCCACTACTTTTCATGTTGTGCCATCCCCGCGTTACACCAGCACGTGTTAAACAACATAAAGCGTGCACTGACCAATGCTGTAACCGGGAAAGTCCACCTAACAACGGACACGTAGCTGTGGACAGGGACGATACATCTCTGTCACGGCACACTGGATCAACCTGGTGGAGAGTGTGACAACTTCTCAAAGTGGACCATCTGAGATACTACCCACACCACGAATAGCGGGCCCAACATCATTCAGGGTGTCCGCCTCCTCATATACGTCCACTCCACCGTCTTCCTCTTCTGCTTCCTCGGCCAATGCTGACTTGCCCTGAACATCACGGCCAAGTTGGGAGCTTTGCAGCAGCGCTTCAGCAAGGCGACAACAGGCTCTGCTGAAGCTGATGTGTTTAGGTCAAACACTGCACACTGCAGCAGAGCTCTTGAAAGGTCTAAAGCAACAGGCTGATGAGTCCCCACTGCAACTACAAACCGGTCTGGTCGTCAGTGATAATGGCCGTAACCTCGTGGCGGCTCTAAAGCTCGGTAACCTGATACACGTGCCTTGCATGGCTCACGAGCTGAACCTAGTGGTTCAGAAATTTCTGAAAACCTACCCGGAGTTAACAGACCTACTTGATAAGGTGGGCTGAATTTGCACCCATTTCGGACATTCTTCTGCAGCTGATGGCAGTCTTTTAGTGCTTCAAAAGCACTTTCATTTGCCAACCACATACTAATTTGTGACATGCCCACATGCTAGAACTCAACTTTTCATATGTTATCAAGGATTAGTGAGCAGCAGAGGGCAATTGCAGAATATCAGCTCCAACATGCCCGTCAGACTGAGACTCAGCCAAGACACATTACAACTCTCAAGTGGGTGTGGATCGCTGACATTTGCAAGGTGCTAGATAACTTTGATTACTGCACCAAGCTTGTGAGCGGTGATCAGTCTATTATCAGCGTTACTATCCCGATGCTATGTCTACTGAAAGAATCGCTCATGAATCTAAAAACTGAATCTTTGAGGGCCCAGCGGCTGGCTATGGAGCCAGATTTAAACATTGCTGATCCTACCCAGCACAGCCAATCTCATCAGGCAACATTGGGTCAAGAAGAACATGCGGATAAAGACGAGGAAGAAGAGGACTTATTTTTCAGTGCTACCGATAGGAACCCTGATGCTACTGATGGTACTCCCAACCCCAGCATTATGTCAGTACAGCATGGGTGGGCTGGAGAGGAGGAGGCGGAGACAGACTTGGAGGCCACAATGGGTATTGTTCATCTTTCCGGGGACACTGAACATTTGAGTCTTTGCAGCTTGGCACACATGGCAGACTTCATGTGTAATTGTCTGTCAGAAGACCCACACGTGATTCACATATTTAACAGCAACCTATACTGGTTGTCCACTTTTCTGGACCCACGTTATAAGGACAAATTCACTTCTCTGCTGTTGCAGTCACCAATGGGGTTAACAATTGATTACTTTAAGAGGGCTGTTGTGGAGAATTTGCTGACAAGATCACCCTCAGATACCACTCTCCCCAGAGGTAGCAGCTCTTGGCAACAGCAGCCATTGATCAGGACACACACGCCCACCATATCCAAAAGAGGTGGTGGGAAGATGTCCACAAACTAGGTCATGTTCAATAAACCATCTAATCAGCAACGGCTTGTTGCTCCGGTTACCATGTCTAGGAGACAGAAATTGAACAACATGGTCAACGAGTATGTAAGTGACAGTACCTGGTTCCTTACTGACCCTTCAGTTCCAATCATTTACTGGGTATCAAAACTTCACACTTGGACAGAGCTCTCCTTATATGCTTGGAGGTGCTGGCCTGCCCAGCTGCTAGTGTGAGTTCAGAGCGGGTTTTCAGTGCTGCTGGGGCTATCATCACTGACACACGGACACGGCTGACTTCAGACAATGCAGACAGGCTGACTCTGATAATGTTCAATAAAGACTGGATTTCACCACTGTTTTTAAGCCCTCCAGACGACATAATACAAAGCTAAAGCCACACAATCAAAATACATTTTCTATCATGATTCAGGTGTTAACATTCATATCTTTATGGACAAAAAGTATGTCCATCATCTTTCACGACTCCTGCTCCTGCAACATGTTCCTCAGCATGATCATAAATAGAGATGAGCGAGTACTAAAATGCTCGAAGCTCGGGCCGAGCATCCCAAGATACTCGTGTACTCGGCCCAAGCACCGAGCCCAATGTTATCCTATGGGAGAGCCGAGTATTTTTCTGGCATGACCCCCGGCAACATGGATAAACCCTAAAAATGTCACAAAAGTATCAGAACAGTGCTCAAATGACATGGGAACAGCATGGGGAAGACCCCTGTAAGCATTTCAGACTCCAAGGTCACTGCTGTGAACAATTTTGTCAGACTATTACGCCACTTTTACGGACTGTCAAGAAAACGTTACAAAATGAAACCAAAATGGATTTTCATGGAGAAAATATTAAGGGCTCATACCCACTTGTGAGACAGAGTAGGTGTATGTTAGTTTTTTGGATTACATGAAAGATTTTTTTTTTTAAATTGTGTGTCACTCCCATGCCCCTGGGAAGAGACGTAAATGAAGGTCTCTTTAAATAATGTGCCCATTTTAAGGAAGTGGGACTTTTGTAGGATTGCCCTAGGCAGGGAAGCCAAAAATTGGGAGGCACCCCAATGCCCCTGGATAGAGGCGTGCATGAGGGCCTCTTTAAATATTGTGCCCATTATAAGGAAGTGGGTCTTTTGTAGGATTGCCCTAGGCAGGGCAGCCAAAAATTGTGTGACACTCTGATGCCCCTGGATAGAGGCGTGCATGAGGGCCTCTTTAAATATTGTGCCCATTATAAGGAAGTGGGTCTTTTGTAGTATTGCCCTAGGCAGGGAAGCCAAAATTTTAGGAGGCACCCCAATGCCCCTGGATAGAGTTGTGCATGAGGGCCTCTTTTAATATTGTGCCCATTATAAGGAAGTGGGTCTTTTGTAGTATTGCCCTAGGCAGGGAAGCCATAAGTTGGGAGGCACCCCAATGCCCCTGGATAGAGGCGTGCATGAGGGCCTCTTTAAATATTGTGCCCATTATAAGGAAGTGGGTCTTTTGTAGGATTGCCCTAGGCAGGGCAGCCAAAAATTGTGTGACACTCTGATGCCCCTGGATAGAGGCGTGCATGAGGGCCTCTTTACATATTGTGCCCATTATAAGGAAGTGGGTCTTTTGTAGTATTGCCCTAGGCAGGGAAGCCAAAATTTTGGGAGGCACCCCAATGCCCCTGGATAGAGTTGTGCATGAGGGCCTCTTTTAATATTGTGCCGATTATAAGGAAGTGGGTCTTTTGTAGTATTGCCCTAGGCAGGGAAGCCAAAAGTTGGGAGGCACCCCAATGCCTCTGGATAGAGGCGTGCATGAGGGCCTCTTTTAATAATTTGCCCATTATAAGGAAATGGGTCTTTTGTAGGCAGGGAAGCCAAAAGTTGGGAGGCACCCCAATGCCCCTGGATAGAGGCGTGCATGAGGGTCTCTTTTAGTAATGTGCCCATTTTAAGGAAGTGGGTCTTTTGTAGTATTGCCATAAGCAGGGCAGCCAAAAGTTGTGTGGTACTCTGATGCCCCTGGATAGAGGCGTGCATGAGGGCCTCTTTAAATATTGTGCCTATTATATGGAAGTGGCTATGGCTATTGATTTATCTAAAAGGTTATAACTATCCAAATAAAATTAGTTAAAAAAATTTTCATTAAAATATAATAAATGAAGAGTATATAAATCTGGTTAAGGATATCAGTGATAGGTATAGTGGTGGTGTGTTTGATGCCATTCCTGGGGTTTTGGAACCATCTAGTGGTGTTTATGGGAATATCTTTCTTCCACCACAAGAGATTGGAGACATGCCACACTCATTATTAGTGTGCTAGACTATAACTTTAATAACCTTAATAAGCAATCCAATTCACGGACTGCATAGCTCACCCACAATTAACCCTGGTAGGACTCTATACCCATAAGACTAGGAATCACTAAATCGGACCGGTTTGCACCAGCCAAGAGCATTAAATTATAGTATTGCAATCAGGAAATTATTAATTTTTAATACAAAATTTGTTCTAAATATTATTGTCCACAATAATCCATATTTTAATTGAATGATAATAATTTTTATAATTATAATTTTAATAATATGAGTTTAACACCCATTTTATAATAAATTGTTATATGCATTAGAATTTTGGACAACTCTTTTCCATTATATGTATGCCATTTCAGTTTATTTAATATCCGCTTGATACCACAAACTAGAATGGACAATTACAGTTTATTTACTACTATTCACCAATATGAACTATAATGAATCCCTCTATAATGATGGATTAGAAATACTCTGGACATATAGAGACACAGTCTGATCACATGCACACTTGAATACATATATACCCTTGTTTTTTGTACTCCATGAGTTCTAGCCTATATGACATCGGGTCTTCATATGTGTTATCAAGAATAGAATATTACAATTGTTTCTCAGTGGATTTACATTAACAACTCCTGAATACTTTTTTTGAAAATTCAGCTTTATTAAAGTGCAGAATAAGGTGCAACAGTGCTTTTACAGTCTCGGTTCTACAGGGTTAGTAGGACTGTTCATAATTATAGAACAAAGGTCAAATTTTTATATATACACTAGATGGCGGCCCGATTCTAAAGAATCGGGTAGTCTAGAATCCATAGTTAGGGGAGTGCGGTGAAAAGAATTGTGTGTATACAGGTGTCTCAGTGGTTCGCACTGTATATGGTGGCTCAGTGGTTAGCACTGTCTGGTGGCTCAGTGGTTAAGACTGTATATGGTGGCTCAGTGGTTAGCACTGTATATGGTGGCTCAGTGGCTAGCACTGTATATGGTGGCTCAGTGGTTAGCACTGCGCGGTGGCTCAGTGGTTAGCACTGCGCGGTGGCTCAGTGGTTAGCACTGGGCGGTGGCTCAGTGGTTAGCACTGGGCGGTGCTCAGTGGTTAGCACTGCTCGGTGGCTCAGTGGTTAGCAGTGAGTGCGGTGGCTCAGTGGTTAGCAGTGAGTGCGGTGGCTCAGTGGTTAGCAGTGAGTGCGGTGGCTCAGTGGTTACCAGTGAGTGCGGTGAGAGTGGTCAGCGCAGCGCCATGGGAAGAGTGGTCAGCGCAGCTCCATGGGCAGAGTGGTCAGCACAGCGCCGTGGGCAGCATGGTCAGCGCAGCGCCGTGGGCAGAGTGGTCAGCGCAGCGCTGTGGGCAGAGTGGTCAGTGCAGCACCGTGGGCAGAGTGGTCAGCGCAGCACCGTGGGCAACATGGTCAGCGCAGCGCCGTGGGCAGCGTGGTCAGCACAGCGCCGTGGGCAGAGTGGTCAGCGCAGCGCCGTGGGTAGAGTGGTCAGCACAGCGGTGTGGGCAGAGTGGTCAGTGCAGCGCCGTGGGCAGAGTGGTCAGCACAGCGGCGTGGGCAGAGTGGTCAGCGCAGCTCCGTGGGCAGAGTCACACACATCATTCACAAATTATATTACATACACACATATATACACATACTGTACATTGCATATGAATGGGTCAGGAGAGCGGAGGTTGGAGGGGTGAGGAGAGCGGAGGCTGGAGGGGTGAGGAGAGCGGAGGCTAGAGGGGCTAGGAGAGCCAAGGCTGGAGGGCAAAGGACAGCAGGGAAGGCTGGAGGGCAGAGGACAGCAGGGGAGGCTGGAGGGCAGAGGACAGCAGGGGAGGCTGGAGGGCAGAGGACAGCAGGGGAGGCTGGAGGGCAGAGGACAGCAGGGGAGGCTGGAGGGCAGAGGACAGCTGGGGAAGCTGGAGGGCAGAAGACAGCAGGGGAGGCTGGAGGGCAGTGGACAGCAGGGGAGGCTGGAGGGCAGAGGACAGCTGGGGAGGCTGGAGGGCAGAGGACAGCAGGGGAGGCTGGAGGGCAGAGGACAGCAGGGGAGGCTGGAGGGCAGGGACAGCAGTGGAGGCGGAGGGCAGGGGACGCAGGGGCTGGAGGGCAGAGGACAGCAGGGGAGGCTGAAGGGCATTTGAAATACACTGTAGTCAGTGTATTTCAAATATGGCGGCATTGTGCGCGCCACTATTCTGATTGGTAGCCGCGTTCAGCGCACCGACCAATCAGAATAGCGGCGCGCTGTATGGCGCCATACTTCAAATACAGTGTACTCAGTGTATTTCAAATATGGCGGCATAGCGTGCGCCGCTATTCTGATTGGTCGGTGCGCTGAACGCGGCGACCAATCAGAATAGCGGGGCGAGGCACGGAGCGGGCGCGAGGTAGCCAGGAGCCGAGGTCGGCTCCAGGCTACCTCGCGCTGGTGGAGCGAGCCGGGGATCTCCGTGCTGGCCATATCTGCGGCTCAGCTCCGGGGAGCCGCGAGCCAGCCGGGATTTGCCCGGTACCGCCACCGCCATTCTGATTGGTCGCTCGCTTGGCGGCGCTCTTCTTATTGGTCGCCGCCAGGCGCGAGCAATCAATGAGAAGAGTGGGGCGGGGCACGGCGCCATATTTGAAATCCAAAGTTCCCGCTGGATTTCAAATATGGCGCCGTGCCCCGCCCCACTCTTCTCATTGGTAGCTCGCGCCCGGCGACGACCAGTGAGAAGAACGCCGCGAAGCACGGCGCCATCTTAAAAATTTTTTTTTTACTTCTTAGATTTTGAAGCATGGCACCGTGCCGCGGATTGAATCTGATTGATCGCTCGCAAGCGAGCGACCAATCAGAATGGCGGCGGCGGTACCGGGCAAATCCCGACTGGCTCGCGGCTCCCCGGAGCTGAGCCGCGGATATGGCTGGCACGGAGATTCCCGGCTCGCTCCACCGGCGCATGGATCCGCGCTGTATGGCGCCATACTTCAAATACACTGACTACAGTGAATTTCAAATATGGCGGCATTGAGCGCGCCGCTATTCTGATTGGTCGCCGCGTTCAGCACGCTGACCAATCAGAATAGCGGCGCGCTCAATGCCGCCATATTTGAAATACACTGTAGTCAGTGTATTTGAAGTATGGCGCAATACAGCGCGCCGCTATTCTGATTGATCGCCGCGTTCAGCGCGCCGACCAATCAGAATACGCGCGCGCGCTATGCCGCCATATTTGCAATACACTGAGTACAGTGTATTTGAAGTATGGCGCCATACACTCTTCTCATTGGTCGCTCGCGACTGGCGGTGACCAATGAGAAGAATGCCGCAAAACACGGCGCCATCTTAAAATTTTTTTTCTTTACTTCTTAGATTTTGAAACATGGCGCGTGCCGCGGCTTGAATCTGATTGGTCGCTCGCAAGCGAGCGACCAATAAGAATGGCGGCGGCGTTAACGGGCAAATCCCGGCTGGCTCGCGGCTTTCCGGAGCTGAGATGCGGATATGGCCGGCACGGAGATCCCAGGCTCACTCCGCCGGCGCGAGGTAGCCGGGAGGCGAGGTGGGCTCCCGGCTACCTCACGCCCGCTCTGTCCGCAGGAACTCAGTCCTAAGCGCAGCGGACCTTCCTGAGGGCCGCCATCTTTGTCCACCCTGAGCGGGTGTAGATGACGCTGGTGACATCACTTATCTCCGGACATTTACCTCCGGACAAAGCCACGAAAGTTGGCTTTTGTCTGGAAGTAGAATTCTAGGCAATTATATAATAGATGTACATGTCATATCGTCATATCATTATATCTGTGAGATCTACCAACTTACATATGGTGACAATCTTTCATATAAAGAGGTTACACAGCACAGTGACCTTCACAGTCCTAGATTATACCGGTCTCTCCTTTTATTTATTTGCCACCCTCCATTGTCATTATCTTTTAACCCTCCACATACTCATATGATTTCATGTGTTATGTGGTGTAGATTACTCACTCCCTATATGTTATTAACTAGGGCTTCCTTAGTGAGGGGTTAAAGTGTAAAGTGCAGAAGCTTATTTACCTTGGAGGTGGATAGAGAGATACCAGTGTCCGAATTCTAGCACCCTTGGCCGTGCGCCCCAATGCGCATATCGGTCACTCCTTCATCAGGGGGCAGGAAAAAAGTGAGAAAGTGCGTGCTTAAAAAGGGTGCCCCAACCAATTGAATAAGGTGCTCAGTACATGTGATCCCTAACTCAGCTGTACACAATGGATATCGTGATCTGTGCAGTCTTTAGCATAAGTCATAACTCCGCCCCCCATGTCATGTGACTATGAGGGCTCTATGTTGATATCTAGTGCAGTGACGGTAATCACAGTGCACGGCCGTGTGTAGACTGCATAGTCTTCCTTGGCCAGCCCCTCTATGTCATAGCTCCGCCCGCCGATATCATGTGACTGATTGTTTATGTCAGTCACTAGGGCACTACGTCAATGTCAGGTGGTGTGAGGGTCATCAAGATGCGCGGCCATGTAGTAGACTCTGTCATCCAGCACAGCCAGCCCACTTATGTCATAGCTCTGCCCGCTCATATCATGTGACTGATTGTTTATATCAGTCACTTGGGTTCTCCGTCATTGCCAGTTGCTATGGTGATTAACAGTGTGTGCGGTCACATGATAGACCACATCATCTTACACGTCCGGCCCATCTCCTCCCACCTTGCTCAGTTTGAATTGGTCTCTACGGGCAAACCAACCCTCCCACCATTACATCATCATGGAGAGCAACGAAATTGCACATCTAAAGTACGTTCTCAGTACTGCATTGAATCACCATGAGTAAAAATCCTCCTGACTCCATCACATCATCTAAGGGCGGTATTGATAACATTAGGCGGTCTCTCACTGCAGGCTGGGCAGTATCGTAGCTCATCCCTTTCACCTCTTATTGTCACAGTTGTGATAGGTCCCTGAGGATGTCACCATCTCACCTCTGTATCAACTGGGGGGGAAGGGGAAACTCCCCCCCCCCCCCCCCGTAAGACATAGTGTGCTATGTGGCTCCCCAGAACAATCACACTCCTGAGACAGAGGACTCGCGTTAACACTTTCATTATGGGGTACAGGCTAATGGACCACAGTCACATGTATTATAACCAAGAATTAAAGATATACCCACATCGTGTTTTAACCCCTTATACATTTATTTGTTGTTCTCCTCATCACAGAATGGATGAGTTTACCATGTATCCTCCCCGTAAAATAATACTCTAACGTGAATCATGACCACAATAGGAAAGCAATGACCCGTACAGAGTTAAATGACCTAGTGTGCATACGAATGATTTTATATATACAACACATGACAGTGTCCTATAAAGCAACATCTGGAATGCTAGGTGACACAGAATTATATTCCCAGATTCATTATTGCATATATATGTCATTCCACTGTGAGGGAATAATTATATTCATATATCATTATTATTGTGTAAATACACCTTCACTCACATAGAATGACACAGATACGCACAGTGCTCACTTAGTTTTACCAACCTTCCATTGTTATAGTGGTTATAAAACTATACATTTAGGGCAGTACCATTAAGTAAAATCTATCCACACATAGAATCTATCTACAATATACATGAATTCCGTGTCACATTTTATTCAGACCAGACGTTGTATATTAACACATCAATTACCTCCCCAGTCCAATCTATATCCACGGAGGGGATCTCCAGATGGCGTACACTAACAACACCATATAATATGTACAACCGTTTCCCTTGTCGACACTTTGTTCGTATATATAAGTGGCCAGATATCGCTTTAATGGTGTTTATTCTCTCAATCTTGATTTAGACACTTCTTATGGGTATACACTTTACTGTAGCTATTCTTAACTTGGATCCATGTTCACAGCGTCATACTGATTATATAGCACCATATTGCGTGGGGACACTAAAAACAACTATTAAAACCAAATAATACTATATACAAAATCAAGCACCCTGGATCTCACTTTCTTGGACCTCACTTTCTTGGACCTCATAGAAACGGTGAAAAACTATTATGTTCATTGAGACCTAGTGGTTTGACTGTTTTTAACCTCCATATCCACCTGGTCTCCATTTGACCTAGTTTTCTAGTTATATTTCCACCTCTTATTGTTGGTGAAATGCAATCAATCCCTCTGACCCGAAGCAGTGTGCTGTCACATGCATGTTTCTGCCTAAAATGTCTGGGGATTGTTTTCAACTTATCCACGTCCTCATCTTTCACCTTTTTTGCTCCTTCTATACCCAGTACGTGCATACGTACTCTGATTTTTAACTGGCGCGTCGTCATTCCCACATAAATAAGGGGGCAGGGACATGTGGCAAAGTAAATTACAGCTGTCGTCTCACAAGTTATGGTTTTCAATATTTTGTATTCTCTATCACCAGAAGAACTGGTGAATACAGATGTTTTTTCTATATTTGGACAGGCTACACATTTGCCACATGGTTTGCACCCCAACATCTTAGGAATTTTGTCTAAGAACGATTGTTTGAATTGACCTTCATAATGACTTCTTACCAGTATATCTTTTAAATTTTGGCTTCTCCTTGTTACAATTTGAGGAGATTTTGAAAGGATTTTATTGAGTATGGGATCTGCTCTCAATATATGCAATGATTTTCCCAGTATGCATCTGATCTTATCCATGGCTGGGTTAAAATTGGTGATAAATCGGGTGGGGTGTCCTATGCTTCTCTTATTTCTTTGGCCAAAAAGTAGTTCGGTTCTCTGGCTATATTTGGCTCTATGGTAAGCCCTTTTAATGCATTTTCTACTATATCCCCTCTCGATAAAACGTGTAGTCATGGCCTCAGCTTGTTCTTCAAAATCCTTCTCATCTGAGCATATGCGTCTAAGGCGCAAAAATTGACCTGTTGGGATAGCTTGTATAACATGTTGGGGATGTGAGGAGGAGGCGTGGAGTAGTGTGTTCGTGGATGTAGGTTTACGAAATAATTTGGATTGGATACAAGCTGTTGTGTCTTTATATAACGTTACATCTAAGAAATCAAGGGACTCTCTCGAATATTGGCTGGTCAGGAATATTCTTACTGTGTCAACTGGAGTTTAATTGCTCTATAAATTCACTCAGTGAGTTGTCATCCCCTTGCCAGATCCAGAATATGTCGTCGATGTAGCGCATCCATAATGGGACGCGCTCCATCGACGCTCCTAGATCTGCATATAAGAGGTCCCTCTCCCACAGCCCCAGGAATAGATTTGCATACATTGGGACGAAGGATGCCCCTATCGCGGTCCCCTGGAGCTGCAAGTAGAAGGACCCCTTAAAAGTGAAAAAATTATGTGTCAGAGCAAACTCCAGTAGACACAGTACTAGCTCTATCACATCTCCAGGATGTTGTGACATCGACAAGAAATATCTTGCAACTGTCAGTCCATCTGTGTGCCGAATATTTGTATATAGTGATTCAACGTCACCACCTACCATTATTGCCTCTGATCCTATGTGTATGCCATCTACTTTCCTCAATAGATCAAGTGTGTCCAATGTAAAAGACGGTAGTGTTTCCACCAGTGGTTGTAGTATACTACTAATCCACAAATTCACTTTTTCGAAGTAGTTGCCGTTGCCGGAAATAATTGGCCGGCCTGGAGGTATGGTGGAGTTTTTATGTATCTTGGGTAGCATATACATAGTCGCCACAGCTGGTTCCTGAACTCTAAGTGCAGCAGCTAGTTCAACGGTGAGAACGCCGCTGTCCATAGCTCCTTTCAAGATTGTTTCCAACTCTGCATTGAATTTTATCAATGGGTTGAATGTTAATTTTTTATAACATGTATTGTTATTTAGTTGACAAAACACCTCATTTTCGTACATCAATTTAGGCCAGACAACGACGTTCCCACTCTTGTCAGCTGGTTTTAGAACAATGTCCTTAATATCTTGTAGTTCACCCAGCCTTGTTCTCTCTGATTTCGTAAGGTTGTCTCTACCTCTCGTATAGCTGATCCCCTCAAATTCTTTCGTCACTATTTTTACAAACATATCCAGATTCGCACAAGTTGAAAAAGATGGGAACTTTTTAGACTTAATCCTAATTGTATCTGGGATCTTACCTCTAACAGAAGTGGTGTTGTCCTCCATCAATCCACCCAGATCCCTCAGAACTTCTTGTTCTTCCTCTAAAGCAGTGTTTCTCAATTCCAGTCCTCGGGACCCACCAACAGGTCATGTTTTCAGGATTTCCTTAGTATTGCACAGATCCCAAGTGTAGGTGATTAAACTAACACCTGTGTAATACTAAGAAAATCCTGAAAACATGACCTGTTGGTGGGTCCCGAGGACTGGAGTTGAGAAACACTGCTCTAAAGGAAAGAGGGAGTGAAGAGTTCCATCATAAAAGTGTCTTTTATAAAACAGAGATCTTGCAAACAGATTCAGGTCTTTAATCAATGTAAAGGTGTCAACTACCCCCACTGGTGCAAATGTAAGGCCCCTCGTCAATAGTGACAAATCCTCCCTGGTAAGTTTATGGGTACTTAAATTAATTACCTTGTTGTCTCGTCTGTCATTATGGTCATTGGGTGACCCTGACTTGTTCTTTCTCTTTCTTCTATTGGACCCATTTGGTTTTTTATTGCCTGCATTTGCACAAGATCGGGTCCCACTTGAGTGTCCGGGCGTCTCTGATTGGTCGCTAAATGGCGTGACCGAAGATTGTGACTCCTTACGTTCGTCATTCCGCGGTATTTTAGGTTTACGCCAGATGTAAATCTTACTCTCGAATCTGTCCTTTAGATCTCGCTGATACTTTTTAGAATGGACCTCTTTAATTTTTTTCACACATCCCTCCAATTGTTTCTCAAGTTCAGTATCAAATTCCTTTAGTTTTTCTGCACTGCAGATAGCCTTCAGTTCACCTTGCTTTTTATCAAGTTTTTCTTCAATCTCTAGCAGTGTCGTGGAATTAAGTTCGATTAATAGACCCATCAATGTTTCTGAACATGAATCACACGCCTCCGCCCACTTTGTAATGATCTCATCGTCCTCTACTGGGAAAGATGGTATGACTTTTACCCTCAATCCGCGTGGTATGAGCTTTTTGAGGAGGTATTTTTTCAATAAGATCCTATTCCACCACAGACGTGTCCTTTTTGTCGCTAGGTATGATATATCAGAAAACACCGTCTCAATATGTGAGGTCTCATCCGTGGTTGTTTGTGACATCATTGCACCAAATACTTTATCGGCTTCCTCATGCCAGGTGTTTTCCTTGGCTCTAAAGTCCATTGTTTTGGAGACAATTACTGTGCAAAACACAGATATAGCAATTATTATTGGAAAACTCCAACCAACTCTCATACACATGTTGGGATTAATGCAATAATACCATTCACATTGATATATGGTTCTCAATCGTGTACCTGGACTATCAATATTCGGTGGTCGCTATTCCCATAACTACATTAACAACAAAACTTTTGCGACACAACTCCTGAATACTTGTTTTGAAAATTCAGCTTTATTAAGTGCAGAATAAGGTGCAACAGTACTTTTACAGTCTCGGTTCTACAGGGTTAATAGGACTGTTCATAATTATAGAACAAAGGTTTATTTAATTTTAGTATATAATGTTGTATTTGTTTTTTATATATGTTTTTTATATATGCTTTTTAAATTTTGTGCCCTTTCCTCAGATCTGAGATCACACTTATGGAGTATTGTGTACAAACATAGTGACATCACACAGGGATCCTCCCTACCTGCTGACGTCACGGCCAGCATTACATTGCACTTTTTTGGCGCAATTTCCTTGTTAAATATGGAATGTGTTCATTGTAATCTTGATATCCCTGAGGAAGGAGCTCGGATGTGGCTCCGAAATGCGTAGGAGAGAAGGAATAAAGGAAGTTTTTATTTAAGTATTGTCTTCCTTGTGATCTTTCGTGTCACACCAGCGCGGACCGTGTTACACCTCTTCCTACCAACACAATATAAGGAAGTGGGTCTTTTGTAGTATTGCCCTAGGCAGGGAAGCCAAAAGTTGGGAGGCACTTCAATGCCCCTGGATAGAGGCGTGCATGAGGGCCTCTTTTAATAATGTGCCCTTTATAAGGAAGTGGGTATTTTGTAGTATTGCCCTAGGCAGGGAAGCCAAAAATTGTGTGGCACTCTGATGCCCCTGGATCTCTTGGCACTATGCTCATGAGATGGTAAAGCAGGTGCTTTGATTTAGTCTTGCTTTCCCTTCGATCCCAGGTACCTTATTCAAAGTTAACTCTGGCTCCATATATAAGGCCATATTAACATTGTTATACCCCTTCTATACCCCCTCTAAACCATCTAACCCTAATTTAGGGGTGATTCTTCCTGGGTTTCTTTGCCTATTGTATTTGTATTTGCTTTTTGGAATTTACACATGGCAATTGTATTCATATCGGGTGCTGTGTTCTTGTTTCTTAATATATGCAATGCTTGTTTCTGAGTGTCTCTTATGTGTAACATACAGAATATACTTGGTGAAGTTTTAACCTTTAATGAACCTAATGAGGGGACAGTATAGGAGAAACTAACCACCTGAGTACTCAGAGGGACTTATATTGTTAAATCAATTCTTTATGAATGGTATATTAACAACCCTTGGGGCCCTTGGGGGAAAAAGCAAGATCTATTAATATCAAACTATTGATAAACTATATATTAACACAACTGGTACTGGCGATTGGCAATGAGATTATCCATGAAGTATTGTAATCATTGGAACTGTTATAGCGAAACCAGGCTATTTTAAATGTTTTTATGCTTTTGTGTGACCAATTTCTTTGTTGTTTGTATTTGAATAAACTTGTTAATATTTACCATGATAATTTGAGGTCGTATCGCTTTTTGGACCTTTTCTCTTTTTGCTTCAAATGCCCCAGGATTGAGGCATGCATGAGGGCCTCTTTTAGTATTGTGTCAATTACAAGGAAGTGGGTCTTTTGTAGGATTGCCCTAGGCAGGGCTGCCAAAAATTGTGAGGCACTTCAATGCCCCTGGAAAGAAACATGGAGGAGAGCCTCTAAATATTGTTCCCATTACAAAGGAGTGGGTCTCCTGTACTTGTAATGTCCATTCTGTAAGCAGGACTAAAACAATTACCCCTGGGGGGTATACATGAAACTACTGCCTAACTTTTGAACGGTTAGGGTCATCATCATCATAAATATGATGTAAAAAAAATTATGTTTTCGTGACATCATGAACCACAGTCACACTGATCATATGATGGTGGTGGATGAGGAGAAGGAGGAGCAGTACAGCAAGTAGCCAAAGTCATGACGCGTGTACCCATGTGTGAGTGTGCGGAGGTGCATGGCAGCAGTTTACCGTCACAAAATTTAAATTCCGCTATCATTTGGTGGTGGTGTGGTGAAGTCAGGCCCAATCCAACCCTTGTTCATCTTGATTAGAGTCAGCCTGTCAGCATTTTCAGTTGACAGGCGGGTGCGTTTATCAGTAAAGAAAGGCCAAAGAGCCCTATAAGGGCGAATAAGCCCATGACAAGCTGGAGGGGACTGGAGGTCTGAAGGGGTTAATAGGTGTAGAATTACAGGGAACAATTCTGAGCTTAAGGGATTGGTTGCAAAGGGCAACAGTGGGGATTGGAGGAAAGGATTGGGGGGGGGCTGTGGGAGAGCATATAGAGGGGGCAGGGTTTGGGTACCTCCTCTTTGCTGGACGGTGCCAGATCCTGGTGTGTGCTGCAGCTCCTGCTCTGCGATGGCCGACCTGGCTGCATTACTGGAGATGGTGCGAGGGGCCTCTGAGGTCCTTGGAGTGGATGTCCTGTGGGAGCAGCTGGCAGCTGTGTTTGCTCCCTGCCCGGCGGTGCCTATCCCTGCACCCGGGCCTGAACTGCGTGCTTGGTGGTCACGGCCGCTGGAGCGCTACTCCCCTCTGGGGGGGAGGAGACGATCTAGGAGCCCCCTTGGGGACCCTCTGGGACTGGGGAGCTGCCTGATGCCTTCTGGGCTCTCCCCAATCACCGGGAGGAATCCGCGAAGTGGAAACTGGCGAACCGAAAGTGGGCGGAGCTACACAGACCCCTACTTCCGGTTTGCGGTCTGCAAGGCCCCGGACCCGTTCTACGGCAGCCCCCGGTGACGTGCGGGCCAGGGAGGTGCCCAGCTTGAGGGGAATGTGGAAGACACTCCCTGCAGACCGCAGGGGAGCAGCACGGGACGGTATTGGCTGCGGACCAGACGAACCACCAGAGGGATGGAGGATGGCAGCCTGGGAGGAGGGGATGTGAGCTCCTGCAGTCGGCAGGGGCATAGTCTGCGTTCCTTGGTGACGGTTGCCTCCAGTGGGGATCGTGCTGGAGGGAGTACCCGGCAGGCAATGGACACCGTACGGCCTTCCTGCAGTCGGCAGGGAGGGAGACCAGTGGGGATATCTGAGGAGCCAGCAAGGTCCAGTGGCAGCAAGGCACCACGCCGGAAGAAGAGGAAGCGAACCAGCAGGGCACGGCGTGCGGATCAGGGTGCGGTGACCGTGGGGGTTGACGGCCGCCAGGAGCTGGCTGTCTCTCTGCTGGTCTTCCCTGAGGCTGCAGCAGCGCTATGGATTCCGGAGAAGGACAACTGTCGGCTGCGTCCGGAGAGGAGGAGCGTCGACAAGAACCACGGGATACGGCTGTTCCGGGATCGTCTCAGAGGCAGCCTGGTGAGAGATTATCTAATGCATTGAATGTTGTGGGTTGTGGGGGCACGTTGGCGGTGGTGGGGCTGAGTGATCGGGTTGTGGGTCCAAGTGGGCAATTAGCCGGGTTACCTGGGCCGAAGTTTTGGGGGCAGTTGTTAGGTGTGTTAAAGGGGTGGGTAGCAGAGGGTTCGGCAGCGTCCGGATCGGGGACTCTGGCGGGAGCATGGGTGGGCCCCACTGGGGTGGCACAGGAGGACAGGGCGGTGGCAGCTGGGGTGGCAGCTGCGGTGGCAGTGGCACAGGTGGCGGAGGTGGTGGCCGCGTCGGATGGGGCGGTAGACAAGGAAAAGGAGAAGGAAGAGGAGTTAGTGCGGTTGGATGATAGGGCGCAGAGCGAAGTGTATGTGTGCTTCGAAAGTCCGCTTGGGACCCATTTGAAGAAGGAGGTGAGGGAAAAAATCTGGAAAAGGGAGCACGTGGAAATATTTTCCCTGCTTCCATTAGAAAAGTTTAATTTAGATAAAATTAAACCGAGTGACTCCAAAAAGGAAAAGGAGGATGAGGAAAAGAGACGATATAGATTGATCCCCAGGACCTTTACTCATTGGCTACAAGCCTTTGCCATTCTGGCTAGTGTCATTGGGGAAAAGGAGCCGGAGCATTGCTCCGCCCTTTTCGGTTATATGGACTCGATAGGGGAGGCGTACAGAGTGTATGGAGGCTTGGGATGGTTAAGATATGATGAGTAGTTCTGGCAACGGAAAGCTCTGCAGGCTGGAATCAGGTGGGATCACAAGGATATTTCCTTGTGGATGCGGCTCATGAAGGCTTCGGCTGAGCCCTTTCGTGGGGGCGCCGGGAGCTCGGGCACAAGCGGTGGATCCTCAGCGGGACAAAGAAAGGGGCTTGTTGGCAGTATAATGAGGGGCACTGCAAGTTTGGGGCGTCATGCTGGTTCAAGCACGAGTGCTCCGGCTGTGGAGGTAACCACCCTTTTGCCAGGTGTTTTAAAAAAGGAAAGGGGAAGGCAGGCAAGGGTGCTGGTAAGAGGGAGGACGCCAGTGAAGGTAGAGGCGATGCTTCCCTATTTAAATAGATACCCCGATGTACAGGCAGCGGAATTGTTGCGGCGAGGTTTTGTTGATGGCTTTAGGATCCCGTTTGATCCTGATGCCCCCGTTTTTCGTCCGGGTAATTTGAGGTCCGCTAGGGAGCATCCGGAGGTCGTGAAAGAAAAGCTATTCAAGGAGGTGGAGTTAGGTAGGATGGCGAGTCCTTTCAAGGACCCTCCTCTTCCTAATCTTAGGATTTCGCCATTGGGGGTGGTACCCAAGAAGTACATCATTTATCCTACCCGGCCGGGTTGTCGGTTAATGATGGGATCTCACCTGATCTGTCTGCGGTTTGTTACGTGTCGTTTGACAAGGCCTTGGATTTGGTGAGAGCTGCGGGACAGGGGGCATTGTTGGCGAAATCGGATGTAGAAGCTGCATTTCGCTTGCTTCCTGTTCATCCGGATAGCTTTCATTTGTTGGGTGCATGTGGGAAGGGGAGTTTTATGTGGATTGTTTCCTGCCCATGGGAATTGTTCTATTTCGTGTGCTTATTTTGAAGCATTTAGTTCTTTTGTGGAATGGGCAGTTCGGAATGTTGCAGGGGTACACTCTGTGATTCATTATCTGTATGACTTTTTATGTGTAGGGCCTGTGGGGTCATCGGTCTGTTCATTGTTGCTGTTTACCTTGGAGAGGATAGCGAGCAGTTTTGGTATTCCGTTGACAAAGGAAAAAAACGGAAGGGCCAGCGACTGTTTTGTGTTTCTTGGGCATTGAAATTGATACGGTGGCCATGGAGTGCCGACTTCCAGAGGGGAAGTTGGTTGATTTGAAGGAGTCGGTCCGAGCATTGTTTTCGGCTAAGAAGGTGAGGTTGAGGGAGTTGCAGTCTGTGTTGGAGAAGCTGAATTTCGCGTGTCGCATTATGCCGATGAGGCAGATTTTCAACAGGAGGTTGGCAAGTGCGACTGCGGGTGTCACATCTCCGAATCACTTTGTCAAGGTGACTAGGGTGATGAAAGGGGACTTGGTTGTTTGGGACTCCTTCTTAGACAGGTACAATAGGAAGACGTTATGGATGAGCAAGGTGTTGTCCAATAGGCAGTTGGAGTTGTTTACGAACGCGGCAGGAGCTGCAGGCTTTGGAGCGATTTTTCGGAATCATTAGAGTGTGGGTGAGTGGCCACAGTTATGGCGAGACAAGGGGTTGGTGAAAAACTTGGCTTTGCTGGAACTCTTTCCGATTGTGGTGGCGGTTGAGTTGTGGGGTTCGGACTTTGCAGACAGGAAGGTTTGCTTGCATTGCGATAATATGGCTGTGGTCCATTCCATCAATACTCTTTCATCACCGGTAGTGGAGTTGCTGCGACATCTAGTGCTGCGATGTTTAGATTTTAACATCTGCGTGGTGGCGAAGCATGTGCCGGGCGTGGAAAATGAGGTAGCTGATGCGCTGTACCATTTTCAGTTTTGCAGGTTCCGGAGCCTGGTGCCAGGAGCAGATGAGGAGGGAGAACAGTGTCCCGATTGGTTGTGGGATCTGGTATCAGTTTAGCCTATGAAGGGATCAGGAGATCGATGACCGAGGCTACTTGGTGCCGATATCAGTCGGTTTGGCAGAAATGGGAGGAATTGGAACGAGGCGGATTATTTGGGCCGGGCCATGAAGGAAGGGTTTTTGAGGTGTTGTCATTTGTCAGCGGAGATTTCGCAGCAGGTCGGTCAGTGTCAGCGATAGGACACAGGTTGTCCGCTTTAGCATTTTGGTTCAAGTTGCAAGGGGTCAAAGATGCCACGAAGGATTTTTTGGTTCGGCAGGCCATGAAGGTTTTTAAGAAGGGGGCGAGGGTCCGCGACACCAGGAGGCCGATTTCATTTCAATTGCTGGAACAGTTGGTGCACAGTTTGGGGGAGGTGTGTTCCTCCCGGTATGAACAGAAATTGTTTACGGATGCATTTGTGTTGGCGTTTTATGGGGCGTTTCGCATTAGCGAATTGGTTAGTCCTGCGAAGCACGTGTCAGGAGGTCTTTTGTTCGGGGATGTGGTGATGATGGAGGATCGGGTGGAGTGTAAGTTGCGTCGCTCCAAAACGGATCAGTTGGGTCGAGGACGCTTGGTGGTGATGTATGGTATACCGGGACATCAGTTGTGTCCAGTTTTGCAGGTGGCGGGTTTTGTGAGGCTGTGCGGAGGATACCCAGGGTCCTTTTTACGACATGAGGATGGGTCATCGTTGTCTAAATTTCAGTTTGTATCAGTGTTAAAGGTTTGCTTGGCATGGGTGGGAGAGTTGCCAAGTGAGTATGGGTCGCATTCCTTTCGGATAGGGGCGCCGACGGAGGCTTCTAGATGGGGGTTGAGTGATGAACTGATCCGTCAGATTGGGAGATGGGAATCCTCTCGTTTTCAACTTTATGTGTGACCACATTTATTGAAGGGAAATACGCACTGAACGTGCGGGGGAAAAGTAGTTGTTGTTTAAATGGGGGAGTTAACTATTGTATGTCAGGTTGGTGGTTTTTTCGTTAATGGTGTTTATTTTATAGGTGCGTGTTTGGTCTGGATCCTCGGGCACTCCTACATTTATTGGGGAGCGATACGTGCGGACGCACGGCCGGAGGGCAGACAGCTTGGACTGGCGAGAGAGGACGCGCGGGTAAAGTATATTGGAATACGTGGGATGACGTGGGGTAGAGTGCTCCCGGAAGTCGCGTATTATGCCAGGGTTGATCAGGACCCCAACATCCTTGTCTTGCATGTGGGAGGGAACGATTTAGGGGTGCGGACAGCCAGGGACCTGAAGAGGGAGATTAAGTTGTATTTGTTGCGGTTGTGGAGAGAGTTCCTGGGTCTAATTATAGTGTGGTCCCACATAGTGGCTCGGACGAGTTGGCGTTTTGCCAGGTCGGTCGATCGGATAAATAGAGCACGCATTAAGTTGAATAGGACGATTGGTCAGTTTGTTGCCAGAAATGGAGGTTTCGTAGTACGGCACAGAGAGTTGGAGGAATCCTTTGATCAATATTTACGGCAATATGGTGTACATTGGCTTAGATTTGTGGATGCTGGGACTGCGAGATGGTTTGGAGCAGGCCATGGGGGTGTGGAGTGCCCGGGCCACATAAGGGATCATGTGGCCGGTCTGTGGCGGGGGGATAGGTCCGATTCCAGAGGCTGGATGTACCAATATTTCGTGGTGGTACGAAGTCATTCATGGGTAGTGGCTTCGCAAAAGAATTTGGGAACTTGTGGGTGTAGGTCCTGCAGGTTCGGGGAAGGGGTATTTAATGATGGAACGTTGATACCTCACACCTCGAGTCGGTTGGTCACGGCCGAGGTGGTTCCCTGGGCTGGTTTGAGGATATGGCTAGGGGATAAAATAATAATTGCTTCTGGGACGGACCTATCGGTTTTAGGTTATGGTTGTGTTATGTATATATATATCGGTTATAGTTGTTATGGTCGTATTAAAAGGGGGCGGCATGGGGAGCCGCGTAAAGATATATATATACTTGTTAAAATAAAGCTGTGGCCATTCATCCAACATATGTAGTTATGTCTTTTATTTATGGGTTTGCGTTACAAGGAAGGAGGGGGGAGGAGGTTATAATTAAGTTAAGACAGAGGTATCCCCATAGCATCGTCATGATTCCACCTGCGGCACTAAACACACGCTCTGACAAAACGCTAGCGGCAGGGCAGGCCAGGACTTCCAAGGCATAGAGAGACAATTCCTGCTGTGTGTCCAGCTTGGATACCCAATAATTATAAGGCACAGAGGAGTCTAGGAGCACTTTTGTACGATCGGCAAGGTACTCCCTTAGCATCTTCGCAAACTTTGCAGTCCTTGTGACACTACCCCCGCACCTCAGGGCCTGTGCTACGGGAGGTGCTGAGAAAAGTGTCCCAGATCTTTGAGAGTGTTCCCCTACCTCTGCTGGATTGGACTTGTGCCTCTCTCAGCCGGACACCTTGGTTGTCCACCGAATCGTGACCTCTGCTGCTAGCATTTTCAGAAGGGAATTTTTTTATTAATTCCGCGACTATGGCCTTCTGGTAGTGCAGCATTTTTGTAGACCTCTTCGCCTCGAGAATAAGAGAAATAAAGTTCTCCTTGTGGCGTGGGTCTAAAAGTGTCACCAACCCGTAATGAGTGTCCGCCAAGATGTTAATAACGCGAGGGTCACGAGACAGGCAGCGTAACATAAAGTCAGCCATGTGCGCCAGACTGTTAACAGGCAAGACTTCAGGGTCCTCACCAACAGCATGACTGTCCATGCTGGCCTCATCCTCCTCCTCTCCCCTGTCCTTTGGCCATCCACGCTGAACCTACAGTCTGACAGTTGTGCATGTATTACCGTTAATTCCACATGAAAGTAGCTCTAGTTCTTCATCCTCCTCCTCCTCGTCATAGTCCTCCAATGCACGTTGGGATGAGATGAGGCTAGGCTGTGTGTAATCACCCAGTACGGTTTCTTGCTCCAACTCATCGTGCTCCGCCTGCAATGCATCGTCTTTGATTTTGAGCAGAGAGCATTTTAGAAGAGAGAGAAGCGGGATGGTGACGCTAATGATGGCGTCATCACCCCTCACCATCTTGGTGGAGTCCTCTAAGTTTTGGAGGACGGTACATATGTCGGACATCCATGTCCACTCCTGAGGTCTTATGTGTGGAGTTTGAACCGTATACCGACGGCCTAGTTGATGCTGGTACTCAACAACTGCCCTCTTCTGCTCACAAATCCTGACCAACATGTGCAGTGTGGAATTCCAACGCGTGGGGACATCACACACCAGTCTGTGAGCCGGAAGCTGCAAACGCCGCTGAAAGCCGGCAAGGCTGGCAAAAGCAGTAGGTGACTTTTGTAAAATGGGCACACAGGCGGCGTACTTTGACAAGCAGATCCAACAGCTCCGGGTAGGATTTAAGAAACCGCTGAACCACGAGGTTGAGCACATGGGCCACGCATGGAACATGTGTCAGCTCGCCTCGCCTCAGAGCCGCCACAAAGTTCCGGTCATTGTCACACGCGACCATGCCTGGCTGTAGATTCAGCGGTGTGAGCCAGTGACCTGCCTGCTGTTTCAGAGCTTTCCACAACTCTTCAGCATTGTGTGGTTTGTCACCTACGCATATTAGCTTCAGCACAGCCTGTTGCCGCTTAACCGAGGGAGCGCTGCAGTGCTTCCAGCTTGGGACTGTTGTGTAGGGTGAAGTGGAGGAGGAGGCTGAGGAGCATGACATTCCGGAGCTGTACACTGTGGGTGAAACCCTGACTGAGTTAGGGCCTGCCATGCTTGGTGTCGGAAGGACATGTTCCTTCCCAAGCTCAGACTGGGTCCCGGCTTCCAGAATATTAACCCAGTGTGCCGTCAGCAGATGTACCAGTCCTGCCCACAAGCACTTGTCCACATGTCCGTGGTTAGGTGGACTTTGCTGGAAACTGCGTTGTTAAGGGCACATATGATGATTTGTGACACATGCTTATGTAATGCGGGGACGGCACACCGGGAAAAATAGTGGTGGCTGGGGACCGAGTAACGTGGGACAGCCGCCGCCATCAGGTTCCGGAATGCTTCCGTCTCCACTAGCCTAAAAGGCAACATATCCAGCTCAAGCAGTCACGAAATCTGTGCATTTAGAACTGTGGCATGTGGGGCGTTGGCAGCATATTTGCGCCTGCGTTCCAAAGATGGTGTATGGATAACTGAATGCTGCGCTGGGACAAGGACGTGGTTGATGATGGTGCTATTTCTGCTTGTGCAACTACAGGTGAAGGACAGGAGGCATCTTCGCATGCAGTATGGACATGGGATTGTCTTGCACGCACAACAGTGGAAGATGCAGCGGTGTCACCCACAGACACTGCTCCTGGACTCTGGTGTGCATCCCACAAAGTCGGGTGCTTTGCTGACATGTGCCTGATCATGCTGGTGGTGGTCAGGCTGCTAGTTTTGCTACCCCTGCTGATGCTGGCATGGCAGGTGTTGCAAATGGCCTTTTTGGAATTATCTGCAGACACCTTAAAAAACAGCCAGACTCGGGAAGACCTAATGGTACCTTTACACGCGGCAACATTTCTAGGGTGTCAACAGGTAACTTACTGGCTGCAGTGAAATCATGGAGACAAGGTTCTATCTTGTTGCTGTGTACAAATGGAATCATGTCTCCATGATTTCACTGCAGCCAGTAAGTTACCTGTTGACACCCTAGAAATGTTGCCGCGTGTAAAGGTACCATAACAGTTATACTGGCAACTTCTGTCGTGTTGTTGTTCCGGGGAACGGTTGCCTGCCTTCTGTCTGCGGACACCACCCTGCTTCTTCCGGCCTGTTGTGATGCTACGCCTAACTGCCCCTGTGCACTGCTGTCCTCGCTCTGCATGTCCTCCTGCCAGGTTGGGTCAGTTACTGGATCATCCACCACGTCGTCTTCCACTTCCGCACCCTGGTTCTCCTCCTGACTGGCAATTGTGTCTCATCAACGTCCACCTCTTGTTGAGGCACGTTCCCACCGTTGCCTTCGTGAGACTGTGGCTGCTCAAATATTTGTGCATCGGTACATAGGATCTCCTCATGACCCACTTCAACTGGAGTTGGCTAGAGGCCAGAATCTACGAATGGATAAGTGAACAGCTCTTCAGAGTGTCCAAGTGTGGGATCAGTTATGTCCGGGTTCGGGCACTCGGCATGGTGGGAGGAAGGAGGATCAGGGTGTGGAATGTACGGTCCTGTCTCACGGCTACTGACACTTGACCCTGTGGAAGACAGGGTTTTTGTGGTGGTGCCAAACTGACTGGAAGCATTTTCTGTTATCCAACTAACAACCTGTTGACACTGGTCTTGGTTTAATAGTGGTGTACTGCTGCGGTCCCCTAGAAATGGGGACAGGAAGGTCGAGCGAGATGATGTGGGCGTTTGTCGTGGCGCAATTCGAGTTTACACACGCCCTCGGCCTCTGCCTGCACCACCATCACGTCCAATTCCTTGTCCCTTGCCACCAGCCTTGGTATTTTCAATGTTGTGCTGCCTGTATACTGCTAAATGAAGACGTCCAAAAGATGTTTTTTAAGCTGCACACTGAGATTACAGATTACAGCGGTTTAATCCCGGCAGCTGGAACGGTCAGACACAAACGCTGATGCGTATACCGTGTTTTGGCGTATATTACTTGGAGCTACAAGCCACTTCTGCCGCACTAAGATGCAAAATTAATGCAGACAAGAGTTTGTTTTTAGCTGGACACAGAGATTTAAGATTAAATCCCAGCAGGTATACCGGTCAGACACAAACGCTGACGAGAATACCAAGTGTTTTGGCGTATCCTAATTTACGCTACAACCTACCCCTGCCTATAGAGAGCTAAATTAATCCCTAAAAGCACTGTGTTGGGATGGATGAGATTTCCAGCCTGTACACCAGCCCCAGATGTGATGCAGGCTGGTATACTGGCACAACGAAGTTTGCTGTATACCCTGCCTCCCTGGCTGCATACAGCTCTATTAGTCCTCAGAAGAACTGTTGTGGTAATTAGATTTGCAGCCCTGCGCCTACACTAGCTGAAAGGCCACAAATCTGTCCCTCAATCAGCAGCACCTCTCCCTACACTGACTGTCTGTGGAGCAGAGTGATGAGCACAGCGCGGTCAGGTCTTATAAAGACCTAATGACGCTGTGCAGACTGCCAATCACTGCAATGCAACAACCAACATGGCTGTGGCATTACAGTGTCTGTCAGCCAATCCCTGCATGTAGGCTGGCTCTGTAAAGAGTGCCAACATGCAGGGAGGTGGACTCCGAGCATAGCAAGAGTATCGCGAGATTACTCGGTACTCGCCGAGTACACCGAGTACCGAGATATTCGTGCGAGTACCGAGTAGTGACAAGCATACTAGCTCATCCCTAATCATAAACCTACACACAAGGTTACATTCATTTATATTTCCCATCACATCCACTTCTGATGATGAGTCCACCTTTGTTTTACATCAACAACAATACAGCCCCTTGGGCTAATTTTTTTAAACCACATGACTATCCCTGCACACTGGGCATTGCATGTACTATGCTTCAAGTAGTAGCAAGGCTATATTATGGCCCCTGACGCCTGCTTCCTTACGACTTTGCAATACAGCTCTTTGGGCTAATTTTTTTAAACCACATGACTATGCGTGCACACTGGGCATTGCATGTACTATGCTTCAAGTACTAGCAAGGCTATATTATGGCCAATGAGGCATGCTTCCTTAAATTGTGCAATACAGCCCTTTGGGCTAATTTTTTAAGCCACATGACTATACGTGTACACTGGGCATTGCATGTACTATGCTTCAAGTACTAGCAAGGCTATATTATGGCCACTGAGGTCTGCTTCTTAACAACTGTGCAATACAGCCCTTTGGGCTAATTATTTGAAATCACATGATTATGCATGCACACTGGGCATTGCATGTACTATGCCTCAAGTACTAGCAAGGCTATATTATGGCCCCTGAGGCCTGTTTCAGTTATACTTTACAATACAGCCCTTTGGGCTAATTTTTTGAAACCACATGACTATGCCTGCACACTGGGCATTGCATGTACTATGCTTCAAGTACTAGCAAGGCTATATTATGGCCCCTGAGGCCTGTTTCCTCACAACTGTGCAATACAGCCGTTTGGGCTAATTTTTTTAGTCACCAAGCTTATGCCTGCACACTGGGCATTGCATGTACTATACTATGCTTCAAGTAGTAGCAAGGCTACTGTGCTATACAGCCCTTTGGGCTAATTTTTTTAAACCACATGACTATGCCTGCACCATGGGCATTGCAAGTACTTTGTCCGAACTTCACAATTGTCTGGCCCATGAGGCCTGCCTGATTCATTCATCAACACTGTTGCAGGTGGGCAATGTGGTGCCCATTTTTTCCTTCCATTACGGCAATTATTTATTAATCTATGCTGGTCGCGTGCCCTGGCACGATGATATGATTTGATACTTTGACTTTTGACTATCTTGTATGGGATCATGTAAGCTTCCATTTGTTTTATTTTTCATCTGTTGGTTCAAAGGCTAATACCGTATATACTCGTGTATAAGCCGACCCGTGTATAAGCCGACCCCCCTACTTTTGCCCCCAAAACCTGGGAAAACCTATTGACTCATGTATAAGCCGAGGGTGGACCCCAGCACAGGTATACAGCCCCCAGCAGTGTGGTATACAGGCCCCCCTAGTGGTATACAGGCCTCCCCAGTGGTAGTATACAGCAGCCTCCCCAGTGGTAGTATACCGCAGCCTCCCCAGTGGTATATACAGGCCCCAGCAGTATATACAGCAGCCCCAGTAGTATACAGCAGCCTCCCCAGTGGTATATACAGGCCCCAGCAGTATATACAGCAGCCTCCCCAGTGGTATATACAGGCCCCAGCAGTATATACAGCAGCCCCAGTGGTGTATACAGGCCCCAGCAGTATATACAGGCCCCAGCAGTATATACAGCAGCCCCAGTAGTATACAGCAGCCTCCCCAGTGGTATATACAGGCCCCAGTGGTGTATACAGGCCCCAGTGGTATACAGGCCCCAGTGGTGTATACAGGCCCCAGTGGTATATACAGGCCCCAGTGGTGTATACAGGCCCCAATGGTATACAGGTGCCCCCCCTTACTGCCGCACACCTGTAAAGGAATAGATCGTTATACTTATCCCTGTCCTGTCGCCGCCGCCGCTCTCTGACACCGCGCTCCTCCGGGTTTTCATGCTTCTTCCTGCTTCCTCCTCCGACGCACAGACAATGATGTCATTGCCAGCGCCTGCCGGTCACAGCAGGAAGAAGCATGAAGACCCGGAGGAGCGCGGTGTCAGAGAGCGGTGGCGGCGGCGACAGGACAGGGATAAGTATAATGATCTATTCCTTTACAGGTGTGCGGCAGCAAGGGGGGGCCCTGTATACCACTGATGGGGGGGGCTGCATACCAAGTACCGTATATGACTCGTGTATAAGCCGAGGGGGGGACTTTTCAGCACAATTTTTGTGCTGAAAAACTCAGCTTATACATGAGTATATACGGTAAATATTGTTCACAAACCCGCATTTTGGCATGTCAAGTGTGTGTTCATGATTGACAGTCAGTTAATGTTTTGTGTCAAACGTCTCACACTTCGGAATCATGCTTGCAAGCTGATCTGCAATCAAGAACAAATACTACAATATTATAGAGATAATAATGATACACTCTAGTATGAGAGTTAATTAAACCAATAAAGAGATTTGTAGTCCCAATAAGTCCGCTTTTATTATTGATGCCTTTTTTCAAAAAACATATTGAATCTTTACAACGTTTTAGCTATATTAGCCTTGGGCACTTTATTCTTTATAAATTACATGTAATAAAACATGTGCATAGCTTATAATGTTGAACATTGTGTCGTAGATTTAACAAAACAAAAATCTCTATAAACACGAAAGAGAGTTGACCAGTATGTCCTAACAATGTAAATGTGTAGAAATGACGTGGGATCATATTTGAAATAAAGACGTGGTTAAGTCTGATTGAGAGCATGGCAAGAAGGATTTAGGCATTGTTGAACTTCAAGAGTGTGTGTCGCCCCGCTGGCTAGGCGACACAGAGAGATGTGGCACCCTGGCACCTGTTGGGCACCACAGAAATCCTTAGGCGCAATGGAGTAAGTAACAGCACAGCAAAACCACAACACAAACAACACTTAGAACACCTGGTTTCACCCGAGCCTCTAGGGGGAGCTACCACTGGTCACTTGAGCCAGTTCCCCCTATAAAAAGAGTCTTGGAGAGAGAAACTTCAGAGTGTGCAGTCACTTCAGAACTGTGAAGAGGGTGTGTGTGTGATCTCCAGCCTTATGAGACACACACTAGGCCCCAAACAGCCTGTTAGCAAGTGGTAATCCCTGCAACTGGGATAACAGGAAAGGAGAAGCACCTCTCAGGAATACAGAGTTAATCCAACTCTTTCCAAATCATCCGGTTACTGGAACCGAAGCTGTGGAAGCTACAAAGCCCTCACAGAGAACCAGCACATCCAACAGGAGGTTTAGCCACCTGTTCCACCTGATGCACCCACCCACGAGAGCCCAGGGAAGAGTACTGATCCTGCTCAGACCCTTTTACAGTGCCCTCAGTGCTGCTAACCAGGTGAAGCAAGTTCCATTGAACAAACTGCCCGGTCCGGCTGGATTCCACGTCCACCCGACCTTAGCACCAGAAGTAGAGAAAGGAAGCCCAACACTGCTTGCTGTGAAACTCCATAAGTGCCAACTTCACTATCCCGGTCCGAGTGTACCTGACTACCATCCAGTAAAGGTACCTAAAAGAGACTTTGTGTGGTTGTGCATTACTCCAGGATTCAGCGCGCAGCGTCCCGCAGCTGCCTCACAACATCTTGCGCAGCTCCCGGCTCCGGGGATTCCCGCTCATCCTGTGGGGAGCGTTCCATCTCGCTGTGTACCATCCCCCGGAGACCCGAACAGCGCTGGTAAAGTTACCAGAACACCCGCAGGTGGCGTCACGAAGACAAATCACCCCACTGTTCCGCCATTCCCCTATTGATCTGGACCACCGGGCCTACACTTCCGCAGGCGCGGTTCCGTGACAGGAGGAGAATCAACGCCCGCTACGTGTACCCCCGGCTACGGTGAGTCAGAATTTGGCGTCACGAACAGGATACGAGCAGGCCCGTTATCACGGGTATTGTGTGCTATTTATTGACTGTAAATATCGAACTGTACGTTTGGTCCGCCATTGCTGCGCGAAAAGGCGGGAAAAGAAGGGGCGTGACTGTGCAGAGGGCGCGAAGATTGTCCCCGCCCCCACGCTCTGACGACTTCCCCTGTACGCAGCAGGAACCGGAAACTCCCGTGGTGCCTCACTCCTCACCGCGAGGCCGACACTTCCGTTTACAACCGAGGGAAAGGCTACGCTTAACTAAGGGGGAGCGACCATGAGTAACCCGGCTCCCGATCACGCGGTGCCCCCGCTAAACCAAGCGGCACCTCAAAATATACATCTTGATGGACAGCAACAAGTCGGCGGTATGCTACCGCAACCCGCTCCGATTATGCCGATGTCTCTACCCTACGTTCCTAGTGCGACCTGGTTACCCAAATACAGCGGTGTACCCAGCACCTTGGAGAACTTCCAGAGGAAGATATGCCAAGCCCTGGACATGTACCCGATGACCGGTAAGCAAAGAGCTTCAGTTATTATGGGACAGTTAACCGGTGCAGCCGAACTGCAGAGCCGCAGCTGGCCTGTAGAAGTTCAGGAATCTGTGGAGCAGATATTCGCTAGATTAACTCGGGTCTTTGAGTGCCATACCGAAGCTGGATTAAGACTGTCATTCTATCGTTGTAACCAAGGGGCACAAGAAACTGTCCTTGATTATTCACTGCGCTTGCAAGAAGCATACAGACTGTTAAAACAAGTCGATCCTGATAGTGCTCGTGATGAGAACAAAGCGTTAATTGGACAATTTATTGTGGGCCTTAAACTGTCTGAGGATAGAAAGCAAGCAAGCTGGTGGTCCATACAAAATCCAGGCGCAGAGTTTGATACCTTGAGAGACTTAACAGTTTGGGGACAACGACTCGCTGAAGTACCTGATCCCGCTTCACCGCAGCAGCAGCAGTATGCTGACACTCCTTCCGTGCCGGCAGCAGCATCTCCAATCCCTGCGATTCAATCCAACGCACAGACTGTAACACCTGACCGGTTTGATCAACTGTGTGCTAATGTCGAGCAGCTGATGAAGGACGTGGCCAAGCTACAAGCTGGGAGAAGACCCAAGACAGATGCAAGGCCATCGGACAAGATTCTACTCGCCGACAGTCCTGACGACGTTCCGTGGATGAGGAGAAAGACACAGCCGTCGCGAGGAAAACCTGCAGACCGCCGCAGTCCCGACAGACGCCGCAACAGTCAGCAGAACGACTTAGGAGGACGCAATCTGCAATCCCGTCCTTTAAACGAGCGACCCCTGGGCGAGAAGGGCCAACCCCAGGAGTAGACTGTGCAGGCCCTACGTCCAGCTGGGAACACAAGTATGTGGGAGACTGTCCATACTTACCAATCGTCATCGATGGCATCGCTATCTCCGCCTTGATAGACACTGGATCCCAGGTGACATCCATCCCCAGTACCCTTTACAAGCAGTTCTGGCCAGATGTTAAGCTAGAACCCCCTAACCCTGAGATGAACCTTGAAGCCACTAATGGTATTCCGGTTACCATAGAGGGACAGTGGGAAGCTACAGTAAAGGTGGGGAGGGTGCAGTTGAAAAACCAGGGTATTTTAGTGGTCCAGGACAAGCCTAACCACAAGGATCCATATGTCATATTGGGTACCAATGTCATGATCAAATGTCTCGATGAAGTGTTGTTTTTACTCCAACAGAGTGCTGAAGCCGGTAAACCCAGAGAAAAGAGGGCTATCCAAAAGCAGATCAGAGCTCTGGTGTATCAACAACAGGTAACATTGTCAAATGGTGAAATTGGCAGAGTAAGGGTCACAGATCCCATTCCAATTGTGGTACCACCCAGAAGTGAAATGATGATCTGGTGTCGAGCAGCCATAGGCCTCAGAGGGCAGGACTACCAAGCTGTAGTAGAACCTGTAATGTCCGACAGTAGTCCTACGCTCTTGACAGCCAGAGGGTTAGTCGATGTAAGAAAGGGGAGAGTCCCCGTACGCATATTGAATTATGGTGATGACGAAGTCAGACTACCTAGATATGCAACTGTTGCTAAATTGTACCAAGTAAAAGATGATGCTGTGATTGATGTAAAATCCTCAAACCAAATAGTCACTGATGAACCCCCTCACTCCAAAGATCAGTTAGAGAAATGGTGTCAAGAGCTCAGTGTGGGAACTGACAATACACCCTCTCACCAGAAAAATGGAGTATACAGGGTAGTTCGGGAGTATGAGCAAGTGTTCAGCAAACACCCACTTGACTTTGGAAGGATTAAAGGGGTACAACATCATATCCCCACAAACAACCATGCACCTATCAAAGAAAGGTACAGGCCTATACCACCCACACACTACCAGAAAGCAAAAGAGATGCTTCAGGACATGAAAAATGCAGGAGTCATTAGGGATAGCTGTAGTCCCTGGGCCGCACCACTAGTCCTGGTTAAAAAGAAAGATGGTAGTATGAGGATGTGTGTAGATTATAGGCAAATCAACAAAGTCACACACAAGGATGCATACCCGTTACCCCGCATAGAAGAGTCACTAGCTGCACTCAAATCTGCCAACTATTTCTCCACATTAGATCTTACTAGTGGGTACTGGCAGGTTGCCGTTGCAGAGGAGGACCGTGAGAAGACAGCCTTCACGACTCCCATGAGCTTATGCGAGTTCAACAGTATGCCATTCGGTTTGTGCAATGCCCCAGGCACATTTCAGAGACTTATGGAATGTTGTTTGGGCCACAAGAACTTTGAGACTGTCTTGTTATACCTTGATGATGTCATTGTCTACTCTCAGACCTATGAAGATCACCTCCAACACCTGAGTGAAGTGTTCGAGTCACTGTCCAAGTACGGGATGAAACTGAAACCGTCCAAGTGCCACCTGCTGAAACCCAAGGTCCAATACCTAGGACATGTGGTCAGTGCTGAAGGCGTCGCACCGGATCCGGATAAGGTCACCGTCATCAAGGACTGGCCAGCACCCATCAACCACAAAGAGGTACGTCAATTCCTAGGACTGGTCGGGTACTACCGACGTTTCATCAAAGGCTATACCAAGATAGCCGCCCCCATGCAAGATCTCTTAGTAGGTCAATCCAAAAACGGCAAGATCAGGGGACCCCCGTTCCACTGGGGCCCAGAACAGGACAAGTCCTTCCAAACGTTAAAAGACGCTTTAACTGGAGAAGAGATCCTGGCTTACCCTGACTACAATCTACCGTTTTTATTGTACACCTATGCAAGCAATGAAGGTTTAGGAGCAGTCCTATCTCAACGTCAGCAGGGCAAAGAGAAGGTGATAGCCTACGCAAGCAGAAAGCTCCGTCCCACCGAGAGGAACCCGGAAAACTACAGCTCCTTCAAGCTGGAGTTCCTGGCCCTGGTCTGGGCGATCACAGAGCGTTTCAAGCATTACCTGGCATCCGCCCCGTTCACAGCTTTCACAGACAACAATCCTCTAACACACTTAGAGACTGCAAAGCTGGGAGCCCTAGAACAGCGTTGGGTAGCAAGACTAGCTAACTATGACTTCACTGTGAAGTACCGGGCAGGTCACAAGAACGGCAATGCTGATGCCCTGTCCCGAATGCCCCACCTTCCTGAAGAGGGAGAAGACATAGATGACCTAGAAGAGATTGAACTACCTGCTTTCCACCGTTCCGGTACAGCAACATGTCATCAGAGAAACCAGACACGTGTAGAGAGGACCGTGAACCCGTTACCTCACCATGACTGGAAGGAGGCTCAAGCCAACGACCCAGATGTCAGCCTGGTAAGGGATCTCATCACTCAAGAACACGCCAATATGGACTCTGATGCCTCACCAAATGCTAAACGCCTGTGGAAGGAGAAAGGGAGGTTGTTCGTCTACCAAGGTAAACTATGCAGAAGATACCTCAACCCACGAACCCATGAACTCATCTGGCAGATTGTAGTTCCCAAGACCGAAGTCCAAATGATCCTTGAAGCATACCATGACGATGCCGGACACTTTGGATGGAAGAAGCTGGAGAGACTCTTGAAGGATCGGTTCTATTGGGTCGGTATGAGAGGTTCCATTGACAAATGGTGTAAAAACTGTGGACCATGTCACCTTCGAAGAAAAGACCATTTAACTCAGAAAGCTCCGTTGCAACCAATTGTTACCACCAAACCTCTTGAAGTAGTTGCTCTCGACCACGTGAAGCTTACCCCAAGTCGAACCGGGTACACCTACGCTCTCACCATCGTTGATCACTACTCAAGATTCCTGGTAGTCGTTCCAGTTAAGGATTTAACTGCTGAGGTAGCAGCAAAAGCGTTCCAGAGTTACTTCTGTCGCCCCCATGGGTATCCAGACCAGGTCTTAACTGACCAAGGGCCAGCCTTCGAATCAGCTCTGTTCCAAGAATTCTTAGGGCTGTATGGGTGTAAGAAAATCCGCACCACACCTTATCATCCTCAAACGAACGGTTTATGTGAGAAGATGAACCACATAGTCATTGACATGCTCAAGACCTTACCAGTTGAAGAGAGAAATCAATGGCCAGAGAAACTTCCAGATCTCGTGGACATCTACAACCACATACCGGTCAGTTCGACAAATTACACACCTGCTTACTTGATGAGAGCAAGACCAGGTAAACTGCCTATTGATTTGCAGATGGGAACCATTGAACCCACAGAAGATTCTTCTGATGAAGACTGGGTCAGCCGACGCCAAGAAAGGTACAAGAAAGTACAAGAGAGTGTTGAAAGGAACCTAGAAATCAGTAGAACAAAGCAAGAAAAAGACTTTAACAAGCACGCCTCAGCTGAACCACTAGCTATAGGTGATGTAGTGCTGAAAAGAAAAAGAAAAACCAACAAATTGGATAACAGTTGGGAATCTATACCCTACACCGTTATGCCGTCACACTTTGATAACTCAAAAACTTGTGTTATTAGCAAAGACAATGGGAATACTATTGCGACTGTCTCAAGGGATCATTTGAAGAAATGTCCGCCACAGTTAATCCCACAAGCAACCAGTTACCCTGCTGTAACTAAAGATGAAGAAACAAAAGAAAATCTAGTCCTTACAGAAATTGGATACTTACCAGCTGATTGGCCACAAATAGGTGATGCATTCCTCATACCAGTTATGCACTTCTACCAGCCTACAGAAGGTCAGCCAAAGCCAAATCCAATTCCACAAGTCCAACAAGAAGAAGTCCAAGTGCAAGAATTGCAGCCTGTTATCATGGAACCAGAGATTCCTGTAATCGGTCAGCCTGCTAGTCCCACAGTAAGAGAAGCCATACCTAATCAACTACCTACAGAGGTCAGTCCAGTTGATAGACTCCGCACTTACTATGGTCTTACACAAAGCAGACATAGAGAAGTACCAACCACTTCGTACACTACACCAACAGCTTTGGAAACACCCACACTACGCAGATCCACACGTAGTACATTAGGCCAAGCCCCAACCAAACTTGGAGAATGGGTTTAAAAAAATGTAGTGGAAAATGTAACCTGTAAGTGTTGTAAATATTAACCAGTTTTCAAAAACCTGTAAAAAGTAGTGTACAGAAGGGTGGAGGAACTGGGCTATGTCCCAAGTATACTAAGTTGGGGACAGAAAGCGCCTGGTAAGGTATAGAAGGTTAGTACCGGCCTCCCAAGCAGAGACACCCGTAGGGAATGTATAAAGTTTACCATGTATCCCTGGACTTTACCTTTTCCCTTTTCACAAACTTTGAACAATTGTCACAGGACTTGTGTGACCACTAACTTTACCTTTTTCCAGCCTGCGGCAGATGGACTAGTGCCGTACGGACTGCTTTTCACCTTTTCCACATTTTTCACTTCTTTTCAGTGATTTTTGTGTTTTCTTTAAGACTTTGTAAATTGAATGTTATAATATGCTTAGTGGTAAGTTGTAAAATAACCTTTTTGCTCAGCCGGGAGAACTGAGGTTAACTAAGGGGGAATGTGGCACCCTGGCACCTGTTGGGCACCACAGAAATCCTTAGGCGCAATGGAGTAAGTAACAGCACAGCAAAACCACAACACAAACAACACTTAGAACACCTGGTTTCACCCCGAGCCTCTAGGGGGAGCTACCACTGGTCACTTGAGCCAGTTCCC